>CM031086.1:13152947-13716177 GCA_018257905.1 Gillenia trifoliata
AATAAAAATGTTGATCGAATACATTCAGACTTTTATGAAATTTAAAATGTTTGTAAAAGTTCGAGTTCCAAATTTAATGTATCATTTTTTTTACAAATTCTTTTAAAATTTGATTGAAGACATGATATTACTCTCACTTAGGAGTGGGCAAACAAACTGGCAACTTGAAAAATCAACAGAACCAAACTGTTTGGGTTGGTTTGGTTTGGTTTGATTTGAGTTATTTTTGTTGTTTTGTTCATTCGGTTTATAAAACCAAACCAAACCAAACCAAAAGAATTGATTTAGTATGTTGTTTTGATTTTTACAAGCCGTGGGTTAACCAAACTAAACCGCTTATAAAATATATATAATAGTATATAAAGAAAACGCACACACACATATATATAATATTATATACTTTAGTATTTTACTAAACATCTTGAAGTTATAATATTAGAAGTTTGAGACTTTTAGTTGTAATATAAGATTAAATATTTTGAAGTTTAGGGTTTAGTATGTATTTTTTTATAGTAAATTCAAGTTACAAAGTTGATAGTTTGATGATGAATTTTTTTATAAATTGAGAGATTTACAAAAAAAATTTAATATTTATAGCTCTGAATTTTTCATTTGGTAATAGATGCTTGTTAAATCGCAAACTGAACTGAACCGAACCAAACCTCAAGGTTTGTAAACATATTACATCAGTTTTAAATCATTAATTCGGTTATAGTTTAAAATTTAAACAAATCAAAATGTGCGATTTAATTCGTGATTTGAACCCAAAACCGAACTAAACCAAACTGTGACACCCTACTCTCACTCATGACATATCCTTGATTTACATAAGCATTGAAAAGAATTTATTTCAAGGTAGTAAAACGAAACATTACTCTCATTCTTTTTTCTTTTATTTGGTCAAACCGTCAAAGTATATTTCATTCATGACTTGGCCATTAAGTGAATTTTTTGTTTTCCCAAACCATTAAGTGATTCGATAATTTGTTTATTCAGGTGATAAAAAGACAAACCTACCCTTCAAACTCCAATAAAGTACAGCTTTGATCTGAACCGAAGGGGCCGGTGAGAAACCAAAACCAAAACCAAACCCCGAGGTGAAAGAGAGACAACCCAACACAGTCCCACGTTGTTTCTTCCCATCTCTCTCGGAAACCTCTCTCGGAAACCTCTCTCAAATCAAATCATTCGAATCTCTCCCTCTCTCTCTCGACCACTGCCCACCACCGGGAAACCGCTCATCTCCGCCGCAAAACCACCATCCCCTTTCTGTTCTCCGATCGCCCGATATGAGCACCGGCGAGCTTCTCAGCATCGAACCCCAAGAGCTCCAATTCCCCTGTACGCTCTCTCTCTTAAACTGATTTTCCTTTACTTGCAGATCCGAGCTTTTTATTTTTTTGCTGTTTCTGATTTTGTTTTTTTGATTTAATTCTTTTGATTTGAATGAAATTAGTTGAATTGAGGAAGCAGATCTCTTGCTCTCTGCAACTCTCCAACAAAACCAATGATTATGTGGCTTTCAAGGTAATAAATTTTCACCCCTTTTTACTTTTTCACCGGAGAAGTTAATTTCTGGGTTTGTTCAATTTTGACTGTTAGAGATTTGCAATCTTGATTTTGGTGTAATTTTGTGGTGTTTTAGGTAAAAACAACAAATCCCAAAAAGTATTGTGTTAGACCAAACACTGGGGTTGTGTTGCCAAGGTCCACATGTGATGTTATAGGTATGCTCCCCACACTGTATTCCATGCTTAATTGCTAATTATTTGCGTAATTACGATATCCCGATGTGTTGACATGTTAAATTTGTATGTGGGTTTAGTGACAATGCAAGCGCAAAAGGAGGCGCCTTCGGATATGCAATGCAAGGACAAGTTCCTTCTTCAGAGCGTTGTTGCCACCCCCGGGACTACCACCAAGGACATCACTGCAGAGATGGTAGTTATATGATTTCTATGTGGGCTTGTGTATAGAGTTTACTTTGCTGATTTATTGTGCAACGGACTTGTCAAAGTATATAACATGTGTTTGTGCAACTTTGTTTTTGTGTTTGTTAATTTTTAGTTCAATAAGGAGTCGGGGCATAATGTTGAAGAATGTAAATTGAGGGTTCTCTATGTTGCTCCGCCTCGGCCACCATCGCCGGTTCACGAAGGTTCAGAGGAAGGTTCATCACCCAGGGCTTCAGTGGACAATGGGAGTGCTGCTTCTGAGTTTAAAGCTGTGAGTACTTCTTGATGGATCAGAAACGAAATAAAACTATTTAATTTTGCCTTTAACTGTTATTGATTATGTTGTCATGATTAATTTTGGTTTTAGGCTTCAAGAGCTTTCACTGAGCAACACGAACCTCAAGATAACTCGTCTGAGGTATACCTTTTATTTTGAACTATGGTATATTGAGTGTTGAACTTTAGAGGGTTATATGGCTGTCAATTAATGTTGGTTGTTTTTGCATGATTTGCAGCTGTGTTTATTTTACTAGTACAATACATAATTTTTAAACTTCTAACCCCATCCAAGTGTGCAGCCTTTCATGTTTAGCATCCATTAGAATTTTAACGATACCTGGAAATCCCGATTTCAGAATTTAAAATATCTTTGATCATTATAGCAAATCATTTTACTGACCTAGCGGACCTAAGGGTGGGTGGATTAGTTGTATCTTATGAAGTTGTTTTCAGATATTTGGGGTATAGCAGCAGAGAGAATCCTATGACTTCATGGCTACTTTTCCATTAGATTCTGTTGTTCAAAAAGGCTCTATTTCTAAGTTACCATTCCTTAGTTATGAGTCCCTCCCTCACAAGAATCTCAACTGAGGGAGGGACTCAATATGTCAGAATTTATGATGTGGAGCATGAGACATAAGTAGTTTGTAAGCCTTGTATTCGTGTAGGTTGAAAAATTCCCTTTGGAGAATACCCTTTTCACAGTACTGTATAGCGAGCTTGAGCATTATTTCAACTGGATTATCCCTTTCAAGTTTCTTATTTAAAGTCACTGCTGCTGATAACCATTTTGGATGTCCATTGTCCTTTAATCGACATTGTATACTTCTTTTTAGTAGTGAAGGATGTTTCTTATCATGGAATGAATTTGTGGGGTTGCAGAAATATTGTCGTTGGCGGTACATGGTAGTTAATATAATTTTGTAATTGCAGGCAAGGACATTAATTGCGAGGCTGACTGAGGAGAAAAATTCTGCCATTCAGCAAAATAACAGGCTTCAACAAGAACTGGTGAGGAACTTTTTGCTTCGGTCGTTTTAATGTCTGAGTGGAACATGGTAGTTAACATGATCTCTTTATAAAAGAACTACTAATTTGAGCTAATTGAGCTTTGTTAATAGTGATATGTAGTTAGTGTACTAATTACGATCCAGAAAGCTTATTAAAATCTAGAAAGCTTCTTAATGATATTTTAAATTGCATGAACCCTAGGTGTTTAAAGATTTGACATCGTATAGCTGCTTTGTCAAATCTTATCTGTCAGTATTTGATAATTCTCGGAACCAACCATTTATAGTAAAATCACTATAATGCCAGTTGTGCATGTTAAAGCTGTGTTACAAATCTGTATAGACTTAAGCATCTAGGTGAAAGTGAAACGAGATTGTTGACTTGTGCCAATACTAATAAAACATCATCACCGATGTTTTCTGTATTGTGTGTAGTTAAAGCTAGCGTTCTGGGGTTGATATTTCTCTCAAACAAGAGAAAAGGAGAAAATTGTCAAAGAAATTTACTTTGTCAAGATGTTTATGAGAACTAAAATTTTTAATAGATACCAGTGTGATTCATCTTCCAGAATAATTGTCTTGACAAAAGTGAAAAAAAAGTGATTTATCTTTAGTACAGTTCCCTCCACCCACCGTATGCTCACTTCATATTTGGACCTTGTGAGGTGAATTGTCGGGGGTGGGTAAGGTCGGACAGATGTTCATATTTTGCCAATCAAAAAACTTCTCGCTGTTTATAACAAAACCGAAGTGATTTCCTTTCTACCACGTGATTATTGAACTTTGTTCTTTATCATTGAACGAGAAAGAGAATGTGATTGTTGTGCCTTAATATGCTTCCACTCTTATCTTTGTGCCTTAATATATTGTTAGTAGCACTTTGAACAACGGGGGATATTGTTAATATGAAAACTGTTTCTGCCCATATTCATAATACCTATTTAATGTTTAATCTTGAAAAAAGTGTCGTAAGTTTTGACGCCAAATTAATGGTAGCTAAGCGATATGGTTTCCCATTCTAACCAAACGATCATCATATGCAGGATGTGTTGAGGCGCGGGGCCAACAGGAGTGCTGGTGGTATTCCATTTATCTATGTTCTTCTAGTTGGCTTGATTGGCATTATTTTGGGGTACATTCTGAAGAAGACATGATTGGGCGCCTCACATTCCCCGGGCACTCCCTTCGCTGGACAATGAAATGTAAAAAAAGAAGAAAAAAACCAGAAATTGAATGTGTGATTGGATTAGAAGCGACTTTTGTTTATCGTATTACCAATCTGTATTGACACTAGAGAACGTTCTGAAATGTGCGACCATTAGACGGAGCATTTACTCATTGTATTAGCAGGTGTTGACACCTTTAAATTGGTTTTGTTATTGACATGGAAGTTGAAAGTTTTCCATTGTGTGGCCGCCTCCTTTGTGAAAATTATTTGTGTTTTCTTGCCCGAGTCGAGTAATGGTATGGATCAACTGTAGTGTTGGACGAATTGTAGATTCGATTTCGATTTCAAATGGGGTCGGAAAACATGTGTCGGACAGAAGAATACTTCATCAGCTGACAAGTCCCATGCATGGAGTTTAACAATCATCTCGCATTTGCTCAATCTTCAAAAGACAATATGTAACTTGTAGTTCTTTGACATTCAAAACATGCTTTCCGGTTTCTAATCGGTGTAAACCAATCAATACTGCTCGGGCTCTTTCAGCATGTTGCAACGAACAACAATCTTTCGAAACTCATCGAGACTTAGCTGCAACAGATTGCAAAAGATATCAAAGGTAGCATTCATCAGCCCGGATAAAAACATAGTTAAAATTACTAAAGATGTTGAAGGAATAAAAAAAAAAGTTGCTTAAACTCTGTAAAGAACGTTGAGAGCAGCAGGTACTGACCTTTCCATCGCCATCACTATCAAAACAGTGAATCATGTCTGCCAACTCCTCCTCCGTCCATATAAAATCATGGGCAGTTGCTAATCTTTGTATATCTGATATAGAAATTCCCCCGTCACATTTCTCTGCACGCCAGGAGCAATGACCAAGGTCAAGAACAAGTTGTGCATATTTCTATTTTGGCTTGGTAAGAGTTGAGTGTGTTTACTCAAACGCATACGGGTGTAGATCACAAATGAAACAACAAACTTCAGTTGGTGGAAGATTCATAAACTAAGAGAATTTGAAACTGAGACTCCACCATGGTCAGATGTTTGATCCAAATGTAGCAATGTGTTTTTTTCTAAACATGTTCATGCCCGAAGTGTCTCAAATGCAAGTTATTACAAAGCTTGCTTTCACTATGTCGAATTTCAACCGAGAGCATTACAACCATACAACTACTCAAATGTATATAGCATGATGCGGAGCTAATCATCAGTCAATAATTGGACTAAACCAGAAACTCGTATCCTATTATTATTTAGTGTTTCTTCCTACTATTAGCTTCATAAGTGACGTTCTTTAAAGCTTTTGATGTGTTTCTGTTGATATTGTTTTCGTAATGCAGTTAAATTGTATTCATGTAAGGCATTTATCGATAGAAAGGGACGATGAGCAACTACTCATTGTCTCTCCTTAACGTATCCACTTCAAGAGTAATGAGCATAGTCTAGCCCCTCCCTACGAGACAGATATAACATAACTTACCATCAAACTGAAAGAAGTGTAAAATCAACTCATCCTCTGTCATCTGGACCCGACTAGCAAACTGCCGAATACAAATCAAAGAAAACCAACAAATGGGCAGTCAGCTAAGGAACAATATGAGAAGCGTGAAACATCTTTGCTTAAGATAACACACCGAATTTTTCCTCTTCCTTCTTCCTGTCTCTTCCTGAATCTGAATATTTCCCTTTTTTCTGTTAACTTTAGAATTAATCACATCAGAGCCTTGTAATGAAAGAGCAATTGCCTGCAAACGAATGAGTATAATTATCTGTAAATCCACCTAGGACCAGTATCATAGCAGTTGGTTAATGGTCTACCCAAATTAATCTAAACCTGGTGATTAACGAATTTAAGAAGATCCTGTCACATACCTGCTTCAATGCTTCATCATCATCGACGAAATCGTTGTTACTCAAAGTGCCTCGGGAAAGACCCTTCGTATATTTTGAACCTTTATCCTTCAAGGGTAGAGATTCAACAAAAAGAATTCAAAATGTCAGCCTACTAGTAGATCTCATGCAATAGTACATATGGATTTCGATACCCAACAAAGCATGCTGAGGAAACAAAGCAGTGAAACTAGAACGTTCGATCTTTGCTCAAACCATACATTGAAATCCCATTACCTTCATATCAGCTATCGCTATCTTAAAATCGTCATGCAGCTTCTGAATGACACCCAATCTAAACCTACGTAATGTGCATTATCCAATTCTCACTAATTCATGCTGCTCCACGGCGCCACCGGGCATCAGGCTAGCAACTTTAATTCGTACTCTTCGAAGGGATCAATCCACAGCAGTTTTAAAAACACATTTACCAAACACATATCTGCTTTTTTTTTTTCCTTTTTTTTTTATAGCTGATTATTCCCGCATCACGGCGGAAACAACTTTTTTTGAAAGCACAGCAATACCAAACTAGCTCTTGGCCCATTGATTATAAACTTCACAGAAATCTCTTTACTTAGTGAAAATTCGAAATATCTATTGTCCCCAAGTCACTACTTAAACCAAAAATTGGCAATTGGCATGCTCCTTTACAATATTTGATTTCCTTTCTTTAAAAAAAAAAAGAGAATGTACCACAGTTCCGATGAATGCCCTACTTAAGTTACAAGCCCCCGTTACGAGACTCCACAAAGAAAATAAAAACAACAGAAAGTATATCAATTCACCAAATCAAAATTTCCACACACAACAGGAAGAACTAACCTTTTCCCCCCGCGACCCAGATTTTGATTTTACACTCACAAAATCATCGTCATCGTCATCCTCCATAGCTTCTTCTTCCTGGCTAGAAGAAGAGCTGGGTCCCTCCTGCTCCTCTTCAGGCCTGTATTCCTCGTCGTCCTCCAAGACCTTGGCTTTCCCCTTCTTCTGCTCCTTCTTCCTCTTCGCATTCGGGCCCGAACCCATTACAGAAGAAGCGATTTTAGGCAGACCCAGAGCCTCCATTCTCGCCTTGTTCTCTGCAATTCTCGACAGCCGCTGCTTCTCGTACTCTGAGACTGCTCCCGCTGGGTTTTTGCCGCCATTGCTGGGGTTTCCCGCGTCCTCCGACTCCGCGCTGGAGTTCTCGGAGGTTTCTTCGACGTCTGAGTCGGAGAGATCGCGCTTCGGCATTTTTGAGCTGTGAGATTATCGGATTGTATGGCAAATTTTCAAAGGGAAAGCGAATTGGGTATGAGCGCCTTAAACCTCCAACGACGAATTGGATTTCGGGACTTTCACAGTGGTTGTACATTTATAACGGCATGTCGTTCAGTGGTAAAAAAGTTCGGGCCTAACCCGAATCAAACGGGCAATTACGACATTTGAATAAGGGCCATCCCTATTAACTTTTAGGGATTTTACACTCTAATACCAAACCATTTAAGAGTAAAAACTTAAATTATAACTTTTACTCATTTGTTCAATCTTTTTTAGTGTAAACTCATCTAAAATTTGTAACAAAAATTTGTCTTAAAATTTCTCAGTCTGTTTTGGTATGAGCTTCCTCAATCTTAGGTTAAGTAAAGGTAGGGATTAAAAGTCAATTTCAACTAACACTTTTGAATTAGGCGTTAATTGCTATAAATTGTATCTTGTTCTTTGTCTATGTGGATTCATGTACCATGATGATTATGTTTACTCTTCACAATGAGAAATAAGGCATGATATCTGTAGGCATGTAAATGGTTGTATTTTTTTTTAGGGTTTTTATCACCCACGGGTCCTGAACTTTCACTCACCAGACTAATTGATGCTTGAACTTTAAAACCGATCACAGAGATGCCCAGACTTATAAAAACAAGACTTTGTGATACTTCCGTCCCAATTCCGTTATCTCTCCGTCAATCTAAATGGGTTTTTATCACCCATGGGCCCTGAACTTTTACTCACCAGACTGATTGATGCCCGAACTTTAAAACCGATCACAGAGATGCCCAGACTTATAAAAACAAGACTTTGTGATACGTCCATCCCAATTCCGTCATCTCTCCGTCAATTAAGAGGGTAAATATGTCATTTCGCACCATATGTTTGATGAAATGACCTTTAAGGCCTTGATTACATGGTCTGATCATTTTCCTCCTTCTCTTTCCGATTTTCCCTCCCAATTGGTTGAAATTTCCCTCCTTTTCTTATCATTTCCATCCAAATTGCTTGACCCAATCTCTTAATATTCTTCCGTATAGAACATTCAATTGACAAAAGGCTACGCCCAAGTAAATTAATTCGATGAATTAATAATTGATTTAGGTCTATTTCATCTAAGAACACATATTGCTTTTGCTTTATTTTGTCTATTTCAGCCTTCATTTGATTTAGGTCTATGAATTCTTAAGACTAAGATAGTATGATTAGTTGGTATTATGACTATTATGATATTTTAATGATATTATGGATGTTATGACTATTATGGATTTTCTTATGGATGTTAATTTTGTTATGTTTCTTATGTTCTCATTTTTATTTTTTTGTCTTTTTATTCAATTTTATACCAACATGCAAATCACATTGGCAATTTTGTTTCATTCAATATTTCAATTATTGATTCATCGAATTAATTTACTTGCATCTAAGAACAATATTTCATTCAATATTTCAATTATTGATTCATCGAATTAATTTACTTGGGCATAGCCTTTTATCAATTGAATGTTCTATACGGAAGAATATTAAGAGGTTGGATCAACCAATTTGGACGGAAATGATAAGAAAAGGAGGGAAATTTCAACCAATTTGGGAGGGAAAATCGGAAAGAGAAGGAAGTAAAGGATCAGACCATGTAATCAAGGTCTTAAAGGTCATTTCATCAAACATATGGTGCGAAATGACATATTTACCCTATTAATTGACGGAGAGATAACAGACTTGGGACGGAAGTATCACAAAGTCTGGTTTTTATAAGTCTAGGCATCTCTGTGATCGATTTTAAAGTTCGGGCATCAATCAGTCTGGTGAGTGAAAGTTCAGGGCCCGTGGGTGATAAAAACCCATTTAGATTGACGGAGAGATAACGGAATTGGGACGGAAGTATCACAAAGTCTTGTTTTTATAAGTCTGGGCATCTCTGTGATTGGTTTTAAAGTTCAGGCATCAATCAGTCTGGTGAGTAAAAGTTCAGGGCCCGTGGGTGATAAAATAGGCATGTCGATTGGTTAAATGTGATTCTTGTCGTGGCGATGATGACGAGTTCTAAAGAAACTTGAGTAGTGGAGATTCCATTACTTTGATATACGAGGGGAAGATCTTAGGTACTTAAGTAAGGCTTAGGGGCCTAAAAGACAACTTCAACTTAACACTTTTAGATGAGTAAATTGTCCTTACACTAAAAACGCGCATATAAATTGATTGCTTCTCCATCGTCGATCGATCAATTGCAATCACCCAATTTAATCATTTTATTTTGACCGTTAAAACGATTTACACTCTATGCATTTTATAGACATATGAAAATAAAATACCACTAAACTAGACATAGGTGTAACTCTAACAGTTTTCTTAATTAGTTTATTTTTTTAGTAAAACAATAAGGTTAATGAGTTAGATGATTGTTAAACAAAGAAAAATTGATAGAGATCGAATCTGCACCGGTGTGCATAGTGATATATGGGTAGGGCAAAAGTGAAGGAAAAAAAAAAGAAAAAAGAGGAAACAAACAAAACAAAACCGAGTCCTCGACACGACCGCCCCCTTTCTATATCGGTGGCGCGGCACGCTCAGTGTAAGACCCAGAAAATCGCAATCAACATGTTCTTCTTGTTAAATCTCTCAGTCTCAGCCTCCAATCCCTAATAAAACTGACCACCCCCCAATAAATTCCCAATCCTCATGGCAACGACGTCGTATTCCCAACTCCACCGGTGCACTCCACTCTCACTCTCCCTCCCTTCCCTTTGCTCTTGTCCCTGCCGTCCCTCGCCCTCAAGAACCCTAGTTTTTACTCGTCCGTGGGCCAAATTGGGTAATTTGGATCTCTTGTTCGATGGGAATAGACGTCCGCTGGGGCTCGGCCGAAATGGAGTTTTGGCGCGCCGCCGTGTAATTACGGCTGTGGCTCGGGCGGAGCCGGAGCATCTTGGCGATGACAATGCCAATCAGGTACTGGAGAAAAATAAACAAAAAGGATGAATTTTGATATTCTTTTGTTCTAAATTTTTGGTTTTGCTGTGATTGGGAGTGGCATTTTGGTGAATAGATTAACAATTACGGTGGGAGTGATTCGGTAGATGGTGGCGGTGAATTTGAATGTGAGTTGTGGTTTTGGCGCTTAAAAGGAACTTGCTTTAGTGGCATAGAGTGGTTGGTAGTGATAGAAAAAGATTGGAATGTGGAAATATTTGCAGAGTGCATCTTTGCTCGCTTCTCGCTACCGCATTGATTGCCGTTGCATGAGTGTGATATAATCTCTGTTTTACGCAAATCTCGAAATTTAAACTCATGTAATGGCAATCAATGTGGTGGACCTGGTGGTGAGCAAAACTATTCCTTTTTTTGCACCTTATTGATAATTTTGTGAGATTATTGTGCATAATTTGACCGTTTAAGAATGGTAATGGTATTAAGACAATGCATGGTTAGAGCTTACAAGGTTTGTGAAATCGTTTTATGGGTAATGTTATGATTATGAATGTCAAGTCTTTTTAAGGGTATTGAGGAATGAAATACAGGGCGTAGGAAGTTATCGTTTTGATGCAACGCTGTGGTATATATGTGATTTCATAAGTGATCTAGAAATAGTTTTGTCTTGTTGGTGAAAATATTCTCGAACTTAGAACAGCTGGGGGGCTCTGCTTGATTGAGTTTTACTAACACATTTATGTTTTCTTTTGAGAGGTTGCATGTTTTATTGAAGGAATGTACTGAAATGGGTATGTTGTAGGAAGTCTACAAAGGCCATAAATTGTCATCGAACGAGGATGTGGTCTCAGAGCATCAACAAAAAGCAAGTCAGTTAAAGAAAAGAATTTTCTTTGGACTTGGCATTGGGTTATCTGTTGGCGTTGTTGTGTTGGCTGGAGGATGGGTATTCGCAGCAGCTGTGGCAGCAGCTGTTTTTGTTGGCGCACGTGAGTACTTTGAATTGGTTAGGAGTCGCGGAATTGCTGAAGGAATGACACCTCCACCTCGATATGTATCACGAGTTTGCTCTGTAATTTGTGCTGTCATGCCTCTAGTAACCTTGTAAGATCCATAAAGTGCCTCAAGTAGGGATTTTTTGTTTTTATTTTTATAATACTTTATGACTTTCCTCATGTGTTGATTTTATACTTACTATTATTACCTTTTGAACGTATATAGCTGGAAATAAAGTTGTAGTTAGTATCCAAGTCCTGTTCTCTTGAGAAATTTTTTTTTCATTTGTTATAGAAACCATGTTCCTGTACTCAACCCACAACGAAACTATTTTTTTTTTATTGGGGCAGGGGTATGGGTTTTAAGAAAATTTGGACAGAAGAGTAAAGCTTTAATATGCAAGTTATGTTTAGACCAATGTACAGTTCTCTGCATGTTCCATTTATTATTGCAGGGATCTGTTTTATGTGTATTAAATTGAAATCCACTGCTTGTCACTTCAATGAATTGGAATAAAGCTGTGGAGTTGGCTTTTCAATATTCGTTATGTTCATGCAAGGAAAAAAGAATTTACCTTGTCTCTGAACTCTTTCCTACCACAGAACTATAGATACGCCTGTGTCTAGATCTTCTTTTCACTGTTGCACTGTCATTTGTTGTGCAACTTAGCTCTTTCATGCTACTTAAACTTGGATTTTATGGATATGTTTGGAATGGGCATAGGGATCGTTGGAATGGTATTGTTGTCTGAACTTGCAATAAGTGTTTATTTGTGGCGTCTGTAGAGTGTCTAAAATAATGCTTCTTCATTCATCTTGTTTTCATATTTGCTAACTTCAGATCAAAACATATTTGTCTTAATATGTAGGTATGAACTTCAGTTTGGGATATGTGATTACTATTGATTTCTGATTAGAACTTCTGATGAGTGGGCAGGTATCGCGGTCAGATTGATGTTTCTGTGACATCTGCTTCCTTTTTTGTTGCCATGGCATTGCTTTTACAGAGAGGAAATCCTCGCTTTGCACAGCTTAGCAGCACTATGTTTGGGCTATTTTACTGTGGTTATCTTCCTTGTTTTTGGGTTAAGCTTCGATGTGGTCTAGCAGCACCAGCCTTAAATACTAGTAAGAAGTTGGGCTTACATATTTCTTATGAAAACTTGAAGGATGACTTTTTCAAAAATGGGCACTGAGTTTACCTGTTCTACGCCAAGCTTTGGTTCCTAATTAGTTTGTTCTTTGGTAGGAATTGGAGCAGCATGGCCCATCCTTCTTGGTGGACAAGCTCATTGGACTGTTGGTCTTGTGGCAACCTTGATTTCTTTCAGTAGCATTATTGCAGCCGACACTTACGCTTTTGTGGGTGGCAAGGTATCTTGGCTCTTGAAGTCTCTCTGCAGCACATCTATCCTCTCTCTTTTTAATTATTATTATTTTTAATTAAAATAATATAACTTCCTTCGATATCTAATTGGTTGTAGAACTGTTGTTATTGCATGTGGCAATTTTATTTTAAAGGTTATCCCACAGTTATTTAAGGAACACATTGTTAAGGCACATCTTGAAATAAAGTTCAACAATCGGAACTTTCCATTTTTAAGGCTTACCTTTAAGACCCATGCTTGCAAAAAATCAACCAAATCAGAAGGCACAGAACCATGTTTATCTATTTATTCTGTCCTTAGATCTCTTAGTGGCTATGTCCAATATTTTGCATGAGAATCTTTGAATGAAGATTTAAACAATTGACGGTGCAGATCATTGAACTACGATGTTGAGTGGGCCCCACAAAGTGTCCTTCAAAAGAGCTTATTTGAGGGTCCCCTCAATAGAAGGGGACTCCAGGTATTTGATAGAGCTTAGCAAGCCTTCAATCTTATGCAATCACCATTCACCCTATAACTAAAGTTTTAGAGTGGCTTTTGTTAGCTCTCTCAACAGATAAATTGAACCATGAATTTGACAAATGTCATTGATTTGATCTTTGGAAACACGAGTGATGACTAGCAATTCTTGGGTTATCCTGCAATTTTAACTTTCTGCAACTGATTGCTTTCCATCTTCAAGCAGTTTTAGTGAAGGTTTGATAGGTTCTTCCCAGAAAATTATATCATCTGATAAGTCAATTTTTTGGTTGTTAATGTGTCAGTGTGCCTGAAACTTACTGGAAAAGGGTTTTTCCTTCAGTATCTAGGAATAGACTTCAGTTTTAGAGATAGCAGTAATTTTTGGCAATTGATCTGAGAAGTTGAACAAGTCATCTGAAATTTCAAGATGCAAGGGCTTCTAATTACCATTGACATACTACGAAGGACTTGCTTGTTTCATGGTATATGTCGGTTCCATGCCTGTAATAAATTCTTGATATAGCTCTGTACATGCAGGCGTTTGGTAGGACGCCCCTTACTAGTGTTAGTCCAAAGAAGACGTGGGAAGGAACTATTGTAGGCTTGGGTGGGTGTATAGCCACTTCTGTTGTGTTATCGAGGATTTTTTGCTGGCCAAAATCTTTGCTAAGGTATTCAATTTTATCCAGTGAAATCTTTAGCTCTGTACAGCTTTAAAATATGCTTAATGTGCATTTGTTTTGTTTTTTGGATTGTTTTCAGTGCCATAGCTTTTGGGTTTCTCAATTTCTTTGCGTCTGTCTTTGGTGATCTTACCGAATCAATGATCAAACGTGATGCGGGAGTTAAGGACTCTGGGTCTCTAATACCAGGACATGGTAATACCTTCAGCTCATGATTATTCTTGTGCTAAAGCGTTTAACTTTTGAAAGTTTTTGAGAAATTGCATTATCTGTTAGTTGATGAAAATTATTTCAAGAATGTTTCATTCTATTATATGTTTATTTGAAAGCTACTTATTATTGGTATATTTACACATTCACACTAGTGTTCTTCTGAGAACTGAGTACATAATTTGAGGATTTGCATCTAATTATTAGGTCATATTTGGACCGATGAGATGCTAATTAGTTCGTAGTGGGTGAAATGTATTTCAAAAATTTGTATATGATCTAAAGACCAATACGGAAGTCGTCAAGCAGGGTCCTTAAAGGAGGGCCTGTTTCGCAGTTGTCTGGATGACTTGAGACTTGTTAAGATGAATTTCCCTCACTCTGTATCTCAGTCCTCCATTTTTATCTGACGGCTGAGGATGAAACTGTCCTCTGTTAAGAGCCTTACGTAAGACCACAACTCCCAAAGAACTCCCCTGCTCAATTCCTCGTCTTCTCCAACTTGTCAAATCCCAATGTTATTACTTTTTAATCTATAGAATAACATTTTCATTTCTCTCTTTACCTAGTTGGGGACATATGATTTATACCCATCATCTTCTGCAGTTATAATTGTTGCCTAGAATATGGGGCATGGCCATGAAGTGTCATTCGAGAAAAAGTTTTAACTCAAAATCTATTGTCTGTCTTTGTTGGTTGCATTACATATTCATTCATATTAGCCTACTTCTGTGTTGATTCAAGCGGTGTTTCTGTGCAATCTTTCTATGGTCTTCTGAAAAAAACTATCTAGTTGTCAACCATGACAAAGCCCTTTTGACAAAAAAAAAACCATGACAAAGCCTTATATTGATACCACTACTGCTTTGTTGTCATGCTTTTATATTTTCTGTCTACTCTTGAGTAATACCACTCTATTGAAGATCGCGATGGCATGTTGCTCATATGATATTTGTCATTTAATGCAGGTGGAATACTAGATAGAGTGGACAGTTACATGTTCACAGGTGCACTTGCATACTCCTTTGTCAAAACCTTCTTGCCAATGTATGGAGTTTGAGAGAAATATTGTCATCGCTGATTGAGATTCAAAAGGAAATTATGGCCATTACAAAGCGAAATTAAGGTTGAAGAGTTTTGGTTAGCATCTATGTGCTAATCTGCAAGCTTGTTGGAGGGACAATTCCTTTCCTTAACTATCTCAGAGACGGAGCTTGAGATTTTCTGAGTCTTAATTTAATTCTGATCTAGATGCATCTAAAAATGATGTCCCTCGTCAGTTGTAAGGAACTTGAGGTTACGTTTCCCGACTTCACCAGGCCCTGAGAATCCTCGCCGTACTGCATGTTCGAAGGAATGTCAGTTTTACGCTGTTTCTTGAGTTACACAGCATCGCTCGTACTTCAATTTAGGTACCCAGAGTCGGCGGTAGCATGGATCAATGTCGATGCCTACAGTAGAGCTGCTTTGAGCCTTTGCATTTGACACTAGTTTCCCATTTGTGATTTATTTTTAATTTTAATTGTTGTATATTTGTGTTGAATAAGGCCCATTGTGATTGCAGATAAAATAGGGTGTTTTTCTCAAGCTATTATTTTACAAGTGTCTACTGTTGTACTGAAAAATAATGTATTCTTTTGTACCGACTGTGCAAAGAAATGTGTTTGTACCTTGAAATATTTGAGCATGCGAATGGGTCGATAGACGTTAACTATCTAGTTCTACCTCTTCATTTGATCTTTCTTCACTTCTTTTATCGGCTTCTCCATTAAACTGTAAATAAATGCCAGAGAGACCACATTTTTGTACACATTGATCGGAAAACATAAACGTTATCCAAGCGCCCAAATGACAATTTAATACTTTTTAAAAACGAATGCAAATCCCTAATCATTGAAATTTTGGTGGTTATGATAATATATGTTTCCATATTACACAACCACTTGGCCATGCATACAACAAATGAATGAAGAATTTCTACCAATTGCCTCTCCAAACCTCTCTTTACTCTCTGACTAAAATGATTTTCCAGCTCCCACTAATAATATATCATCCAACAAATCGGGTTACCTAGGTGTTAATCCATTATTAAAATCTTTAATAATTTCTAAGTTGAAAGTAATGTAGCTTAGATCATCAAATTTGTCAACCTTTGTTCTTATATCAGAGAAAACAAAAGGCTTACTTGGACAAGGCCCCTTTCCCACAAAATCAAATCCCACCATCACACTCTTATATATAATAGAAAAGAAAGAAAGTCAATCTCTTATCATATATCCGAAAGAACCCTAATAATTGAAGAAAGTTGTCATCAATTATGTATCAGCCATCAGGCCTAGTTGCCAACCACCATTTCAAGATGTATATGAGTGTCCCAACAGATATTTCTAGGGCTTATATGTTTGTGTCTTTTATTTTGTTCCATATATGTTTGGGTATATAGAGAAGAAATTTATTGGCGTATATATAGCAACACTCAATCTCTATTTTATTTGAGAATGTTATTAGTTTAAAATTTCATGAAGGACGATTGTTGATAAATAAATAAAAAGTCAAGGCGAATGGATGTAGTGGAGTTACCATTTACTACTTAAGATGTTGTTAGCAAGCAAGATGTAACTTCTTGCTGCTGATATTTAGTCAGATCTAATGCTCTCTTTATGAAAATAGACGTCTGTCTCACTTCCCGAAGAAAGGATATCCACTCCTTAATATAAAAAAAAAACCCTTTCGATCGAGACTAAGGAATGTGTTGCTCAACAAATATAATGGTATTATACTTTTTTCCTTTCAAATTTTAGTTATCAAATAGCTGAGTTATTACTTGTCACCAATAAATATGGAGCAAATATGAACAAGTGAAAACTATGACGTTAGTTAATATGTTGAATTTTGGGAATCGTTTTTATGTCTATAGCATTGTACTTTGTTGCACTTATGACTTGTATATCAAGTTTTCGTCAAATATAACTGTTAACTCGATCATGAGAATTCACGTAGAAAATTACAAACACGTGCACACACTTCATGCATATGATTTCAGATTAAGTAATTTCCATCCATTAGAAACGTTTGTAAATTAAACACTAAGATTTTGTTATAAATTTGCATATATGATTTTATATAAAAGTCTTCTGTTCAAATCTTTTATGGGGCTATTAATTTAAAATAGTAAGCCAAACCAAACCTAAGTTAATTTGAAGAGATAATCCAAAGTTCCAAACAAATAGTACAAAAAAATAAAGCATGAAATAGACATGAGAAGCGATCAACGTTGGGTTGACCTAGTTGGATGAGATTTCCACATACAACTAGAAAGATGAAGGGCTGTAGTCAACTCATCCATGCAAAGCTTTGTGGAGCCAGAACAACACCAAGTATGAGAGAGAGAGAGAGAGAGAGAGAGAGAGAGAGAGAAAGAGAGACTCATGCATGAGTGTTTGTGTTTTGTTATTGATATGGCCTACCATTTAGTGGCTTTTGACAATCATATGAGTGCTTACTTTTTGAGGCTTGGGCACGAAAGAAAATGTGTGGGATGCAAAGAACGCGTTGTATCCAAGCTGACTAATAACAAAATAAGAAAAGAGATAAAAGTAGAAAAACAAGTGAGAAGATTAAAAACAATGAAGGAAAGAGGGAGAGTTGGAGGAGATATGCATGGTGGGCAAGCATCTATAAAAGTCAAGAGAAAGAGATAGAAACTAATAAGATTGTCTGATTTACAAAAACTCTAACTTTTCTTAGAGACATACATGAGATTGACTACAGTACATATACTTATAGTATACATTCACGATTCAACGGTCAGATATAATATGTCATCCAACGGTCTTCACATCTGACCGCTGGATCATAAATATATGCCACACAATGATCTTTACATTTGACTGCTGAATCATCAATGTATGCCACAAGTATATGTACCGTAGAATTTTCTCACAAACATACCTTCCATGTATATATCTCAAACCCCACTCCATCTTCCTACCAACTTTTGCTTTTCTTTTTATTACTTTTCTTAGCCCTTTGCCTTGGATGCTCACATGGTGTTGTCATTGGCTTCTTGTCTTCTCTTTTATTGTTCTTTCCATAAGTTTAAAAGAAAAATCTTTATAATTCTCTTTTTCCTTTCTTATGTGCAATCCTATTTTACTTCAAATATAGCAAATAGCCTTTAGAATTCACGGCTCAGCTCATTTCTTTGCAACTAAGTAAGTATCAAATTGAAGAGATTCGTTTGAGAGCCGTGAATGACATAATTGGTGCAGAAAGCTTAGGGATATGCATGCTGAAATAACAAGAAGAGAAAAATGATTTGAACTGTCATAATATCCATGATTTAGAAAAACATGTACATTTTGGAATATGATTCTTGAAAGCGATCCCTAGTAACTTATTAAAATGTGAGATACCCAGGACACGGTTGATAACCATTTTGTTAATTTTTAATTCTTAATTTTTAATTTTCTTTTTGAAATAGAGAGGAGAAAACAATTGAAGAAAGAGAGATGAAAGGGAAGAAATGTATATATGGTAGGTGCACAAAATGAAAATTAAAAATAGGATAAGTTATAGTTTACACCCTCGAGTTTGAGTGTCTCATCTACCACGACCTTCGAAGCTTCAATCTCGATTCCTCATTCTTCGAGCAAGCCACAGATCTGTCTAGAAGATCGACTTCGATAAAGTCTCTGATATCGGAGGGTGGGGTGGCGGTAGGGGTGGGACCGTAAGGGGTGGGTTGTGTGGCTGTGGTCTGGTCGTTGGGGGGTGGTGTTTGACGGAGGGGAAGGAGGGAGGGTGACAATGGATGAGTACATTGGTACGAGGTGGGGCCACGATGTTAAAAAAAAAGGTATAAAAACTTTTTTTTATTTTTAAGTTATATATTAAATTAGAATGCCACATCATCAAACATGTGAAAATTACGTATGCCATGCCATTAGTTAACAACTAAATTGAAGGATTGACTAACGGTTGTATGATATTGCAACGAAAACACAAGTTTGTGTATGCCATTGCAATGTTTTAAAGATGATGTATGAAGTTGCAACTGCACCCAAACTTGAGGATGCAAACTGTAACTTTGTCTTAAAAGTAAAAGGAAACTGGAAACTGTTACTATACTACAAAAATTATTACACTCCTTTAATTGCAATTTATCTCTCATATTTTTATAAAGGAGGAGTTCACATATATATAATTTTTGGAGCATCAATAGCAGTTCTAAAATTCAAAATATGAAAACCATTTTAAGTTATTTTCAATTCCCTCGTCTATCATTCTTTCTTCTTCATTCTTATTTTGTCATATATACTCCATCTATCTCTATAAAAAAAAAAACTAAAATCTAAAATTGAAATTGTACTATCAAAGAGCCCTTAGCCCCCGTTTGGTATTGCTTTTTTACACTAAAAACTGCTTCACTTTAAAATTAAGCAGATAAAAAGTATTCGGTAAAAATGAAATATACTGCTTATTTTAAAAGTTATGGCATTAAAACATCAACTTTTAAAAGCAACCTTTAAAAGCAACATGGAGGTTACTTTTAAAAGCTGCTTTAATAAGCAATTTTTTTTTTAAAGCATAGCAACCCCAAACTGGCCCTTAGTTTGCTCAAAGAAAACAGAGCCCTTTAGTTAATTGACCAATTTCAATCCCATTTGAAGAGGAATTGTATGTGTTTAGATATATAATTCTTGCTAGTACACATTCAACATATTCTTTAACCATATGTATAGTGGGGTCTCACTGGTTTTCTACATGCCTTTTGTAATAACCTCTGCAAGATTTGATGGTGGCTTTGCGATTGAAAATGCATATGCATTAATGCATGGGCTATTCAATTAAGCTTTCTGTTGTGTCCTACTCAATTTATTGAAACTTTGAAGAGGACAAAAGCTGCCAAATGACTTTGAGAGGAAGGGGGAGGGGGGGGGGGGGGGGGGGGCTTTAGCATATCTTTGTTCTTTCAAAATAACTGAAAAAATCCATCACTCCTAGGAGGAGGCTTCTCCAAGACAAAAGTGCTAACCTCAATTCCTTAATAAAAAGTTGTTTATCATCATTATACTTTCCAAAGGAAGGTTGATTTTCTCTCTTGTACAACAAGAAACAAAAGGGTGTTGCTTTTATGGGCCTCCATATCTAGGAAGATGCTTAGATGGGTCTCTCTCTACTCTAAAGCTTGTCTCTCACGGAATCTGCTTTCAGCTATTGAAGTGACATGGGCAACAATGGAGGGCATGCAGGACGGGCAGGTCCATATCCAAGAGGGGATTGCATTTGATTTTAATGAAAAAAATGATATAAATCTAAAGGAAAGTATGTTTTCCACTAGTACATGCTTGTGTTCTTTCCCTTTCTTCATCCAAATTGGGACACATAGTGACCTAAAGATCAGGACCATACCTGCTAGTTGTAAAGATTTTGATATTTTCATGAAGGGCATGCTTGTTTTGCATTAGAACTCACCATGTAAAATGCTCTTTAAATCTCACTAAACTTATAAAAATATGAACAAATAAATTCTTCATTAGTAAATATCGGTCATGGTTTTATTTGGGTTGAAAACTACTCATAACTAGGGAAAAACTTTAATTTGTGGGGTTGCCCTAATTTTGTGGAGGGCAATACTTCCACCTCTTCTAAATAATTGACAAGTTAATCCCTGAGTCTGAAAATGACTATACTTTGCCTTTTGAAAAAGCCTATTTCATGGATAAGAAATTCCCATTGTTCCTCAATTCTTCATAGTTCTTGAAAATGGCTTTGTTCCCCCAGCTAGCCTTGCCCCTCAAATTTTATGGACAATCCAATATTTGACCAACAAGTATGGCATTTGGTCTCATTTCTTCTGCTGGTTCTAGTCGAAGCATATAAACATAGGTGGGCACGGAAAAAAAAAGGTGAAGCTGATGACATAGGTTGGAGAAATGGCGAGAGAAAAATCAATTGCTTGGATCACACAAAGGACTTTAAATCTCCAACATCATTCATTTAGAACTTTCCCATGTTAAGAAATTAGAATCTCTTATATGATGGCAAGGAAATATTACACGTACCCAGTTGAAAATAAATTTAGAGAGAGAAAATAGAAACATTTTTAGCCCACCTAGACTTGAATGGGGCAATGGGGTTTTGCTTCAAACAAAGTAAGAAACAAAGTGAATGCAGTCGTCATGAAGAAGAATAGAGCGATCGAGAGAATCCTACTGTCAGAACCATGACCTTGGATTCTTGGTCTCAAGGACACTGCAAGCATTCAAATTGTAACCAAAAGATGTACAACATATATCTAAACCGAATCCAAGAGCAATGAAATCCACTCAACATACTTTGAAATTCGAAGCGTGCCCATATGCATCCACTGGCTATTATACAGTATACGTAATTAACTATATTATTCACTTTTGTTGGTGAAAAGGTAAAAATAAACCAAGTTACTAGTCAAATGTTCACTGAAAACTTATGAAATTTATCAACAAATTTCAGCTTCTCTTTGATCGGCTCACACAGACACACAAGGGCATGGCAAGGCAAACTAACTTTTTTTTTCCTTGTTTGTGTTTAGGGTTAGTACACGTACGGTACTCTTAGAATATAAAGGGTATTGGTACCATTAAATTTGAACGATGATTTTGTAATATATTTTGATAGTGTAATATGACATCCACAACGTAAAAATCACCATTATTACAATAATAACATTTTGTGTTATTAATTATAGCCTTACCATTATTATGTAACCATGTATGATTATCTTTGATGATTATAGTGTAACCTTAGTTTTATTGTAATTCAAACAATTTTTTTATACAACGATTAACGATAGTGAGGGAATGAATTGGATATATTTACAATGATATATTACCTTAGTAAATAATAGGAAAGTAATCATAATTCTTATCCTAATAAAATACTACCTTAGTAAATAATAGGAAAGTAATCATAATTCTTATCCTAATAAAAAATCCTAACACGTAAAAAATCGAAAAGGATAATATGCACATATTTCACCCCTTGCAAATAGCGTATCTTTATTGTAGAAATTTTATAATTTGAACCGCTTAATTTTTTAAACTTCATTTGAAAATTATCCCTACAAAAACTCATTCAAATCAAATATCGAATGTATCAAATAACTGGATGGTTCATCATGAATATGTTACTTCAATTTGTTCCATATATTTGGATGTATAAATTAACGATCTCTGATTCAAATATTTTTTGTAGGGATGATTGTCAAATGAAGATTAAGAAATTGAACAATTTCGATTATACAATTTATATGGTGAAGATACATAATTTGCAAGAGGGGAGATATGTGCATTTATCCATTGGGAATGTGCAAGTATTATCTTATCGAAAATACATTAACATAAAATAAACTAAATTGCTAATTTATTCCAGACTCGCTATTTATAATAGTCATACAAAACATCTCACTTACAAATAGAAAAAATTACTACTATAAGTCGTATTTGAATTCCTCACCTGTTCTTGAGTCATATCTGCTGTCTCTCCCTTGCATCTATTGCATACGAAATCAAACCCCCCTCCCTTACATGAAAATTAACCTATACTACAACGTGGTATACCATATAGTATAAAAACACTTTGGTTTACCTTAAGTAGTTTGAGGATGATTGCACATGTATTGTTTTACCTAAAGTTCCTTGAGATTTTGGGGTGGAATAAATTTTTAACAAAAGTGTCACTTTCCTAAGACAAATTTGCTTTCCAATCTTCCATGCATGTTGAGTAATGGAAATTTAGCAATGCCCCATAAACTATAAATTGCATACTACTTGTACCTATGAACAAATAATAGGTTTCTCTACTCGAAGTTTTGAAAAAAAATGAAGAATAAAAACCTCTATGAAGGAAGGCCGGTGGATGACACATCTTCAATGGTTTTTTTTGTTCACACTGGAAATGATTGAAGGCTTGATCTGTTTTTAATTTTAACTCAGTTCTCCACTACTTGGACTAAGTCCTTACACGTTCAATTTAAAAGAAAATATGACAAATTCTGCAGTGAAGAGTATACTTTAGGAATTTTTGAAAGTTTAGAGGACACAAATTATATTGTTATTTGATAAAATACGACTTATAATTCGTCTGAAACAGTAAAACTCTATTTTTTGTTTGCCAAAATATGTATATTAGTTGTACATTCATGTTTGTTTTGAAGAGTGGTGCTATTATATCTATCACAATACTCAAATACAAATCACTTAAAATGATATTAATTTTTTTAAAACAAACTATAAAGTTGTCATGACTGTCTTCTCTTACCAAAACAGTACTGCTCTCACGATTGTGCCTCCTAGCTAGAAGGCTGTAAGAAAATTTTGACCAGTATGTTGTCCCTCATATTTCTCACCCTATGATAAGATAACGAGAAATATCACTAACCCAATAAATATTTGTACAATTTTCTAGAAACTCATGAAATTATTTCCCTAAATTAAGATAGAGTAAAACCAATGAACTTATTCGTCCGAGTAAGGTTATGTTATGGGGGATTGTAGATTTTTCGTATGAAACAAGAAGTAAGCAGAATATGAGATTACTTGCCCAAGTATTATACTATCATTGTCCTTGGAGCCAACCACTGTTGGCTTTCTTCATGCAACATGGCCTCGTCTTCTAATCTTATTATATTAAACTAAAGTAGTTTAATTAAGTATTTCCAAGGTGCTAAAAGGAAAGGGTCTAAACTAATAATGTGAGGGGTCCAATAAAACACAACCCATGTGATTTCATTAGGGGAGGCACAAAAAAATTAGTAAACAACAGACCATTGCAATGTATAATACAGGGGGCTGACATATATATACATGCATAAGTAGTACGATATACAATGTCTTACATATTTAGATGCAGTTAAGAGAAAAGGAGTGGTGAATTTAATTATCTAATATACCTACCATTATTGACAATCAACCAAAAAAATATCATAAGTTTTTTGGAAGTCTCACAGATTCATGTATGCATGTTTAATAAAATCTTCTATCGCTTTGACAAAAAAAAAAACGAACATCCATCCTTTGAGACCCTTAAAAAAATTGAAAGAGTACTTTAAATAAAAAGAGTTATAACTGAATAAATACAAAGTTTGGAGTACCTATCAAAATGTAGCACTAATAATTTATGGTTAATTAAATAATCATATTATTAAATTAATTGTCATAAAGTAGTGTTGTAGTTTATGTCAAAAGTTTGATATACTATGGAAAACTATTTAATAGGCTAGATTAGTTGAAAAAGGCATTTTGTTGGTCCTCTTATCCACATCTTAGATTATAGTAATTTAGAGTATCATCTAGTGAAAAAAACACATAAAATTCGATATATTGGATAATATTGGTTATCAACGATTACATATCTAACTCGACTAGCATAAATAAACATATACACAAAATTTAAAAATGAAGACAATTCTTGGTAGTTAGAGGGATGTAGCATGATTATGAGAAGGAAATCAAACGATAAGTTTATTGACACTCCATATTTTGTTGAATACATTTCACTTAAAATTTAATACTAAATAACTTACATGCTCTAGTATGAAATGAAAATTTAAGCCCTAAATTTTTTTTTTTGTAAATATTTTTTAAATACACCCTAAGTCATTTCTAAAGTTAGATAACCTGGATCCTAAGATTCTTTTCCTTAATTCTCAAACCCACTCTTTTTTAAGGAATGAAACATGAAATTGATTTTTTGGAAGAGATATGACTTCATATTTTTCTCATTTTGCATCGATTTGAACATCTTACTAATTGTGAAACCGTAAATCTCGATACATGTTTTTGGTAAGTCCCCAAAAAGGTGGCGATATTTCGGTACGTCTTTGCCGAAAGGATAATATATTTCGGTGGATACCTTGCGCTCTTTCATTTTTTACGTATTTGTCGGTTGGAGCCTATTGAAAATATACATAGCTTTGTTAGGCACTTGTTCGGTAGATACATGTTGAAAAGGTGCACAATTTCGGTAGATACTTACTTAAACTTTATGCGGAGTGTGAGAGTAGTTTGGGTAATCAAAGTTAACTTGCATAGTACGTATCATTCAATGATCCGACCATTGAATGGTTCAAGATTAATTTAAGACGTATCACTCAAGAATTTTCTTTTATTGGCACTCCACATTTTTTTTAATACCCCTCACGTATTGAAAATACTCCACACCTACTTGTTAAATTAAAATTTATCTTAATACACCTCATTTACTTACCAAAACTACCCTCACACACCCCGCTTACTATAATATTTTAACAAATACCCACCAAATTTGTTCATATTTTCAGCAGACATCTATCGAATTTAAGATTCAGCATGTTGTTACCAAAACTATGCAATAATTCAGCCAGAAGCTGCCAAAACTGTGTAAGTTCCCAACAAGTAACATGTCGAAGGCGTGCATATTTTTAGTAGGCTCCAACCAAAGAGTACGTAATAAATACAATGGTTCAAATTTTCGGCAAGTATCTACCGACGAAAATATGAATTACGATTTAGAGTTTAACAAGCTGCAAGCATAACGACGTCATTCAAATTGATGCAAAATGATAAAAATATGAAGTCTTACTTCTTGCGGAGCCTCCAAACAATTGATTTCATGTTCCACTCGGGTTTGAAAGCTTGAAGAAAATTACGGATTAATTTGGTGCGTATCCAGAAAATAATTTATTTTAATTTTAAAATAAACTACCTTTTGAGCCTAAGTAGTCATTTCTTATTGGGGCAAATGTGGTTGTAAAGCAAGTTTTACATATTCCACAGCCGGAACTTATTCCAGTCTTGGAGATGTAAGAGTTGCAAATTTTACAACTCACCGGAAAATGCATGTAAAGATGCAAATTTGCATCTGAATTTACAACTCCATTAGTGGGCTCCACAACCAAAAAGCAAAGGATAGAAGAAAACTGTGTTCCTGTGAAATGAAATGTTGGAGTTCCTCTCCAACTCGCGTTTCACGCACAGCTCCACTTTTGGCGAGCCCTTTTCTATCAAATCCAACGGTTTGAATGAGGAAAATCTAATCAAATAAGATGAAATATAATCCAAATTGATATTCTTATGAGAAAATTTCCATCCAACGGTTTAAATGGGGTATATTCAAATTTGTTGAAATTTAAAATTTTTTCATTGAAATGTGCGGAAAAAAAAATTTATGTTAACAAAAAATAAATTATACCCAAAATATTAATCTATACAAAACTAATTAACACTTGTAAATGAAAATTTACATCTCATACATCTCTTCATTTGCATCTCATGCATTGGAGCAAAATTGACATTTACATCTCTGGAGATGCACACGAAGATGTAAAAGTGGCTTTGCATCCCACATACATCTCCAAGATTGGAGATGCTCTAAGTCATTTAATATTAAACTTTTAAGTGGGGCGAACAAAATGTAGAGTGCCAATAAACAACCCAAACCCCAAATAACATTGGTTTTATACCCTAACTGAGCCCTAAGCTTGCTTGGAATCCTAACGGAAACAAAATACAAAATTAACGAAATTCCAAACATATACTCGAAACTTAAAATCCGAATTTAACCTAGTGAACAAAGGAATTTGGCCTAAAAAGTTAATATGTCATAACAAGCGGTGAGTTCGACCCACATCATATTATCGTCCGTTGATGAGATAATCTGATAGATAGAAAAATGACCATTAACCTATGCCGATGTATGAAATTATTTATTGACATAAACCAAATTTCCTACGTGCTAAGTAGTCAAGTTGGATACCATTGTTAGCTATAAAACTCTCAACCTTTATTGATCATGTTGATTTTCGTCAAACCCTGTGA
Source organism: Gillenia trifoliata (assembly GCA_018257905.1). Lineage (NCBI taxonomy): Eukaryota > Viridiplantae > Streptophyta > Magnoliopsida > Rosales > Rosaceae > Gillenia > Gillenia trifoliata. The sequence goes on from CM031086.1 coordinate 13,180,006, forward strand.
TTCAGATGCAGCCTGCCATGATAACGCATTTGCATCATTGCAGCAGATGTGTAATAGATCACGAGCATGAACGAGGGTTGCCAAATTTGAATAAGATACCTAATCAGTTATATTTTTTTTCTAATTTTCTGGGTTTAGTGTACAACAAATTATGAAAAACACCAGAATATATAGATATATACCCAAATCCAAAAGAAAGAAACAGAAAAAATATGAAAAAAACTGTACAAAGCCATTGAGTTACTTTGAATGCTTGGTTTCTTCATTGGAAACAAAAGGCCTACGACAGCACCATAGACAATTGGGACATAGTTGCAGAATCAAGGAAGAAAACCGAAAAAGAGTTCCGAAACTAAAGCAGTAAGTTATGAAGCACCTTGGAGACGAAAATTAATTGGTAGAACCAAGTCCAACTTCAAAATGCTGGTTCTTCAGCACCTCCAAGCTGAGGCCGATATGAGATCCTTGCCCTGCCAGCAGAGAACAAGCGAAGACTGTCTCTTCTCGATGTGGAATCCCCCAACCGGAGTCCGCTGCAGCAAGCACTCCGCCTGGGACTCGGTGAAATTGCTGAATGCCAATGGGGAGAACCCAGATGACAAAAACAGTGTCCTCCATGAAGGTGTTCTTTTAGGCGAAAGATGGCGGCCTGTTACAATCTTTTCAATGCCTGGTTGGAGCAAGTACCTCTCAATCTTCTGCAGGGCATCTGGGTTTACATTTACAGCATCTATTGATTCAAGCAGGCCAGAGAACGAGTGGAGGGCTTGGATGATTTGGTGGGGAAATGGAACATCAGTCCGATCACTACCTCTGTCCAAAGAGACCACAATTCTGGGAGAAAGCTGCTTAACAAAGCGCAGGATCAAAGGAAGCGATAAAGGGTTACTCGAAAAGGAGCCAATCGGGAGATTGACAGCAACTGCCACGCCCTCTGAGGCATGAAGAGGCAATCCCCAAGAACCAGAGTTCAACGACTCAAGGGTTACAAGTTCAAGTTCGAATGCCAAGTTGAGCTCGCTAGCAAAGTGTTTGAGGTTTTCTCGAGTGAACCTAACCTCAAATTCATCGTGGGTGGAAGAGGATATAAATGCAGTGATTTTAAGAGAAGCTGCACCCCCATTTCTCAAGGCAACTTCTTGCATAAAAGAAGCCCATTGCCCACCATAGCCAATATCGAAATCAATAACATGAACACGATTAAAGCCCTCCACGGCTTCAAGGATGGCTTGGTTACAAGTAAAGTTGGCAAATTGGACAACAGGTGAGATTTCAGAGAACGATTTATAAGCACCAATCTTGAAAATGAGGCTAAAAGGCGACAAAGCCGAAGAGGAGTTACTAGAGGTGTTGATGTGAAGGAGCAATTGCAAGGCCTCCTTGAAGTAAAAAGCAGCCCTTGAAAAAGGCTTACCAATGGGAGAGAGCTGGTGATTGAGCCGCGCCAATATCCCTTGCGCGAGTACCGGATTTCCTGTTTCGATCAGCTCTGCTGCATTGAAAAGCTGGTCAATTACTGCTTGCTGAAGCTGCTGCTGCTGCTGCTGCTGGTTCTGGTTCATCATTTCTTTACCGCCCTCTGCCGGGCTCATCATTCTCTCCTTCGGAATTGTTGGCCTCTGCTGCTGAAGGTGCTGAGGAAGAAACTGAAGCTGCTGCTGCTGCTGCTGCTGAGCCCGAACCAATAGCTCTTGCCCGGGATTCGAAAACGGTACCCTTTGGACTGGGTAACTGGGTCCAAATCCACCAGAATTGAGCCTTTTCGACGGAGGCGGTGAGAGAAGGTGGTGCTCTTGCAATTGGGCATATGTCAAAGGCATAAACATTGCTGGGCTTTGTGCAAACTGAGCTTGGTTTTGGTTAATTACCATCTGGGGATTGAAAATCTGAGGCTTTTCATCCAAACCCATGTTCTGTTGCTGCTGAAACATGCCGGAAGATAGCGAAACCGGAAAAGGACTGCTCATTGAAGCAGATAACATTGCTGGGTTTGGTCTCACATTGCTGCTCTGAGTCTCAACATTTGATGCATTATTCCTGAAATTAAAATCAGGACCAGAACTTGCATGTAGAGAGGGGCTCACCAAACTCCCAGAATTAATATCAGGTTCGAATCCGCCGCCGTATCCTCCGCCTTGATCCACCACATCATGAAACCCTCCGCCGCTGAATTCCAAATCTTGATGGTGATGATCAGAGCCGCTTGAACTCTGCAGCAGCGTGTTCAATCCGAGAGACGGGTCTTCGATGTCACTCATAATCAACCTCAGGATGGACTGCTCTTGACCGGGGGACTCAGACAGAACGCTCTCCCAGTCCTCCATGCCGAGCGGCTGCCCGCATTTTTGTTCCTCTAAGGGTGTTTGAGATGGGTTTTCGACCCCCGCCGCAGTGGTTGTGTCTGTAGAGCCGCCGCAGCCACCGCTGGCTCCGCTGCCGTGGGAGGAAGACAGTGTTGAGGAGGATGTGGGAGGGCTTGGGCTTCTTCTGGTGTCGAGAACAGAGGTGGGCTCAGTGCTGCCCACATAGCAATTCTCCTTGCTGTTGTGGTGGCGGTGATTCCACTTTTGCGGCGGCAGTGGTGGCGGTGAAAGAAATGAATCTGAAGCAGCAGCAGCAGCAGTAGCAGAAGAAGAAGAAACAGAAGAGAAATCTAACACCCCCTTCCCTTGAAACTCCTCAAAGGGTAGGGGCATGGCCTTCATCTAACAAAATCAACACTCCTATAAATCTCCACAACCCAAAGAACTCAAAAATCTCCAGTTTTTCTTCAACACCAACAAAACCCACAACCCCTAAAGTACAAATTACAAATGGGTTCAACTCAAATTTACAACCCAACAGACCTTAATGCTAAAAATAACAAAAGCAAAAACTCATTTTTCTGGTTTTTAATCAAGATTCTGGGTCATTCAGAGACTACCCAAGTACATGCACAGCTCAAGAAACGAAATTTCAGTACCCAAAAGCACTTTTAGCAGCTGCTGCGGCTTCTGCTGCTCTGCTAGCTTAATGGCTTTTGCAGAAAAAGCTTTTGTATTTGAAGCAAACAGGCCTCAAGGCTCAAGACCCATTTTTGGAACCATCTTCTTCTTTCTTCATTTCTTCTGTCTCTGTGGATTTGGGCGCTTTTGTGGGATTTTTTTTTTCTTTCTCCTCTGCTGCTCCTGGTTTGCCTTAAGCCTTGAGGGTTGAGAGGAGTAGTGGTACTTCGTCTTCCTTGTGTTTTCTGCTATGTGGATGCGTGCAACATATAAAAGTGGTAAAGTGCTCTCTCTCTCTCTCTCGTTTTCTCACTTTTGTTTTTTTATTTTTTTATTTCGATTTTTTTATTTATAATTTTTTTTATGTGGCTTTTGTCTGTAGATGTAGTTATCTATCTCGCTGCTAGGGTTACTGTCACTCCCTTCAAACCCACTCGCATGCATCACACGTTAATGCCCACCGCAAACTCTCACATGCTCACTAAGAGCACTTCCACCTGTTTTGGTTTTGCCATAAAAGGTACTATTCCTATTTAGTAGTAATTGCCTTAGCCTTTTCACTCATTGTTGGAGTCCGGTTCTTTTAGACTCAGTGACCAAAAAAATAGTAGTCACTCACCGTTAAATTTTAATCCAATTGTTGGTGCTCATATAATTTTTTTGTTGTATTTTTTTCTGTACCGTTGGATTAATATCAAATGGTGAGTGACCATCATTTTCCTGGTCACTGCAATCGAGAAGAACCGGACTCCCCATTGTCGTGTCAATTACTATTCACACTATCTTTTAGAAAAATAAAGATCGATATGGAAGAGATAAATTTGTACGGAGTTATGGTCTAGGAAGTGAAGGTGATTATAGATCTAATTTTTATGAATTATTCGAATTTTCTCACATTTTAAGAAATTTTAATTCAAAAAATCTTAAACCGTTGGATGCAGATAGGCATTGCAATCAGATGATCCATATCGAGCCACGTGGAAGAGCCAAGACTGGAAGGGTGGTCCAAATCAGCTTGCACTCAAGCAAGCCCTCGAGCAAAAGCTACCAAGGCAGTTATCCACCGGTGTGGGAGGTTTTCCGACTCTTTTTGTCTTTTGTTGTTGAAGCCATAACAAGAGAGTACTGCTGAAACAAATGACACGTGTCATTTGAAAAAGTGAAAATGTCTAAATACAAATGTTAGTGCACATGTTGTTAGCATTTCTCAAATTCTAATGTTGTCATACTAGACTAGAAAATGCTATTATTGAATTAAAATCTGACATGATTTTTAGAAAAAGTAATTTTCTATTACCAGACTTGTCTTGGCATATGAAGTCTAATGTTGCCAGACTAGACTAAATCGTGTAGAAAATAGTCAAATTAACTAGTTTAGATTGCCACTTATTACTACGGTCTGGTGGTATCTTCTTCATTTGTAAGTGAGAAATCTTAGATTTGAATCTCGAGATTAACACGTTCACGATCAATTTGTTCTTCTGCCCCCTTAGTATAAATATGTCGTTATATCAAAAATTAGTAGCGTAGGATTCACAGCTTTGCATGTAAGCTTTTATAGTAACAGACAACCTAGCAAAAGGGCATTTCTTATTTTTAAATTTTGTTACTTTAAAAGTAAAAGTATAATCTAAATGGGGTAAATATTAAAATGAGATTTTTTCGGTCGAAATTAAAATTAGATGATTGCCCAAAAAATAAAAGTTAATTTGATTTCTTTTATTAACCTTAAGTCAAAATAAATTTAATAAACATTTCCAATTCCACTGCACCCTCCTAAAAGGCGCGTGAGGAGGTTATAGAGATTGTTTATTTCTTTTATTAGTTTTCTTTTACAGAGAGCAACCAGAGACAGAGAAAAAGATGAACTGGCCGAAGTGGCTTTTGCAATTTTGTTTGTATTTCCTAAATTGCCTGCTACAATCCACTCCACTGTTCATGAGAGTTCAGGGGTAAATCAGTAATTTAACAAGAACAACTTCTGCTGTCCTGGTTTTCGAAACTGAATCTGACGGCACGTTAATGCGCGGCCTTTTTCGGGTTTTTGAAGATATCGAGATGGATTGGACGGACCAGATATCTGGTTCGACTTAAAAGTATGTGGTTGCGATTCAGAGCTTCAGTTTTGTCGAAATTTGTACCAGTGAACAGTAACAAAATTTAAACAGTTTATTCAAACCCTAAAAACTCACTACTACATTCTCCCTCCACATTTTGTTTTTAAAACTTCGCGATTTATCATTAAAACCTAAATTTTAAGTTTGGATAAATTATATTTTGCAATATTAAATTTGGATACAATTGCAATCTCATATATTATCTTTTAAAACATTTAAATGTCATACACAAACTTATATTTTAGTTACAATTTCATACATTCGTTAATCAAACCGTTAAATGATGGTGTAACAACTACGGATCCCACTATTTTGTTAATATGGCTGTCACAAATATATCAAATAGAAAAAAATTAAAATATAATTTTGTTACAAAAATGTTAATTTAAGAAAAAAAAAACTTTTTAATTTAAAAATTTTTTTTTTTGCCCGTAATGCCATATCATCATTTAACGGTCAAATTGACGGATTGACTAACGGATGTATGAAATTGCAACTAAAACACAAGTTGGTGTATGACGTTGCAATGTTTTAAAGATAATGTATGGAGTTGCAATTGAATCCAAATTTTAGGGTGCAAAATGTAATTTACCCTATAAATTTTAAACCCAGCTTTAAACCCCTCAAGGCTCTTCCAATCATTGGACTAAACTTTGGGTAAAACCTAAAACTTGTTTTTAGGCTAAATTCCGCCTAAAATACTAGCCAAGGTTAAGCAGCTAGCCCACCAATGCGCCTCCCTGAAGACTACGCTTGACACACTAACGCGCCTAACTCGCGCGCACGCAACAAAACTGCAACTGGTGGGACCCACCACTGACAACTTTGTAGGCCACCCAAACTGAGCCCAACGCCTAGTTTTTCATCTGACGGTCCTGATTCAAATTCTTTTTTTTTAAATCTAACTTATAAATAATCCAACGGCTGAGATCAAATATGATCAAATCTAACAGTAAAAAAAAAGATCCAACAGTCCAAAATTAAGTCCAACGGCTAAAACAATTTTAAAAATTATTTAAATCAAGATTCACTCCAAAACTCTATAAATACCTATGTATTTGTTCAAACATCCACACAAAATTCACTTTCCTCGTACAATTCTTCCAATTTTACTTTCTACCCACTTCCAAAACTATATTTCTTCCCATTTCCAAAATTTTCAAGATGGAAAAATATCATATTAGAGGACCTAATTGGTCAAATGATGAAGATGTTGCTTTGTGCTTGGCATGAGTTTCTATTATCAAAGATGGTGTCATCGGCACAAATCAAAATAAAAAGGTCTTGTGGGTTAAAATCATTGACAAGTTTAATTCAAACTTCAACACCAATCGAAGGGAAGGTGGTGGTGTTTACGATCAGTGGAAGAAGTATGGAAGAAGTGGTGAGTGTCTCCCTTCATAGTTTATTTTTCATGTACACAATCTTATTTTGTAACTAATTGATATTTATTTATTCTCTTGCTTAGGGTGATAAAGTAATGGCGATTTACAAGGCAAGAACTACGTCAAAAACCAAACTTTTAAGTTGCATCATGCTTGGGACGTCCTCAAGGATTGTCCGAGGTGGCGAACCAATGCGAACCAATAATGGGAAAAATTATTTGCTCATGAAGGCTCAAGTGTTAATGTTGGCGATGATGTTGACAAAATTGGTGACCCCAAATTGGTGCCAAGCTTTGTTCTGGAGTTGAAAAAGTGATTGAAAGCCGAGGGGAGACCAAGGAAGAAATAGTCCGAATGCGCTTACTCTTTGAGAAGCAAGCGGAAAAGGAAGATGTAAGAGACCGTTTAGCACAAGAAAGGTTCGATTTTGATGTAATGAGGGAGGACCCCAAACAAATACACTCCAAATAGGAAGAAGTTCTTTCGTGAGAAGCAAGCACAAATTATAAGAAGGAATGCCGCAAGGAATATCTTTGAGGATGATGATTCATCTAATTCTATTACCCAAGTCCACCGTGAAATCCACCACCAAAGTTCACATGCTTTATGAACAATCACAAGTAGTTCCACATAGATTGTATATATATACTCATCAAAACGACTACACCAAATCTAACATACTTGATTTAAATATATATCGATATTTGTAAATAGAATAAATCCCATGATAACTCATGGTTTTCAATTATTAAAAAATAAGAATATTTTAAACACATTATATAAACCACTCACCTCGATAATCCGAACTTTGGCAAGAGACAACCTGTCTACTAGTCTCCACACATCAAACTCCATTAATGCTAAACTCTCATTTCTAACTTTCTCTCTATTTTTCTTCGTATCCCCTCAAGTTGCATGCAGCGCATGCTATTATCTTATGTTGATCATTGTAAAGAATGAACAACTCTCCTATTTATAGGGATATGGGGCAGCTACAACACTTGGTGGCCAAGTTTACTTAGCAACCAAGTTTTATTAACTACCAAGTAAATACAAATATATTAATGTATGGATAGGTTCTTATCTCATGCAAAAGAAAGAGTTTTCAATTGCATGTATAAATCATGCAACACGTCCAGTCTTCTAGCCCTTTCTAATTCAACACCTCATGTAATATTGCCGCTATCTAACAACTCAAATAAATTTGTAGTAACTCTAACACTTATCCTCCTCTAAATATAATATAAAACTTTAAAATATGGGATCTCACACCCGTGCTCCTTCTCGGTGCCATATATGCTCAACCAAATCCTTTCGGAGTGTGTCATGGCCTTGTGGAGCTTGAACCATATTAAGACGTCTCATGTACTCACTAAGTGTTACCCTATCATGTCGGGTCTCGTATGTGGTATCATCTAGATATTCAATGTTTTTTACTATTGCTCTCGCAAATGTTGGTTGGTCGCCATCCACATCTTCGTCAGAATCTTCTTCAATTTCTTTGTACCCATCTTCAACAATCATATTGGAGAAAATTATGCACGTCATCATGATTGAATGTAGGTTTTCCATATTCCACATTCATGCAGGGCCCTCTAATAATGGCTCATCAGCCTTGTAAGATCCCAAACGCTCTCCACATCTTTCATGTACGACTCTTGTTTTACGTAGAAAACAATTTCTTTGCACTATTGGAATGAGAATAACTTTTCACAAATGTGAATAACTAGGGTAAATACAATCAGTTAAGTAGTAACCTAGATCATGCACATTACCATTTATCTTGTACCTCCATTCGAGAGTGCCCATCCATTGTGACATCATCGAACGGAAGGAAAAGTGATAGGGGCATATTTATACACCTTAATTGCATTTTGGTTCTTGTGTATTTATATTATTGTTTTTCCTTAGTTAAAAATAGTCTTTTAAACTAGTTTTTATGTGTTTTCAGGTTTAAGGGCAAAGTATGCAAAGGATGCATTTTGGAGCCCTTTTTAGGAGCAAATTAAGTTTGGATTGGATATCCACGTATGCGGAGCATAAGGATGGACGAATTAGAGATTGTGAGGCTAGGAATCTGTTTTGAAGATGAAGAAATAAGTTTAAGAAAGAAAAGATAAGGGAAGAACATTATGCGGAACATTATCCTTATCCCTTATCTTATCTTATCTTATCTTATCTTTACATTATCATCATCAGGTTTCTATCTAATTCCAATTGCTAAGGGAGAATTATTTTCAGATAATTACATTGGATAATCTGAGTATTTGAGGGGAGTTCAATCCATCCTAAAGAGTGGAAATAGAAGTGCAGAGGAACAAAGACATTGCAAAGGCGAGAATCCGAGTGGAATTGGACAATGCTGTGCATAACGATCAACTTCGACAGAGCGCCCAGATTTCGTTATAAAAAGGAATTACGTGTCGTGAACCATACATGATTTGAAAGCTCTGAAGTCTGATTTCCATAGGATTTTACAGATTGGCATTTGGAGATGTATTGAATTTTACAGCTGTTTTTGGTGACTGAAGGTCAGAAACAGGAAAAAGTCCTACTCAGTTTTGGTTTCAAGGAAGATAATGTGCTATCTGTTTGTGCATTGTCTTTGGAGTTAATTCAGAGGATGCTGGAGTTCTAAGGAGGTCAGGAGACTTTCTAGAAGTGTTTTAGAGTTCCAATGGGATTTGGTACAGAATTCATTCATTCGGTCATTCACGGAGAGGAATAAAGGCCTAACTCCACTGGCGGAAAGTGTCGACCATTCTTCATATTTTCTACCATATTTCTATCCTATACATCTCCCATAACCATTCATTCATACACCGAGAGTCCCTGAAGCAATCCGAGACCCTTTGCCACACCAAGGAGGAGGAGAAGAAGCCCAGACGTTTATGCCATTCAAGTTGGAGTTCTTGGACGTTTTAGGTGTACTTTGTCCCTTTGATTTCAATGTTTAAATTTAATTATCTTTGTGTTGTGCGTATGAGGAACTAAACTCCCCTTGGCTGGGGGGTGATTCGAAACACATGATTATGCTTGCTATATGAATTGATTACTTCTAATTGCGTTTCATAAGTTGTGAATTCAATTTACTTATACGACTTTGAATTAAAGCTGATTTGTGTGTGTTGGTTGAGAGTGCACGCTTAATTATCATGCATAAAATTAAATGCTAGGGTATAAGGGAATTTCACCTAATAGTTATGAACTTATATTCATAAGTAGTAAGGTTGATGATCTCAATCGAGTTAAGTAAATTCTTGGTATAAGTATCATGCGCTTTCATAGTTATGAGTGCCTCGTTAGCCTTATATGATTTTCGAGAGACGTAATGATCTTTTAATTGTATTTCTATTATGCGCTTTCATATAGAGAACTTTTAAGGAACAATTTGATTGTGGTGCGCTATTTCCATCTTGAATTCAATGACATAAGGAAAATCACGAGGGGTTAATTTAAAAAGGCGGACCTAATTAACACAGGTGTTGAGAATTCATGGTTTATTGAAAAGCAATTGGAAATCGTTTTTGTATGCAAGTATAATATGTGTGGAGATGAACCCCTTAGCTATTATCCATCTATTTAACCAAATTAGTTTTCAATACATTTTGTTTTACAAAAGTTTGTTTGTTTTGTTTCAAAATTCGTCAAAACCCAATCCCTACTGTGTTTTCAAGTGTCAAATTAGTTAGAAAGTGTTTAGATTGTCTTTTAAGTGTTTTGAGTCAAGTTATAATCTATTTTCGTCAAAATCCTATTTAGTGTTCAAAGCGCCGAGAAAGTGTTAAAGACGAGTTTTGAGTTTTACGTGTTGTTTTGGAGTCTTTTTGGTTTGTTTTGGTGTTTCAAGTTATAGTTTTACATTCTTTGAGTCTAATTTAGTATTTTTAAACTTTGTTTTACGTTTTGAGTCGGTTCCAAGAGATTTTAGTAATCCCTCCCTAATCCCGGTTTAGAACGATCCCTACTTACATAGCTAGCTACAATTGTCAAAAGAGGGTTTAATTTGAGTGCTTATATATATCATATCAAATTTTGGGCCGTTCTTAGGGGATTAGCAACTGCTAATCCCATGGATTTTATTTTTCGTCATTTTCTTAGTGGGTCGGATTAAGTGTGTTTGTTTTATTTGTTTAGGTACTAGTTTATGACTCGGAGTTCTCATGGGTTGTGAACATATTTTGGACTTTAGCGACGATTTCGAGCGAGTTGAGACGAAAGAGAAGAATCGAACCTAGTGAATCAAGTGCAGGATTCAGATACGTATGCGAATTTGAAGAAGAAGTGGAAGATATGGCAGGCGGATAATAGAACAATCCAAGGAGCTTTAAAGCCTCGGGATTGGACAATGCCGCACAGCCATTCAATATCCTAGGGCGTCGGACAAGGCTATGGAGGTTCGGTCAAAGTCAAGCTTGTTACATCACATTTGAAGTACCATGGAAGGCTGTCCATGGAGGATCCAAACAAGCACTTGAGAAGGAGTTTGAAGTCGTTTGCTCGAAGCATGACCCCGAGTGAGCGTTGATGAGAGCATATTGAAGATGAAGGCTTTTCCCTTTTCTCTCTTAGAAAGGCGAAGATTGGTTGTATGAATTAGCTCCGGGCTGTCACATCTTGGGAGAGCATGAAGCGGGCCTTCTTGGAGAAGTTTTCCCAACTTTACCGAGTCATCCTCCTACGAAAAGGATAAGTGGAATTCAACAAGATGAAGGTGAATCTTTTCCTACCCAGTATGAGCGTTTTAAATCTCTTGTTGCTTCATGTCCACGGCATCAAATGAAGGAGGAACTTCTTCTACAATACTTACGGGACTACCAATTGAACGTCAAATGTTAGATGCCTCGGCGGGGAGGGCTTTGGTGGACAAGACCCCTGCGGCGCAAAGATGTTGATTGCCAATAGAGCATTGAATGCTCAACAATACGAAAGGGGTTGGACAAGAGACCACGGCAACAACAAGTGAATGAGGTAAATGCTATACTTAGAACTTCAAAATCAAATGGCTAACCTTACTACTCTTCTTTCGCGGGTTGTGGAAGGACCAAAGTACAAAAGTGTGGTTGCTTGTGGCGTATTGCTCTATGCAAGGACATCCTACGGACAAGTGCCCTCAATTGATTGAGAATGGAGGTGGGAATCCCTCAATGCCGTGGGCTTTGGGAATCAATACCAACCAAGACATGATCCTTTCCCCAGCTTTTACAATCTGGTTGGCGAGATCATCAAATTTCAAATGGCGAGAACCCCAACAAGGCCAACAACAAAGTGCATTTAGGCAACAACCCCCGAGGGTTCTATCAAAAACCGTTGGCACCACCACAAGCCCAAGCACAACTGCCCAAAATAATCCCAGTTTCTTCCATTGATAATAGTGAATTTTCAATTACAACTTCTGTGGCGCAGTATGCAAACAAGGGACAAGAAGGTGGATGAGTTGGAGAAGCAAGTGGGGCGGGTGCGGAATTCATGGGCCAATTCCGAGAAGCAAGGCAAGTTACCTAGTTCAAGCGTTGTCAACCCAAAGGGAGGATTTGAATACGCAAGCTATACATTTGCGAAATTGGAAAGCAAGTAGGATCTGACCTCAACCCATCCAAATCACGTTCAATGAGGAGGAAGAGTTGAGAATTAGGGAGGAGGAGCAAAGGCCACTCACGGCCAAGGTGGAACCACCATTCACGGCCAAACTCCATGTGTTCCAAATTCGTCAATTCAGCCAATAAAGGTAAACGTGTCAAGTTCGAGTTCCTACTAATGTTTTTCCTTCCAATGTTCCTTTTCTAGTAGGTTTAAGCAAACAAAGAAGAGGAAGCCGAAAAGGCGATGCAGGCGTTCGGAAAGTTCAAGTCAATATTCCCTTTTGGATGCAATCCAAGCAAGTTCCGAGGTATGCCAAGTTTTAAAAGAACTTTGCACCACTAGGAAGAATGTCTACCAAGGAGGTGGTCAAAGTAGGTGAAAACGTTTCGACCATCTTGCAACGCAAACTGCCCCCAAAATGCAAAAGATCAGGGTAGTTTTACAATTCAGTATGGTATTGGTAATTCTAGGTTTGAATCTGCCATGTTAGATTTAGGTGCATCATAAATGTCTTTTCATATTCAATTTATGCATGCATGAACCTAGGAGCGTTGAAAATGATGGTGTGATTATACAATTGGCCGATAGATCTAATGCCTATCCAAAGGGAGTTTTGGAAGATGTTTTTAGTGCGGGTTAATCATTTGATCTTTCCGGCAGTTTCTATGTACTTGAGATGAATGAATCGAGACCATGCCCCTTCACGCCCATCCTCGCTGGAAGGCCATTCATGAAAGCGCTCGGACGAAGATTGGCGTTTTATAATGGCAATTTGACGATGGAATTTGATGGGGAAGTTATTAAATTCAATCTTTCGATTCTATGAAGTATCCTAGTGAGAATCATTCATGTTTTGCTATTGATATACTTGATTCTTTGGCGCGGGACCATTTGGACAATTTGAATGAAGATGCACTTGAATTGGTCATTACACAAGGAAAAGGACATGCAATACATTGAAGCGACAACTAAGGAACCCCACGGCATGCATGATCTTCTTCTTGTAGTGCCCCCTAGTGAGGATGTCATTGAGGTGGTGGCTGCAGATGTTTTTGCCACCCTGTCTGGTAAGTTTTGGACCCTGGCCCCAAGTTCGAGTTTCGGCTAATAAGATGCTTCCTTCGGTTGTGCGGCCACCTATACTTGAACTTAAGCCTTTGCCCCTAGTCATTTTGAAGTATGTTTTCTTGGGAGATGATGAGGCGTTGCGTCATCATCTCAGCCTCCTTGCACAGAAGAGAAACAAATTGGTGAGGGTGTTAAGGAGTACAAAACGGCAATTGGGTGGACATTGGCGGAGCATCAAGATATTTACAACATGTATGCATCGGCCTTACTTACGGAGGAGAGTGCAAACCATCTCGAGAGGCTCGGCGCCGACTCAACCCTCAATGATGGAAGTTGTGAAGAAGGAAATTATCAAGCACACAGATTGTGGAGTGATCTATCCCATCTCGGATAGTAAGGTGGATTTCACCTATTCACTTTGCGTTCAAAGAAATGGGTGCGACGGTGGTCAAGAATAAGGAGCGAGCTTGTGGCTACACGCGTGAGAAGATTTGTGGAGGTTTGTACCGATTATAGGAAGCTTAATGCCACCACGAGGAAGGATCACTTCCCTTTTCCATTCATTGATCAAATGCTTGAGAGGTTAGCGAGGTTATGCTTTTTTCTTGTTTTCTTGATGGTTATTAGACTTTATAATCAAATTGTCATAGCACCAGGGACCAAGAAAAAACCACATTCACATGCCCTTTTGGTACATTTGCTTATCGTCGCATGCCCTTTTGGTTTATGTAATGCACGCACATTTCAAAGATGTATGATGAGCATGTTACCAGTTATGTTGAGGAAAATAATTGAAGTTTTTATGGATGATTTCAGCGTTTTTGGTGATTCGTTTGATGGATGTTTGCATAATCTCGGTTTGATCTTAAACGTTGTGTTGAAACTAACCTTGTTCTTAATTGGGAAAAATGTCATTTCATGGTTAAACGAGGCATAGTTTTAGGTCATATCATCTGCGAAAATGGTATTGAGGTTGATAAGTCAAAGATAGATCTTATGCGTCCTTACCCTCTCCTACTTCGGTTAGAGAGGTTCGTTCTTTTCTTGGCCATGCGAGGTTTCTATCGTAGGTTCATCAAAGACTTCTCAAGGTTGCCCAACCTGCGTAGTCTCCTTCAAAAAGATGTGGTGTTTGATTTCAATGGGGAGTGCATGGCTTCATTCAATCAACTCAGGAGTTCTTTGATCCAACTGCCCCAATAATTGTTCCACAGTTGGAGCCTTCCATTCGAGCTTATGTGTGATGCATCCGATTACGCGTTAGAATTTGTTTTTTCAGGACAAGAAAGGACAAGAGGCCGCATGTCATCTACTATGCCTCGCGGACGTTAAATGATGCTCAGTTGAACTATTCCACTACGGAAAAAGAACTGCTTGCGCGTTGTCTTTGCTTTAGATAAATTTCGATCATATCCTGTCAATTGGTGCTAAAGTAATTGTTTCACGATCATGCGGCTCACAAAAATTACTTGCTCACCAAAAGGAGCCACGGCTAATTCGATGGATGTTGCTTCTTCAAGAGTTTGACATTGAGATTCGCGACAAGGGAAGTGAAAGCTGGTGTTGACCATCTCAGTAGAATGGTGCCTGATAGAAGAGTCCCTTGCCCATTGTTGACCACGTTTCTGATGAGCAGTGCTTGTCATTAAGGTAAGTGAGCCTTGGTATGCCGATTTGGTAGATTATTTGGTTGCTAAACAAGTTCCAACCACCTAAAAACGAAACCAACGTGATAAATTGAAAAAAGATGCTAGGTTTTATGTTTGGGATGATCCTTACTTAATGAAATATTGCTCGGATCGGGTTATCGTAGGTGTGTGCATGATATGGAATTTAATTCAATTTTAACTTTACATGTCACACTTATGCATGTGGGGCACTTTGGGACACAACGCACGGCCCTTAAGGTTTTTAGAATGTGGATTTTATTGGCCTACCCTATTTAAAGATGCTGAGCCTTTGTATGTCTTATGATACGTTGCCAAAGAATGGGTAATAGGTGCTAGGGACCAAATGCCGCGAGAATGTCATACTTCTGTTGAAATTTTTGATGTTTGGGGTATTGATTTCATGGGTCCTTTTCCTTCCTTCGCATGGTTTCCTTTACATATTGCCCCAACTTGTAGTTATGTCTCGAAATGGGTGGAAGCCCAAGGCCACCCAGAACTAATGATTTATTCTCGGTAGTTTGCTGATTTCATTAGAACTAACATATTTGCAAGGTTTGGCATGCCCGCAGTGATCATAAGTGATGGAGGAGTCACACTTACGCAACCGAACCATTGAGGCGTTGTTGAAAGTACAATGTCAACCATAAGGTTTCACACCTTACCATCCTCAAACAATGGCCAATGAGGTTTCAAACAGAGAGATCAAACAAATCCTAGAAAACGAGTGGGGCCAGCGAGGAAGTATTGGAGCTTGTAGCTTGAGCGATGCATTGTGGAGGCTTATCGTGCGACACAACACCCCTTGGCATGTCTCCATTTCGGGTGATCTATGGCAAGCCATGCCCTCCACAATGGAACTAGAGCACAAGGCGCATTGGGGTGTGAAAACATTCAATTTGGATGTAGATGCTGGCTGGGTGCATAGGAAGCTCAATTAAATGAACTTGAGGAGATAAGGAACGAAGCATGAGAGTGCCGAATCACCAAGGGAGAAGACCAAGGCTTTCCATGACAAGATGATTAGTGGCAAATCTTTCTCAAATGGGCGAGAAAGTGTTGTTGTTTAATTCCCGTCTTAGTTTATTTCTGGTAAGTTACGTTCCAAGTGGGTTGGTCCGTTTGTTGTTACTAATGTTTTGTTCATGGTCTGATGCAAATCAAAGCTTGAAAAGCTGGACAAGAATTCAAGGTGAATGGGCACGATTGAAGCCATATTATGACAACTGCTTGAGCATGGCTGATGGATGACATCCTTTGGATGTCGTGGGCTCCTAATGCGGAATGATGAAGGGCGTTTCGTCCCAGGCTATCTGACGTTAAAAAGAAAGCGCTACTTGGGAGCAACCATGCATTCAACAAAGGAAGGCGAGCAAGCACTCCAATTCGATTTGCGTTCCTAAACCCTTCTCTTTGTTGTTATTTCGTTTACGCCATGTTAGGTTGTTTAGTTCTTTGTTTTGTTTGTTTGTTGATTAAATGTTTTAGTTTATGCTTGAAACATTGAGGACAATGTTTGATTTAAGTGTGGGGGTGAAACAGTTGTTTCATGATTTTCTTCCTATTTTCGGATTTTACCACCTATCACTTATAAAGGTGTTACTCAACTTGTTTTAAAGTGTTTTAGTATGTTTTCAAGTGTTTTATGTTATATAACGAGAAAAAGAGAAAAAATTCGAAAATTTTGAAAAATACCAAAGGTTGTTTTTTAGAGTCGTTTTGTGTCTTAGGATACCTTCCAGCACAATGATGAGGATTTGGTTTTTAAGTGCATAGCATTAAAGAAAGTTACAAACATGGATGGAAGTTTGATATACTCTTTGGTTTATGCTTGGGTGTAGTTATAATTTACAAATTCACATGTAATCATAAAAGGAAAAAATCGATTTTGTAACATGCTTGAAGGAAGAAACTCAAACTAACGCTACAACCTGTGAGACTTAGGAGCCTAATCCTTGTTTGGAGAGTTATTAATGTTTTGTGATTCTCGTTTCTAAAGTCGTTGCATGATCTCATTATTCTTTGCTTGGTTGCTACTTAGGCTAGCTACATCATTTTTAGTTCCAAATGCTAGAACTCATGCTATTTTCGTTCAAAGCGTTAAAATTGGTTGCATAACAATATAACAAGATGAAGGTGTCTAGATAACCACCAAAGCCAAATAGCATGTTCCCTTCTATATATATCTTGTAGGTTTAACCCCTTTGAGCCTTATAAGCTGTTTTCTTTGTTAACCCACATTATCCCTACCTAGCCTAGTATAGGAAAATCCATACACTTTTCTTAAAGAATAGTGGAGCATAAAATTGAGGAATTCGTTTGACCTATGGATAGTAAAGAACAGTGTGGGGGAGAGGTTGTTATTCGGTTATTAACAAAACAAAAAAAAAAAAAAAAAAAAAAAACGAAAGAATCGAAAAAAAGAGAAGAAAAAGAATTAGTTTTTGTTTTTGTTGATATGGAGGTGTTGAAGAAGGGTCCATAATGTGAAATTTGGCCACTGTAGTTTGTTTTTATCTCTCCTCTATGTTACATTGGATTGGGTTTTTGAGGTCATATGTTGGATTCAAAGTCTTAACATCATCATATCGCTCTACTATCTGCTTTAAGAAGCTTTGTTTATCATTATCGCTTTCTTTGTTAGCCCCTATTAGCCCAATTACAACCCTTGACCTTTGTTTTGATTGTTATGTATTTCAATCGATTGGTACAATTTGGTATGAGCATATGGGATCCCTGGTTCTTGCATCTAAGTAGTAGCATTAGTTCATGAGATCATATTTATATATACTAATAATTCCGATAAATGCTTTCTTTGTAACACATATGTGAGACTTCGTTTTTTTCTTATTTACATCAATCTTCTCACATATATACCTAGTATAGGGAGTGTAGTCGAGAAAATGCAGCAGAGAAAATAAGAGTGTTTATCTTGTGAGGTGATTCTCTAAGGCATGTTACTACATTTCAAAACATTGTTTTAAATTGGTTATTGTGAATTAGTAAGTAGTGACTATGATTAAGTATGTGCTCAAGTGTAAAGATGGCTAAATACGTGGGAATGATGATTTTAATTTGTCATGCGCATTGGAAATCCATTTGAGGCTATTGTTGGAAGGTTTAGGTTGTGTTTTATTTGTGTTGTTCCGTTTTCTTTACTTTGTTTCTTTGGCTGCTCAGGATAGCAAAAGTTAAGTGTGGGGGAATTTGATAGGGGCATATTTATGCACCTTAGTTATTGGTTCTTGTGTATTTATATTGTTTTTCCTTAGTTAAAATAGTCTTTTAAGCTAGTTTTTATGTGTTTCGAGGTTTTAAGGGCAAAGTATGCAAAAGGATGCATTTTGGGGCCTTTGGAGCAAATTAGGGTTTGGATTGGATATCACATGTATGGAGCATAAGGATGGGCCAATTGGGAACTTAATGAGGCTAGGAATCTGTTTGAAGATGAAGAAATAAGTTTAAGAAAGAAAAGATAAGGGAAGAGCATTATACGGTGATTATGTATCCTTATCTTATCTTATCTTATCTTATCTTTACATTATCATCATCGGTTTCTATCTAATTCCAGACACAAGGAAATTATTTTCAGATAATTACAACTGGATAATCTGAGTATTTGAGGAGTTCAATCCATCTAAAGAGTGGAAATAGAGTCTGGAAGACAAAGACATTGCAAAGGCAGAATCCGAGTGGAATTGGACAATGCTTTGTGCATAACAGTCAAGCGACAGAGCGCCCAGATTTCGTTATAAAGAATTACGTGTCGTGCCATCTGGTTGGAAAGCTCTGGAAGTCTAGTTCCATAGGATTTTACAGATTGGCATTTGGAGATGTATTGCAGATTTTACAGCTGTTTTGGTGACTGAAGGTCGAAACAGGAAAAAAGAAGTCCTACTCAGTTTGGTTTCAAGGAAGATAATGTGCTATCTGTTTGTGCGTGTCTTTGGAGTTAATTCAGAAGGATGCTGGAGTTCTAAGGAGGTCAGAACTTTCTAGAAAGTCGTTTTTAGAGTTCAATGGGATTTGGTACAGAATTCATTCATTCGAGTCATTCACGAGAGAGGAATAAAAGGCCCTAACTCCTGCAGCAGAAAGTGTCGACCATTCTTCATATTTTCTACCATATTTCTATCCACCATACATCTCCATAACCATTCATTCATACACCCCTGAAGGTCTGAAGCTTGTCCAGAACCCTTTGCCACACCAAGGAGGAGGAGAAGAAGCCTTAGACGTTTATGCCATTCAAGTTGGAGTTGTAGGACGTTTAGGTGTACTTTATCCTTTGATTTCAATGTTTAAATTTAATTATCTTTGTGTTGTGCGTGAGGAACTAAACTCCCTTGGCTGGGGGGTGATTCGAGAACACATGATTATGCTTGCTATATGAATTGATTACTTCTAATTGCGTTTCATAAGTTGTGAATTCAATTTACTTATGTTTGTTTGAATTAAGCCCGGTTGTGTGTGTTGGTTGAGAGTGCACGCTTAATTATCATGCATAAATTAAATGCTAGGGTATAAGGGAATTTCACCTAATAGTTATGAACTTATATTCATAAGTAGTAAGGTTGATGATCTCAATCGAGTTAAGTAAATTCTTGGTATAAGTATCATGCGCTTTCATAGTTATGAGTGCCTCGTTAACACTTATGATTTTCGGGGAACGTAATGATCTTCATTGTATTTCATATCAGCTTTCATATAGAAGACTTTTAAGGAATAATTTGATTGTGAATTAACGTATTTCCATCGATTCAATGACATAAGGAAAATGCGAGGGTTAATTTAAGCGGACCTAATTAACTTTTTGAGTGTTGAGAATTCATGGTTTTATTGAAAAGCTGGAAATCGTTTGTATGCAAGTATAATATGTGTGGAGATGAACCCCTTAGCTAGCCATCCATCTATTTAACCAAATTCGTTTTCAATGTGTTTTGTTTTACAAAGTTTACTGTTTTGTTTCAAAATTCGTCAAAACCCAATCCCTGTGTTTTCAAGTGTCAAATTAGTTAGAAAGTGTTTAGATTGTGTTTTTCGTGTTTTGAGTCAAGTTATAATCTATTTTCGTCAAATCCTATTTAGTGTTCAAAACTGCCCGGAAAGTGTTTAAAGGCAGTTTGAGAGTTTACTGTGTTGTTTTGAGTCTTTTGGTTTTGTTTTGGTGTTTCAAGTTATGGTTTACATTACGCAGTCTAATTTAGTATTTTAAACTTTGTTTTACGTTTTTGAGTCGGTTTCCAAGAGATTGTAATCCCTCCTAATCCCGGTTTAGAACGATCCCTACTTACAGCACTTCCACTACAATTGTCAAAAGAGGGTTTTAATTTAGTGCTTATATATATCATATCAAAAGACCAAAGAACATTAATATCGTTGTTTGCTCCAGGAGCGCCGAAGAATGCATGCCATAGCCTCGAGAACGATGGTTGGCTTGTTATGATGGCCCTTAAATTGGCTAGCCCAAGCTGTAGAACAATTCTTCCACTCCCAATGCTTACAATCTAGACTTCTCATCATGCCAGGGAAACCTCTTTTGTCCGCTTTACGTAGAAGCCTCTTCAAGTCCTCACGATTTGGCTTTCGGAGGTATGTTTGCTCATATATGGCTTCAATTGCCTTACAAAATCGCTTGAGGTTCTCAAGAGCAGTGTTAGCTGCAATTTGACAATATTCGTCAGTTGAGTCCATAGAGCACCCATTAGGTAGCATCTGAAATGCAGATGTGAGCATCTGAAATGCAGATGTGAGCTTCTGATGCAGTGATAGACCCAGTCGGCCCGTGGCATCTTGCCTCCTTGCAAAGTAGTTTTTGTGGTGGACAATTGCATTCAAGATGCTTTCGAAAAGCTCTCTCCTCATCCGATACTGCCTCTGGAAATCATGAGTATGATATCTCGCACCACTATAGAAATAGTCTCGCATCATCTGGTCGTGCCAATCTTCTCTCTCACACTCCTTGTATTCATGTCCTGGGACCAAACCACGGCGGGACCGAACCACAGCGGCTACATTCGGCATGATGCGCATACTGCATAACTACGTTTCCAAGTTCGGCTTCATTGTTTATTTCTTCGTTTACTGTAACAAGTGTTTGGTACTGTGTCATTACCCTGATGTGGAATTCATACTCTCAACAGTATGCAACCCCATCATAGGCACTACCACTTCCCTCAAATAATCGACCCCTTCATCGCCTCATCGACATTCATGTGAGATTCCCGCATAGCAAAAACTCTCAAATCATATTGGGACAAAAAGTACAATGCCCATGGGTCTAACTGCATCACCTAATCACCCTCATGACTCCAAACACCAAATAAAGTAGACTTAGCAAATCAAACAGCTTCACCCCTTCACATATAGATGTAAACGAGATCCAACACACCGAGATGAAAACTAAAATGAAAGAACTCTCCTAAAGAAAGAATCAAAAAACAAAAAACTCTTAGTGAGTTTCTAGTAGTTATTAAACAAAATGAAACTAAAACATTGACGCCACTCCAGACTTCTCGAAGAGAGTCATAGTGCTGTACTGGTTAAACCAAAGTGTTGTACTGACTAAACCCAAACCCGATGCAATTTGACAGCTTCCAAACTTTGCAACTCCAAATTGGAGTCAAATCGTTGTGTCTGTTATGTGTGTGGGGCAAACGATGACAACTATTCCAACAAGTATAAAGTTTCACGACGATAATTCTATACCAAAATCAAAATAAGATGAATAAAAGAGAAGGAGGAGACCAAGAAAAATTGTCGCGGCCTCCAAAACAAGAAGTAGGGGAGACGTAAGAGGAAATTTGTTTGTTTTTCTCTCTAAATGGCTGAGGTTTTTTGGACTACCATATGTTACATATTAATTCCAATTTTTCATTTTGATATACTACATTTGTTTTTTTTTTTATAGATATTAGAGATACTGGAAAAAGGAAGGATCAAATTTAGGATATTAATTTTCTTAAACAAGCAAAGTCTTAATAAACTAAACAGAAATGACAAAATACAAAGGAGACTCAATTTTAAGTTTTTAACCGAGAACAATGAGATAGTGTGGACCTCAAATCTTGGTCAAGCTATTGACCGGTCAACTACATCATCTGGTCCATCTCTGAATTTTAGACCAAAAGATAAGACACCATCTCGTACCTATGCCAAACAACTCAAGCCCACCCGACCTTAATCTTTTAGTGATTGCTGAATGCATGAAAATTTTATTATTCCGGAGACAAATAGATAGTCAAATATGAAGCTAAAAATTCAACAATTAAGAATTTAAGAATCACTCAGACCAAAAGAAAAGAATTTAAGAATCACAAATATCGGGGTGTAGTATACACTGTGCATACTAAAAAAAATCTCCAAGTACTGACTAGCAGCATTATTTTATGAAGTAGATTTTCTCTGTAGGGAATTCTTAATCGTGCAAACGATCATACATGCATATGCATATGCTCTATAAAAAGATCATACAAGCATATGCTCTGATCTGAAGATGGATGGTGCTAATGCTATGTATTAATGATCCCACATACCTCATTAAGGATCAAAAAGGAGGAAAACAAAAGAGATGCCTAAGAGTTGGATAATATGGTGCTAAAGATGCTTGATTTTGATAGTTAACTGACAAAGATACTTATTAAGACAGTTTCAATGATTGATGGAATACCAAATTCGAGAAGAAGCTTCAGCTGAGTGATCTTTTAAATAAACTTATTTGAGAGACATCATTACAAAGACCTACTCTACATTGCATTTTAAATACTCGAAGTTTCTAATTTTATATTTCACTCAAAACTCGTCGCTACAGGTAGATGTTTTAGTGATTTCAAATCTATCCAATTTTTAGCATGAATTGTAACGTCCCGTTCAAATTTTGTTTTATTTTATTCCCGGAAGTGGGAAATGACGTTTTTGCCCCTGGGTTGACTTTTCGGTTGACTTTTGTGTCGTAACTCGTACGACGCATCCACTTGTATTTTCTTGACGTGCTCGTCGATACGAATTCGTAGACGCCAGCCGTACGTCGTTCGGACTCCGAACGAATATTTTTACGGGCGTTGGTTTTCGGCGTTTCCCGTATTTCGAATTTGGGTGGTTTGGGCTGGGGCCCAAATGTCTGCAGGCCACGTGGGCCAATCCCAGATTTCCTGGGATTTGTTTGTCTGGCTTTGTCCTTTGTGGCCGAGCCACTTCCTTCTCCCTTTCTTCTTCCTTTGTTGTTCTGCAAACCACACAACCAAACCGTGGCCAATCTTGGCCATTTTGGCTTGCACCTTCCACCCAAAACTTGTTTCTTCATCTCTCGAACCTTGCAGCTCGTGGGTGTCCAGATTCTGGACGAACCCAAACACCCAGCAGCTTGGGTGAATTTGATCAAGCCACCCGTGGCATTCTTCCTTTTCTTCTCGGCTTTTTGGAGCTCAAGGGAGCCCAAACTCATCACCAAATCACTTCTGGAAGCCTTGGGAACCCAACCCAAGGCTTGGAACTCGTTTTGGCACGGTGGTTGGAGAAGCACCATTTTGGCCGAATCTTCCTCCTCAATTTCAGGCCACTTCTGGCCAGTTTTTGGTCCCCAAAATGGTACAATCTTGTTCCCCTCATCTCTAGCTTCATTTTGGTACTTGAATCGTCCAATTTGGACTTAAAACGAAGAAGTTATGAAGCTTTGAAGTTTTACCCAGAATCCGGCATCTTTTCCCAGATTCCGGCGACGGCGACGGCGGCCGGCACGGCGGCCGGCGGCGGCGCCGGCGACCGGAATCCTGGCAGGGATGACCGGCGCTGACGTCATCGGACCGGGTTGGACCGGCATGCTGACGTCAGCAGACCGGTTCAGACCGGATTTGCTGACGTCAGCATGACGTCATCAGCTTGGACCGGCTTGAGCCGAGCCGAGTTGCCGGCTTGAGCCGAGCCGCGGTGACGGCTTGAGCCGAGCCGTGTTGATCGGCTCGAGCCGAGCCGTAGTCGCTGTATTTAATCTCGGGAATCCATTCAAATCGTCCGATCATTAAATAAGACATGCTTAATCCAAGAAAAAAAGATAAGAAGAAAAAATGCATGTATGCACATGCATGGCACAAGTTTTTGGGCTGGTGAGGAAAAGTTTATTGAAGCTTATTAATAGACTACTTTGTTTTCCATTTATAAAATTGTAACTGAGGGACAATGATGAAATTTTCTCATCTCGGTAAATTACATTATAGTAAACTGCAAATTAGTCTATTAATAAGTTAAATATATATAGAAGATCTTCTACTAGAATATGATCTAGTAGATATTGCACATATGCCCTTACTCATTAAATCATTAAATTAAATTAAAACAATAACAATTTTTTTTATACAAAATTAAAACAATAACCTTAAGAGTCAAGACGTCGTCATCCATGCGTGCATATTGAAGGCTTTCAGTAGATATTGCACATATAAATTGATCTCACTTGTATATATATACATATTTTATGTATGTAGCATATAGTATTGGGTACATTGAGTGAAAAGATAAGACAACAATGTTGACTTCCCTATCCATGTATTGAAGACTTTATGAGGTAAATTATTGATATGTGGGGGAGAATTGAAAGGAAATTTTGTATTGTTTGCAAACAGTAGTGAGACCGAGCCTAGGGTCAGACATGATGATGTAGGTCTTGTACTCTTTACTTTGTTATGTATTTTTTTAAGTTTAACTACATTTTACATCCTCAAAGTTTGAGATGATTTAAAATGGGTCATAAAGTTTTAATTTTTTTCACATTGCCCTTAAAGTTTTGAAATTGTATCAATTTACACCTTTGTCTAATAAATTATTTGAATTTTCATTAAGTTGATGACATAGTGAGCATGAAATCTGTAACTAGGTTGACATGTAAGCCACATTTGTACCATGTAGCCTAAAACTTATCAATTTAATAGATAATTAGACATATTGAATATACAAAAGCGTGTACATCGATCTAATTTCAAAACTTTAGAGGCAATGTGAAAATCAAAACTCACGCACCTAATTTAAAAAGACATCAAACCTAAGAGCGTAAAATATAATTAAATTTCTCTTCTATTTAAATCGATAAGATGCTTCAACATACTACCTACAGAAGCCTTCACATGAATGTCCCATATAGAGTTGCTTTCATTTGGCTATGTTTTCAACTGCATCAATTATATGAGTTGCACTACACACATATAGTTAAGAAAACAATATCAATGTTGGACAATAGTAAGACCGTTCAATATAAATGGTAAGTAATTCAGTTGAGTTTTCGATGTGAAACATGCTTCAACATAAGATGAGTTTCTATCCAAATCTTAAAAGGGCACTCTTTGAGCACAGTCATGTGCCACAATTCCCGTTCCACACGTTCCCCCATAAAACATGAAACTACGAGCGAGAACATGATAGGGGACTATAGTAGACAACGATAAAAGACCTCAAAGGGCATTAGAAGGAATTAGAAATATGGGCGGTTTTATATATTGTCCAGACAAAATCTAAATTTTGGGTATTAATGTGAGAGGGAAGAGGGACATGCTTAGGTTTGCCATCAACTATCTTTAGGAAAACCACGATTTGGACATGTCAGAATGAAGGCTTATAGTTTATCTTCTCTGCCCCCATGTGATTGTTCACGACAACTCCTTCTCTCAAAACCCTCATATGAAGTGTAAAGTGAACCAACTTGAACCCCTTTGCTTCCGTGCCTCCCCTCTTGCTATACAGTTTTCTATTAAACAAAACTCCAGTATATTTCTCTCGCTCACCCCACACACGCATTTGTATTTAGAGGCTAAAAAGAAAGGGTGTTATGTTCTGGGATAAAATACACATGCATAAATGCGATTGCGTAAATCCTATGTAGATATGATTAGATATTCCATTATGTGTGGGATTTGTTTCCTAATGTAATTGTAATTCTCTTTCACTATAAATAAAAAGTAACCCGCACAAGCACATATATCACAATACGTAATACCTCAAGCTCTCTATTTTCTCTTCCCTTTGCTTGCCGTGCACCCCCTCGTAAATATTGGCCACAACACGTTATCACGCTCCGACGCCGCTAAGGACCAAGGGCTTCTCGCAAACAAATTGTTCAACCATCATCATCACAATCTGTGTACTTCTAAAACACTCTGCCTCGATTGTCGATATTTTGTCGACCCGATTGCATGAACTCACCATGATGCATAACCCACTTTCCCGCGTTTAAAGAATTATTGATCTTCTCTCGTAAATATTAAAATTAGCATCGACATTTAATATATTTGAAATATATTAAGTGAATTGGATGATCGTGTGAACGAAGGAAAATTAAGGGTTTTTTTTCTTGTTTTTTCGCTTTTCTACAAAAACATCACCCCGCTTTTCCTCAAAACTAGAAATTCCTTACCGAAAAATTTTTTCGTTTTTGAAAAATAAAGAAAAAAAACCCTAATCTGAGCCGAGCCGCCCGAAGCCGCGCCGAGCCGAGTTGTAAGCCGAGCCGCTGTGGCGAGCCGAGCCGAATCTAACCGGCTCCGCCGAGCCACCCTGGGCCCAAATGAAGCACACTCCCACCTCCCGCCTCCGCCCGGAAAGACGCTACCCTGTAGCCCTTTTCGTTCCGCCCGCCCCCGCTCCATCTCCGCACCCCAACTTGTCATTCCTTCCCACCAGAGTCGGACCGAGGCTCTCGGGCCCCTTCCTTTTTCTTTTTCTTCGCCCGCGCCTTCTCCTCGGGGCCCCGATGGGCTACCGCATCCCTGTGTGGCCTCAGCCCAAGGCACCACAGCCTCTCGTCGCTGGGTTCTTTCTTCACACGCCCCGTGGCTTGGACCCCGCACCCATTTGGCTATTCTTCTGCCCATTTTTATTTTCTTGCCGCGCCAGCCTCAAGAAAATAAAAGTTGGGTTCGCAGCCTCCAACTAATACCCACCAAAATTATTTGGGTCATATTCTCAGAACCCCAAAGGTCCCGTAGACCTATATTTCACTACCCATTCACAATATATGTTAAAATTTATTATTTGTATTAGTTTTTGTTCCATATATATTGCGTTTGATTGTGTATATATGAACTTGAGCTCATAAATTCGAACCCGAAGCTTCGACAAGTGTCAATGAAACTCCAAGTTTTCTACAATTAAATACCCATGAAACCCGTAGTTTTCATGAAAATTTAAACCAAACAATGTCTAATAGAACCTCGAATGTTCCTACTCCAAGCTATGAACAGCTTTTCATAGTAATCGACCACTATCTTGTTCCCTTCATTGTAGCGACATGTCGAACTTGAACAAACTCGACTTTACCGCTCTCGGGTCTCTGAAGGAACTACCTCAAGTGGGTACAAGATGCAGTTCTCCACTCACTCAAGCAAGCAGCCTCGTGTGGCCACCATTGAAGCGTAGACGATAACCCGCTATAAGCCGACAAAGCAAACCGCCATGATCTTCATCCGCAGACATATGCATGACGTGACCGCAGACCGAATACCTCGCCAAGAGGATCCAAGAGCTTTTATGGCTTGCTCGGGAAGAGCGTTTTGATCATCAAAGAGATATTTTCGCTCGAAGCAAGACACGACCGGCAACACTTACGCTTCCAAGACTTTAAGTCTCGTGAATGAGTACAACTCTCAAGTTTGTCGACCCGATTCACTTCTCAAGTTTTGCAAAGAAGACTTGACCGAATGATCTCCGAGACTAAGACCTATTCAACTTTCCATGCTACCACAATATTGTCCCGCAGCAACAATATAGTGGCGCAAAAATTCACCAAATTTTCTGATTTGATCTCTCGTCTTACTACTTATTTAAAAGCAAAACCACTCGTTGATGAAAATCATCAAGCTGGGGGACCTAATGGCTCGACCGCCGTGCCTCGAAGCACACTCTAGCGAGAATCGAAGCCAAAACCGACGCCGAAGCGTGGTGGTGGGAAAGGCAAGGGTTCTAAACCTAAGCCACAAGCCCAAGGTCGACAGAGCGTAGGCCCATCCAAGGGAGGAAATAACGCCCCGAAGCGCACTAATTTTGCTCCCAAAGCCTCAAACTTCAAGACTAAGAGCAAAGCTTGAACCCGTGTTACCGATGTGGTTCCAAGCACTCATTGGTCCCGCACTTGCCGAGCTTCCACCTAACGCTCGTCAGCCCGAGTACCATTCAAGTCGTAAAGCCATAGAGACTAATCTCGCTCATGTGGAGAATCCCAAGATACCTTTCACTGGAGATTTGAGCCAAGAAGCAAACGCTCCGATGGAAAAATTGATTTTAGACACATAAGGCCTATATGTTGGCTTCCCATTTTCCCACTAGTGGGCCTAGAACCATCATGGGCCGAATTCCCTAGCTTTGGTTTAAGTTTTTGAACAATTTTTCCTTTTTGTTTGACGATTGTTTGGTATTTGATTTTAATTTTGGATATTATTTTATGGAAATTATTTCGAATTATTTGAATGAATGATTTTTATGAGCCGAGCCGCGTTGACCGGCTCACCGGCTCGAGTTGACCGGCTCGCGCGTGAGCTGCGCGTGGAGCCGCGAGTGGAGCCAAAGGCTCCGACCTTCCAGCCGCGCGTGAGGGCGCGTGGGAGGTCCGTTTTCCGAACTGTTTTCACGTGTCGACTCGTGACGACGTGTACTACCCCGGGGTAGTATGCATGTTAATTTTTGAGGTGTTTTGGACCTCCAAATTTCAAAAGCAAGGGATAGGTGTAGTTATTTCGTTAATTCGTTACCTTTTTGAGTTAATCATTGTACCGGTGATTTCTCATATAGGTGGGGCCTATCCAAGGGACTACCGGGGCTACCCAGGACGGGGTACTTCGACCCGGCTACCTACAGGTGAGTGAGTGGGTCTTTCTTTGATAAAGTATATGTATATACGTATGGCTTTTTAGACGCTTTCTTAAATTGTTAGCGTAGATGCATATTCATTACGAGTGTTGGAGGTAGAACACTCGTACTATATTGCCATGCATGTTTTCATACTGTTGCTCATCAGTAGATGTATACACCCCAGGTATTAGTACTCAGTCTTGTGGCCAGGACTAGCCTTGACGTTAGGAGTAGTCACTATCAGTACCGCTACGCAGCTTTGGATCCATTGTAGGTACTAGCCTGTCTTAGGTTGCACTAGGCAACTCGGACTTGTGTGACTGCACTTTGTGCACCAGCGCTTAGCGTTAGACTCGCGTCATTGTAGTACTCAGCGTATTACTTGTATACCTAGCTTGTTCATCGTGGTTTAGCCACGTGGGCATGTGTGTTTACATTGGGTGAGCAAATGTCAGTAAATTATTATCGGGGAGTACCCGAATGTTTTCATGATCGTATTTTGAGGTTCATACCTACGGGTACGACGTATTTTCTCAATTATACTTGTTTTCAACCGAGGGGTTACTAAACTTTTGAAAACAACGGTTTTATGAAACTTTATTTTTGACCCACTCACCGTTTTAATGTTTTGCGCCCCTCCAGGTTAGTTGGCTGGGAGCTTGTGACGTCGATGGCGCGGTGGTATGACAAAGTAGGGATCTTTATACGTTTGTATATCTTTGTATCCCTTACCCTACTCTTACTGTGTATTCTTTTAATTCTTCCGCCTGCACGTTCCGTGCACTCTGACTTTATTGTTTTAGTTCAATATTCAATTCTTTATTCTCTAATTTTCTTTTTGGCTTTCGTCACGCTAACGCGTGTCGGCCAGCACTTCCGACACCTGGCTCGTCCGGGATCGGGATGTGTCATGAATAATCTTTGAATGGAGAATTTATAAAATAAATAGTTAGAATTAGTGAAATAAAATACGGAGCAAACACCATAGGGTGTTCCTGAAATAAAATATGCAGTTAGTTTTCTCACATCATATTATCATCATTTCACTTTATAATTAAGTTTACTTTCTTAATCTCATTGTTTTGCATAAATATATATTGAGTTTTGCCCCTTTAAAATGCTTTTCACTTTTATAATGTTTCCCTATAATCTCTACTTTAGTAATCTTGGCCTAATTCTCTTGAATCTTTCTTTGTGCTGGTATGCATATGTACAATTGTGGACAAGATTTTGAATCTCTTTTTCTTTTCTTTTTACAATATAGTGCATAAGGAGTTTTTAACACGAATAATGGTTGACAAGCTTTGAGCATGAAACCTTAAGTAGTTCCCTCCCGACCAAAGAACAAATCTGAAGTAGTTCAGCTAATGAAATTAATCTTTATCCCTTAAAAACTAATCAACCATATATTTTTAGGGTTAAGTGAGAGTTAGTAGACTGGAGAGGATTGAGCAGGACAAGTTACGGCAGCTGCATTTAATGAATAAAGGAAGGCCGGAATGGTGTACTGGAAGGACAATAAAATGACGATCACTGAATATGATTGGATTGGACGTGTCCATACACAAAATACCAAAGCAGCAAGAAGTCTATTCAACTAAAATTAATTAAATTTACTGAAACACCCTCATTATTTGTCCATTTCTACTTACTATGGTGTGCTGCTTTTGGCATTGTCCAACAAAAATTAAGTTGAGGCTCCAACATCGTCATGATCATAATAATGGGACTGGCTATAGTGCTCACAAGTATTGAATGCTCACACCAATTTCACCATTAAATAGAGGGAGGAGGGAGGAGAGAGGGGGGAAGGAGGGAGATTCCAGTGATAGCATTCAATACTTACGAGCACCGTAGCTTACTCCCATAATAATGATTAGAATTTTGTTACCTTTAAAACTTAACTTCTAGGTTTCGTTACTAAAATGATATTATGAATTCTCTTCCAAACAAAAAACACAAAGAAAAGAGGAAAAAAATTTGAGTGGTGCTGATCATTAAATGGTCTGGTCATTGAATGGTCTCAGATTAATTTGCAGTAAGTGCCAGATGAATCTTGAACCATTCAATGGTCCGATCATTAAATAGTACATGTTTAATCCAAGAAAAAGATAAGAAGAAAAAAAATGCATGTATGCATGCATGGCACAAGTTTTTTGGCCGGTGAGGAAAAGTGCCACAAGCTTATTAATAGACTACTTTGTTTTCCATTTATAAAATTGTAACTGAGGGACAATGATGAAATTTTCATCTCGGTAAATTACATTATAGTAAACTTGCAAATTAGTCTATTAATAAGTTAAATATATATAGAAGATCTTCTACTAGAATATGATCTAGTAGATATTGCACATATGCCCTTACTCATTAAATCATTAAATTAAATTAAAACAATAACAATTTTTTTATACAAAATTAAAACAATAACCTTAAGAGTCAAGACGTCGTCATCCATGCGTGCATATTGAAGGCTTTCAGTAGATATTGCACATATAAATTGATCTCACTTGTATATATACATATTTTATGTATGTAGCATATAGTATTGGGTACATTGAGTGAAAAGATAAGACAACAATGTTGAGACTTCCCTATCCATGTATTGAAGACTTTATGAGGTAAATTATTGATATGTGGGGGAGAATTGAAAGGAAATTTTGTATTGTTTGCAAACAGTAGTGAGACCGAGCCTTAGGGTCAGACATGATGATGTAGGGTCTTGTACTCTTTACTTTGTTAGGTATTTTTTTTAAGTTTAACTACATTTTACATCCTCAAAGTTTGAGATGATTTTTAAAATAGGTCATAAAGTTTTAATTTTTTTCACATTGCCCCTTAAAGTTTTGAAATTGTATCAATTTACACCTTTTGTCTAATAAATTATTTGAATTTTCATTAAGTTGATGACATAGTGAGCATGAAATCTGTAACTAGGTTGACATGTAAGCCACATTTGTACCATGTAGCCTAAAAACTTATCAATTTAATAGATAATTAGACATATTGAAATATACAAAAGGTGTACATTGATCTAATTTCAAAACTTTAGAGGGCAATGTGAAAAATTGAAAACTCATGACCTAATTTAAAAAGCACATCAAACCTTAAGAGTGTAAAATATAATTAGCTCTTCTATTTAAATCGATAGCATGCTTCAACATACTACCTACAGAAGCCTTCACATGAATGTCCCATATAGAGTTGCTTTCATTTGGCTAGTGTTTTCTCAACTGCATCAATTATATGAGTTGCACTACACACATATAGTTAAGAAAAACAATATCAATGTTGATTAATAGTAAGACCGTTCAATATAAATGGTAAGTAATTCAATCGAGTTTTCGATGTGAAACGTGCTTCAACATAAGATGAGTTTCTATCCAAATCTTAAAAGGGCACTCTTTGAGCACAGTCATGTGCCACAATTCCCGTTCCACCCATTAGTTCCCCATAAAACATGAAACTACGAGCGAGAACATGATAGGGGACTATAGTAGACAACGATAAAAAGACCCTAAAGGGCATTAGAAGGAATTAGAAATATGGGCGGTTTTATATATTGTCCAGACAAAATCTAAATTTTGGGTATTAATGTGAGAGGGAAGAGGGGACATGCTTAGGTTTGCCATCAACTATCTTTAGGAAAACCACGATTTGGACATGTCAGAATGAAGGCTTATAGTTTATCTTCTCTGCCCCCATGTGATTGTTCACGACAACTCCTTCTCTCAAACCCCTCATATGAAGTGTAAAGTGAACCAACTTGAACCCCCTTTGCTTCCGTGCCTCCCTCTTGCTATACAGTTTTCTATTAAACAAAAACTCCAGTATATTTCTCTCGCTCACCCCACACACACATTTGTATTTAGAGGCTAAAAAGAAAGGGTGTTATATGTTCTTTTCTCACCTCTCAAGACACCCCACAGCTCAAGCAAACACAATATAAGAATTGCATGTCCTACCCTAGACCCCGAAAACAATTTCATTAAAGAGTAGGTCTGAAGACTCAAAAAAAAAAAAAGGTCTACGTTTTAGGTGATTCTTTTTAAGAGTCGCGAAGTTTTCAAATTTCTCATATTACACCGTGAGGTTTTGAAATTGTTTCAATTTATGTCTTCCATCTATTTAATTGTGGGGGTCTTTTGATTTAGGCACAATCAACCATGTTATTTTTGGGTTTAACTCACCATTTATGTGGTTTCAATTTAAACCTAATTTTGTATTTATTTCTTATTTGTATGACTATTTTGCCTTTAACAGAAAATATGGAATTAAATTTAAATTTTCTAATCATGTCTTTCAAACAACTATATATGATACCATTATGTTCTATTACACTTTTTTGGCTTGCAAAAATATATAATACCATTTTCTATTTATAAAAAGGAATTGTTATTAGCACTTCAAAATTCTCATTGTGCATTTCAAACTTTCTGTATTTAGAAAGAAAAATACATTTGTGAGGAGTGCACAATAAATTTTTTTGAGTGCCAATAACAGTTCCCTATAAAAAAAATATTTAACATATTTATCTACCTATAAAAGAAATATGAAACAAGTATGAAAAAAAAGGACTATCTATCTGTACTAAAGATACAAAAATAATTATATACCCGGGGCAAAGATATATAAACACAATATAAGCTAAAGCCATGAAAAATTTCAAGACATGTAGGTATAAAGAAATATATTACCTATGGTGAAGGTCATAGAAAACAAGAAAATATACCTATTGAATAGAATTAAAAACTAATGAATTCATACATAATATATATACCTACTACGGAGGAAGAATGAAGAGGAAATTTTTTTAGACATATTTGGAAGGAAATAGACGAATGATGAAGAAAAAAAAATTAAAAGCAATAGCATCAAGTTACTTTTTGGAGTAAACTTGATATAAGTTCAATTTTGTGAGCAATTATTAGGTATAGTCCAGTTGTTTGGGTTAGGTCCAATGACTCATTGTCCACATCAACTTATTTTGATTTCTTGCCAAATTTATCTCTTAATTCTCAAATTAATTGTATTTTCAAATTAGCCATCATTGAATATTTATCTTTAAAGTAATCCCTTAGTTGTAGGATTAGTTTTTAAAACAATATTATCTCTTCTTCCTCATAAATCCCTTACAAAATATTTTTCTTTCTTTTTCTTGCTCCGGGCGTGGTCTTCTTCTTTTTTGTTCCATATGTTTTTTTTTTCTTATCCCACTTATCCACAAAATCTTCTTATTTACTCTTTCCACATATTGCATGTTCCATATTACGTTATCATTTCTATTATGTATTCATCCTTTCTTTTTCAAAATACTTTTGTTTTTGTGCCTAGTTGTGATGAAAGTAAAATTTTGGAGTCAAATTTACGTTATCATTTTTCTTATGTGGGAATAATATCATATTTGTCACATCCCGATCCCGGACGAGCCAGGTGTCGGAAGGTGATGGCCGACACGCGTTAGCGTGACGAAAGCCAAAAAGAAAGTTTAAGAATGAATAGTAAGAACAGAGTGCGGAAGAATTGTTAGAATACACAGTGTGAGTAGAGTAAGGGTTACAAATTTAATTCAACTGTAGAAAAATCCCTACATTTTCATACCACCGGGCCATCGACGTCGCAAGCTCCCAGCCAACTAACCTGAAGGGGCGCAAAACATAAAACGGTGAGTGGGTCAAAAAGCAAAGTTTGATAAAACCGTTGTTTTCAAAAGTCTAGTAACCCCTCGTTTGAAAACAAGTATAGTTTGAGAAAATACGTCATACCCGTAGGCATGAACCTCAAAATACTATCATTTAAAACATTCGGGTACTCCCCGATCTTTTACCGATTTGCTCACCCATATAAACACATGGGCTAAACCCACAAGGAACAAGCTAGGTATAAAGAAATACGCTAAGTACTACAATGACGCGAGTCTAACGCTAAGCGCTCAGGCACAAAGTGCGCTCACACAAGTTCGGGAGTTGCCTAGTGCAATCAGAACAGCTAGTACCTACAATGGATCCAAAGTCGCGTAATCAAGACCGGGTAGCGGACTACTCCAAACGTCAAGGCTAGTCCCGGGCCACAAGACCGAGTACTAATACCTCGGGTGTATACATCTACCTGATGAGCAACAAGATGAAAACATGCATGGCAATAAAATACGAATGTTCTAAATTTTACACGTAATGATATGCAACTACGCTAATAAAGCAAGAAACATGAAAACCATACGTATATACATTTATCAAACAAAGACCCACTCACTACTCGTAGGGTAGCCGGGTCGAAGTGTTCCGTCTCGTAGCCCCGTAGTCTCAGATAGCCCCACCTATATGAGATATCACCGCACAATGATTAAACTCATAAAGGTAACGAATTAACGAATTAATTAAACCTATCCCTTGCTTTTGCAAACCGAGGTCCAAAACACCTCAAAATTATCGTGCGTACTACCTTCGAGGTAGTACACGCCGTCACGAGTTGCCCCGTGAAAACAGACCAAAAAGTGATTCCTCCCGCCCTCATGCGCGGCTTAGATGCGGAGCTCGCTTCCACGCGCGGCTCACGCGCGAAAGCTCTGCCAACGCGAGCGGCTGCCCGGCCAATCGGCTCTACTAAAAGATGACGTCGCAGCGGCCCCGGTCAACCGGTCCGTCATCACGCAAGGCCGGTCCAACCCGGTCCGCACACCGCCGGGTCATCCCCGCGCACCCGTCGTCGGTCGCCTAACTGGAAATTTGGCTGATTGGAAAAACTTCAGAGCTTCATAACTTCTGTTTTAAGTCCAAATTGGACGATTCAAGTACCAAATGAAGCTAGAGATGAGGAGAACAAGATTGTACCATTTGGGGCCAAAACCGCCAAGTGGCCTGAAATTGAGGGAAAGCCACAGCAAAAAGGCCGATCACGGCTTTCCTGATTCTTTGGCCAAACGCTCGCCACCCAAGGTTTGAGCAAGGTCCCCGGGACATCCAGAACTCGCAGATCAACTTCTGATGTGATTTGGGTCTGATTTCACCAAGAAATGGCCGGTGAACGAAATCGAGTTCGTAGGGGAAATTTCTCGGGATTTCTGGGTTATTTGGTTTCGGGTTTATGTGGTCTGTGGATCGAGCTCAACTGGCTCAAATATGTTGATGAAGGCCTCGGAAAGTTGGTTGGCCAAGATTTGCTCGTGGAGGAGTACTGGTGTCCTAAAGAGATGGGTGTTTGTGTGGATTTGCAGAGGTAAAAGTGGAGAGGGTGTACTGACAAGATGTGAGGAAGGATCCTGCATATTGTGGGATAAGTGCCACATGGGCTAATCGATACTGGGCCCTGCACTCAAACAAGACAAAACCGCCTAATTTGAAATAAGGAAACGCGAAAATCAACGCCCGTAAAATATCTCCTGCTCGGAGTCCGGCACCGACGATTACTACGCTTCACGCTGTCAGACGACGAAGACGTCGCAAAATACAAAGGATACGTCGTAATGAGCCACGACGCAAAGTCAACCAAAAGTCAACCTGTGTGGGTAAAACCTCATTTCCACTTCTAGAATAAAATAATTTTAAATTTTCGAACTAGATGTTACAATCTACCCCCCTTATAAAAAATGAGGTAGATAAGAGTACTAAACTGCTCACAACAACGTCCAAGTTAAGCTCCCGGAAAGAGACGTAGGTGAAGAAAAACAATTGTCTCGAGCCGAACGTCGGCTAACAAGGTTCCGACGTCACCACAACCCAAGGTGACACCAATGCTTCAAGTTTAGTCAAAAGAGGGATACGACAATGAGAGAGTAATCACTGTCCGGAAGGACTTCTCATTGCAGGTACCAGCTTACTACGCTTGGCACGACCTGTGGGAGGTGGTAATCGATAGTGCAATCGCAGCCACCCATCGCCTACATCCACTCCCTCGGATGCAGATCGGTGTCTCCCGAGAACAGAGGACGTCTCAAACTTTGGGTGGTCATGAACTGGCCAACACGCCTCACCAAAAGAGAAAATGTCGCCTGTAACTTCTAGAGCAAAGATACCGGGCAACGAACTTCGAATCATGCGGTTTCGCCGCTCAAGGCAGAGCGATTATCCATCCATGTCGTTTTTAGCACACGTACTCAACCCGCCGCTGACGCATCACCGTAACACAGTACCGCCTCGTCGTTGGAAAGTGCTAATACAAGAGCAAGAGTAAGCACCAAACTTGAGCAAATGGGAAGATTTGCTCGTGGTCGTCGTTCCACACGAAAGCTAACGCTCTTCCCGGCAAGTTTCGTGAGAGGCGCAGCAACATAAGAGAAATCCTCCACGAAACGTCTGTAAAAAACCGAGCAAGCCAAGAAAGTTCGAATCTTGTAACATTCATGGCCGTTCCCATCCCCGCCACAAAGAACTATCCTGGGATCAACAAGGATGCAATCCGGGCAGGAATCACATGCCCAAGAAAGACACATGATTAGGTCGTAACCGATATAAGTTGAAAACTCCTTAAAACCCAACAAAATCATGCGAAGGTGCCATTTGCATGATCGGCCCTTAATTGGAATACGCCG
Source organism: Gillenia trifoliata (assembly GCA_018257905.1). Taxonomy (NCBI): domain Eukaryota; kingdom Viridiplantae; phylum Streptophyta; class Magnoliopsida; order Rosales; family Rosaceae; genus Gillenia; species Gillenia trifoliata. The sequence goes on from CM031086.1 coordinate 13,217,161, forward strand.
TAAAGTCAACCAAGAAGATTGTCACGAACTTGTCGAGATACTAGCTGGGCACTGTCATCAAGTTCATGAAAGTTACCGGGGCAATTGTCATTCCAAAAGGTATGACAAGAAAACTCGTAAGGTTCGTAACGAGTCTAGAAAAAGGTCGTGGTTAAACGACGAAGTTCTTGGTCTATAGCCGACAAGAATCAAATCTACGCGTGATCGATCTTAAAAGAAAACAAGCGCACTGAGTCGGTCAAGGAGATCACCGATTCCAGGCGTGGATAACTGTTTTACCTGCCGCCCGATCTGTCTGCCTATAATCGATGCAGAGCCTTAAAGTAGCGAAACTTCAAACAACAAACAAGACGAGAGCTCCACAAGGTGAAGTGCAAGGCGTAAAGAAATCTCGGCAAAAGTGCCTGAATTGAAAACTTCCACACTCACGGAGTCAAAGATAAAGGTAAGAGAAAGAGATACCACAATACTTGGAGAGATCGATGGTGAAAACCACTGATCGTGCGATAACTGTAGATCGTTAGGAAGGATCCCAAGAAATTTTGTTAACAAACGTACCTTATCAACAAAAAAGTATAAGTTCCAAATTTCAACACCACACGTGAAGCAACCACTACTCACCGAACTCAAAATTTCGCAAAGACTCGTAGCCGAAAGTCACCCTACAAGTCGATTTTCCGGTAGCCTCGCCAGAACGTCATTAGCATGCTATGCCAGTGGCAAGAAGGTGTCAACCTCCGCCGACAATCCACACCGGCACAAAATTGGGGTAACAATTCATTCCTTGATCACGTCGAAAAATCACGATATCCTGCTGAAATGATTGGCAAAGGTAGTCCTGATTAGCCGATGATAACTTTGAGTATCACCGACAATCCCAAAAAGAACAAGACACAATTTGCCTCACGCATAGGGATTCCAAATCGCATCTTCAGGAGTACAATGGTCGGTAGTAGTTTGAAATAAAATAAAAGCAAATAGTTTGAGTAGGCTTGGATCCATTTGGATCTCAAGTAAAAGCCCAAAGAAAGTTTAACGTTTCTCAAACAAAATCAAAATCATAAGTGTATCCTCGCCGGTCGAAATTACAACTTGCCCAAGAGCCAAGAACGCCCACACCGGAACCGCCAGCACCACCAGATACAGAGTAGCTTTAACCAAGATTCCGGTGAGTATAGTTCCGTAGTATGGAAATGACATCGTTTCTCAATGTGCGTCTCCACCGAAAGTAGGTTACCGATAGAAAATTGTTCACCAATTTATTGGATCGAAACAGACCAAAAGGTAGGTTTCTTGCCTAACATCGCTAATCGGTTGGGCTCGGTGTCCCACCGTCCGCAGCCCATGGCACACTTGGATTTTCGCGTACACTCACCAAAATGACAAGTGTCGCAACGATAACAGACCGGGCGCGTATCGGTGGAGTTACCTGGGGCAAGAACGAAAACGTGGATCCACCAGCCAATCACTCACCACGTTAAAGGTGAAGCCGATCCACTACTAGATGATTCGCAGTTGAACTTCCACGTTGGAAAGACGTATTCTTTCTGAGACCGAAAGAATGACCGGCCCGACACCCAACTACCGGGTGCAAACCGCCGATTCTAAGCAGGTTTCTCGGCCAAACACCACCAAGAAATGGCCGAGCAAAGTTCCCGGTAATTTCCAGAGTTCAAAGGTGATTAGTTTAAGGTACTTTAGAGTTGGTTTCACCAAGAAATGGTCGAAGTTCCGAAATTGAACCTCGCCGGAAAATTTCTTAACTAGGTCTCAAGGGTTACCATGGCTCAGAAATTGGAGATCGACGAAGATGGCGGTAAGGCTGCTGATCTCCCATAGCCAAAGATGGCTCGTAGAGAAGCGGTGGAGGCCTCGAGTGCCTAGAGTAGATTTTGGTTTGGTGTAAACCAGAGAGATTAAAGATGGTCACTTGATCAACCATATGGAACCAGCCAAGGTGAAAATCCTCATCGCGTTCGAATACGAAGATTCGATAAATAAAAAATCGATCAGATCAGATGTGCTGGGCAACATTTACTAGAGTCAAAAACCGGTTATTGTCAATCACCGCCACTGTGGATATGAAATCCATACCGTCGGTCAATAGTCAAGATAGTCGCACCGCACAAGTGGGAAAACGACGATTTGAATGACAAAAGTCATGAGTAGACAACAAAACGCCGACAATTCCGAAGTACGAAAAGTTCACCAACGCTCAAGGAAAATGAGTCACGACAGTAAAACAACAGAAGACTCCACACGCTGAACAACACCACGAAAATGGACATTGTCCAAAACTACCGAAAAGTAGTAGTCACGAATTGTTCGAGAAAAGTCGACCGACAGTCTTGGCTTACGCCATCATCGAAAAGGTTATTGCAAGCGCCACGTGCGGAAAGTAAAGCACATGTGAAATTCACTTGATACTTTCCATTTCCGAATGAAATGGAAAGTGGTTGAAACAATTGAGAGGAAAATCCGTCCAAGCCTTCACCGCTAACAATTTGAACATCCGCCGACGACCCGCCGATGGCCAAAACTACCACAAGAGAAAACGCTATCTAATGTGCAACGCCAAAAGTCTTTCACACGCTAAGTACCCAAGGTTAAAGTCGTTGGTTTAAGGGCAAAAACACTAGCAAGCAGCAAAGGGTTTGTGAAACTAGGTCTCACTTAATTTATTGTTGGAAATGTGCCCTAAACCAATCATATGATGATACTTTACTGACATTTTCAAATGTTAAACTAATTTAGTTTAATATAAAGGGCATAGATTATTGTTTATAGTAGTCTCATATAAATGTTATATGCTTAAACCAATAAGTCCAAGGAATATGTGCTTAGTAGAATGTAATCTAAACAAGTTAGGTTCATGAGACCATTCGATCATAGACATATCCTAAACGTCTCGATGGAATAGATTGCCAACTGGCATCGACAATCAAGATCGCATGTTATGTCTTCTCTCAGGAGAGTGACTAGTCTCGAGTCATTGGTGTAATCGACACCAAGACAAGTATGTAGGTGCTCATTATGGAATGAGTTCATCAACGCGATCAACGATGAGTTTTCATGTTCATGTCACATGAGAACTCATAGTTTCTGATAATGCAAATTAGTCCTTTGACCCGAGGCACGCTGTCTTGTGGTGAGGTCCTTAATCTTTGATTATTTAAAGGCACCCCATCCGAGGGTGTCCACGGCATAGTTGGGGTTGGCTACTTAGCCATGGAGGCAAGCACGCAAACAAGGGATCCTAACCTTCAAACCATTCGAGGGAGAATACTCTACGATATGATTTCATAATCTCCGCGTAGTATGAATGAGATTTAGGAAGTCGCTCCAAATCATATTCAAGGTAATCATATATAAAGGGAATCACATTGGATAGTAGACATGAATAAACTATCAAACCAAACAACGGGTTTGGTAGTATTTGTATTGGGGTAAGGACCGTATCGTGATTGCAATCCTAACCGAATAGGTTTCTCCACCCTTCCTGATTAGCTTGAGTAGCCATGACATACCGCTAGGTGTCACTCATGGTTTGTGGTAACCCTAAAGGTGTATGATCACCAAAAGTGCACTGCTTAAGTTTCACCACAAATGATTTGAAGAAGTTCTAATCCTCCACCGCCTCGCTAAAAGAACCTACCTACCGTACACCACGTAGGGCGTAGAGTTTGATGCGTAGAATGGAGATGAGTAAGAATAATTAAATGGTTTAATTATTTGTGGCAAGGATTTACCATGTTAATTAATCAAACGAATAAGTTCGTTAAAAGACCTCGGGTTGGTTTGGGCTTGCCCAATGGGCTTCCGAACGCTCGCTTCTCCATTGGACTCCTGGGTTGTATGACAACTTAATGGCTAATAATAGATTAGGCCCAATAAACAATTAACCCAACATGGTCGGCCATTTAGGGCAATGTAGTGAACTTGCTTTAATTGCAAAGTTTGCCACTACATTGTGAAAATGATATAAAACAAGTTTATACATTTCATCCAACAGGTTTTCTTTTGGGAGAATTGGTGAGCATGAAAATGCTCCTTCCTCACAAAGAGGCCAAGGGCCATAGAGGAGTAGGGCTAGCAATCTCACTCACTTTAAGGCACTCATCTTCTCATCAAGACTCTCCTCGTGAAGAGACTAGAGGTCCCCTACTTTGGGTACTTGGAGAAACCAATTGATCATCCTTCGAAAATGTTCATGGAGCAAAGAAGCTTGGAATGAAGACCCTCTCCATGGGTGATTAGCTGCTTATGCAAAGAGAAATCTACAAAGGTATTTGATTTCTCAACTCAAAATTTGTTTTGATTTGAGTCTGGTTCACCATATCTACTAGGTTTTGAATTTTCTTGGGTAAAGTTTTGTTTTAAGTGCATAGAAGATGTTTCCGCCTTAATTGTTAAATGCATGCTTAATGATGTTGCTTAATGAACTTGGTTAATCCACAAATTTCCTTAAATTTAATCCACCGGAACTTGTTGAACACGAGAATTAGTCACTGTGTCTCCGCCAATATCAACGCCTACGCTGTCCCAAAGAGGAAAGTACTTGATGAAAATCATCCGTGTGTGAAACCTCCGACACCACACTCCGGGGTACGACACCGAAACCGCTTCCCCGATTCGGTTGCGATTCCATCGAAATCAACAAAGAAAACGTTGAACGTCACACGAAACACCCAAGTTCCTCGTCAACCAAGCTCAAGGTCGCACGAGTGCACGAAAAGTAGCGACAAACCTGTCAAAATCGGGAAACCGCCCAAAGCTACACAAAACCCGACGTCAAGGTGGTATGACACTAAGAAGAACTTAGAATTAACCCGAGGAAAACAATACGCCAAATGTAAAGTTCCTAAAATTCTCGATTCCGTAACAAAGAATTCACGAAATTCGGTCCGATACCACGTACAAGTACGGAGTACGGTTAAGAGCCTAGGTTACTTAAAACCATGCTCGATACCACCCGTCACATCCCGATCCCGCACGAGCCAGTGGCTCAAGGTGATGGCCGACACGCGTTAGCGTGACGAAAGCCAAAAAGAAAGTTTAAGAATGAATAGTAAGAACAAAGAGTGCGGAAGAATTGTTAGAATACACAAAGTACAGTAGAGTAAGGGATACCAAATTCTAATTCAACTCGTAGAAAAATCCTACATTGTCATACCACCGGCCATCGACGTCGCAAGCCCTGTACCCAACTAACCCGGAGGGGCGCAAAAACATAAAACCTGAGTGGGTCAAAAGCAAAGCTTGATAGCAAAACCAAGTGTTTCAAAAGTCTAGCAACCCATCGTTTGGAAAACAAGTATAGTTTGGAGAAAATACGTCATACCCGTATGCATGAACCTCAAAATACTATCATTTAAAACATTCGGGTACTCCCGATAAATCTTTACTGATTTGCTCACCCAGGTGTAAACACACATGCCCAAGGGGCTAAATCCCACAAGGAACAAGCTAGGTATAAAGAAATACGCTAAGTACCACAATGACGCGAGTCTAACGCTAAGCCGGTGCACAAAGTGCAACACACAAGTTCGAGTTGCCTAGTGCAACCTAGAACAAAGCTAGTACCCAAGCAATGGATCCAAAGCCGTTGAATTCAGACCGGGTAAAGGACTACTCCAAACGTCATGGGGTCCCGCCACAAGACCGAGTACGCACACTGGGTGTATACATCTACCGATGAGCAAATAAAAGTATGAAAACATGCATGGTAATAAAATACGAATGTTCTACCTCCAACAAACGTAATGATATGCAACTACGCTAACAGCTAAAGAAAGCATGAAAACCATACGTATATATATACATTTATCAAACAAAGACCCACTCACTCACTCAGAGGTAGTCTAGTCGGCAATTCCCGTCTTGGGTAGCCCAGCCCCGGTAGTCCTCTGCATAGGCCCCACCTATATGAGATATCACCAGTACAATGATTAAACTCATAAAGGTAACGAATTAACGAATTAATTAAACCTATCCCTTGCTTTTGCAAATTGGAGGTCCAAAACACCTCAAAAATTATCGTGTGTACTACCCCGAGGTAGTACACGTCGTCACGAGTGGCCCCGTGAAAACATATTCGAAGAAGGACCTCCCACGCGCCCTCACGCGCGGCTTGAAGATGCGGAGCTCGGCTCCACGCGCGGCTCCACGCGCGGCTCACGCGCGAGCCGGTCAGCCGGTCAACGCGGTTCGGTCAAAGATGACGTCAGCAAGGCCGGTCCAACCCGGTCCGATGACGTCAGCGCCGGTCATCCCTGCCAGAATTCCGGTCGCCGGCGCCGGCCGCAGGTCTCCGGAATCTGGAAATTTGGCCGGATTTCTGGAAAAACTTCAGAGCTTCATAACTTCTTCGTTTTAAGTCCAAATTGGACGATTCAAGTACCAAAATGAGGCTAGAGATGAGGAGAACAAGATTGTACCATTTTGGGGGCCAAAAAATGGCCAGAAGTGGCCTGAAATTCGAGGGAAAGCCACGGTGCAAAAAAACCGATCGCGGTTTCCTCGATTCTTGGCCAAACGCCGCCACCCAAGGCTCGAGCAAGGTCCCTGGGACTTCCAGGAACTCATTGGTGATCACTTTGATGTGATTTGGGTTCGATTTCACCAAGAAATGGCCGAGGATCGAAATCGAGTTCGTCGGGAAATTTATGGGATTTCTGGGTTATTTGGTTTATGGGTTTGCAGGGTCTAGGATCGAGCTCAACTGGCTCAAATATGTTGATGAAGGCCTGGAAACTTGGTTGGCCAAGATTTGGCTCGTGGAGGAGCCACGGGTGTCCAAAGAGATGGGTGTTTGTGTGGATTTGCAGAGGTAAAAGGGAGTGGGAGTACGGGACAGAGATGAGGGACAAGGATCCCAGATATTGTGGGATAAGGCCACATGGGCCAACTGACATTTGGGCCCCAGCCCAAACAAGACAAAACTGCCCAATTTGAAATATGGGAAACGCTGAAAATCAACGCCCGTAAAATATTCGTTCGGAGTCCGAACGACGTACGGCTCGTGTCTACGCGTTCGCATCGACGAGCACATCAAGAAAATACAAGTGGATACGTCGTACGAGTTACGACGCAAAAGTCAACCAAAAAGTCAATCCAGGGGTAAAAACGTCATTTCCCACTTTCGGAAATAAAATAATTTAAATTTTTGAACGGAATGTTACAATATTTACATTGTTGTTCCACTAATGAATGTATTAATTGGGAATTGCAGATGCACTATTAATTTCTTCTTCATGTTCTTGTTTGAACTTTGATTTTTTATTTTTTATAAGTAAAAACGTTAAATGCACTTTCTTTGTTTATTTTGTCTATCTACTTGTCATATATATTATTAATCTATCTCTATATTTTTTTATTCTACTTGTATTATAGATTAATTGTTTTTTATCTACCTACACATAACAAATTTTTTTGATAATCATCTCTTGTGTTATCTACCTATACGATAGGTTTTTGTTTATAGTCTACCTATAACACAAATTATTTTGTATTATTTATTTATATCACATATTTTGATAATCTACCTCTATCACAGATTTGTTGTATATGAGTTTTAAATTTTTTTTAATAAATATTTGTTGTTGATAAAGGCATTTAAAAATTCAAATTTAAAAAATATATTTATTTTGAAAGGGCAAAATGGACGTAATAAAAAAGCAAATGAAATTGGTCTCAATCCGAAAGCATTTGATTTTTTTGGATCTGAATCAAAATACTCCTAATTTTTATTTGTCCAATAATATAAAATATAACATTAACGCAATTAAGTAAATAACAATTAATATAATAAATTATATGAAAAGAAATTACCAATCAAGACCTAAAATACTCACCTAAAAAAAGGAAAGTTTTCACTTACTTGGAACTTTAGTCAAAAGGTATAATTTGAAAATGAGAAATTATTGGGTATTTTCTAAAATACAATGATGCATTTGGGTTTATATGGAACTTTCTATTTGTCCAATAATATAAAATATAACATTAACCCAATTAAGTAAATAACAATTAATATAATAAATTATATGAAATGAAATTACCAATCAAGACCTAAAATACTCACCTAAAAAAAAAAGGAAAGTTTGCTCTTACTTGGAACTTTAGTCAAAAGGTATAATTTGAAAATGAGAAATTATTGGGTTTTTTTCTAAAAGACAATGATGCATTTGGGTTTATATGGAACTTTCTATTAAAGGTATGATTCTTCGTTAAATTAATAATATGGCTGATATTAGACCCATTTCGATGTATAGAAGTCACACTTACATCACTAGGACCAAAACTGTTATGGGTTATTGTTTTGGAATATGAAGCATTAATTGAGGAGATGTCGAAGCTTCACAATGACTAGTTTGGTCCATGTGGTGCAAGGTGTGTTCCACAACAAATTACAAATATGTCCCACGCTTATCACGTCTTCAATTTAACAAATGACTTGGTGGTCAAAATGATGGAAGACATAAATTGATGAGATTTCAAAAACTCATAGTGCAATATGAGAAAATTGGAACCTTGTGATCCATTTTGAAAATCACTCCAAACCTAAAGAGTGTAAAATGTAGTTAGTTGAAAACAATAATATTTGTCTTCGCATGGTTATAGGAGCTTTAGGCTCAACTTGCACGTGGCACAAAAAGTGTTGTTTGTAAGTGTGTTATTCTACATTTGTGTTGAGTTCGATTCTTCAATATAGTATACCCCATTCTGATAACAAAGCGTTGATTTTAATGTGTTATTCTGTCAAAAGTAAACTTTTGTAAATGACCTTATTATTTTTTTTTCCAGAAAACTAAATTGGTCTTTTTCTATCTTTCTTTTGATTGGATAACAACTAATTCATCCCCTAGCTAGCTATAATTCCCTCCCTATCAACCTGGTCATTGTGATATCCCACATCGACCAACGGAGGGGGGGGGGGGGGTGATGTGCCTTATATGTACATGCCCACCTCCAATTAGCCCAAGACCTTTTGGGAGCTCGTTGGCTCCAGATTCTATCAAAAATCCGAAGTTAAACGAGTTTGGGCTAGAGCAATCCCATGATGGGTGATCCACTGGAAAGTTGCTTGTGAGTTCCTAGAAACAAAACTGTGAGGGCGTGACCTAAAGCAGACAATATCGTGCTACGGCGACGTAGGTTCGGGATGTGACAGAATGATATCAGAGCCACTCTGCCCGTTTGGTTCGAATGTGCCGGCGAGGACGCCGGGTTCCCCTTAAGTGGGGTGGATTGTGATATCCCACACCGCCCCACCGAGGGGGGGGGGGGAGGCGATGATGTGCCTTATATGTACATGCCCACCTCCAATTAGCACGAGGCCTTTTGGGAGCTCACTGGCTTCGGATTCCATCGGAACTTCGAAGTTAAGCTAGTTTCGGCTAGAACAATCCCATGATAGGTGACCCACTGGGAAGTTGCTCGTGAGTTCTCAGAAACAAAACCATGAGGGCGTGGCCCAAAGCGGACAATATCGTGCTACGGCGGAGTTGGTCCCAGATGTGACATGATTGTGTCGTATTTGTCGTGTTTGTGTCGTTTTCGTGTAATACCCGTTATTTTAACAGGTCTTATCGTGTCAAACTCGTTATCTTAACGGAGTCGGGTCAATTTACCCATTAAAATTAACGGATAAAATGACCTGACCCTTAAAGAAAACGGGTCGTTTTCGTGTTGTTTCAAGTACTATATAGTGTCTAGACCTGGCAAACATGTCACGTTCGTGTTGTTTACGTGTTATACCCGTTAAGATAACTGGTTGACCCAAAACAAGTTATTTTCATATCATTTCGTATCGAATTAACAGATTGTACAAGAGATTGCGAAGTATCACATCCCACTCCGATAAAGCTTACGAGCGACTTTTATCAAATAATGATTAGCCTCTCATTACCTAATTATAAAAAGCTTCCTTTTCTAGTTTGTTGTGAAGGCATGCCACGATCATATAGAAATGAAAAATAATCCATGAACCATCACTGTCGCCCAAGAGAAAATTTATCAATACATTTGGACCACATGAAATGTGGAAGAATTTATCAATACTTATCTGTAATTTTTAAAATAATGAATAATTTGATAGATTGTCTGTAGAAACAAATAATACGAATTTATAAACGGAAGTGTTCTTATAAACTAATCAGAGTTGAGAACTAACTTAAAAACTTCTCTACCAAATTGTTGATTAAATATCAACCTATGATTAATATGCATCTCCCCTAGCTATATATTTTCACTCACAATGCATCTTAATTATATGTCTACATATGATGTAATAATTGAAATAAAAATTCTTATATTAATCAAGAACTTAACTTGGATCTACTTCTATCGGAGAAAAATATACTTGGATCTTAATCTATTAGACTTTTTTTTTTCCAGTTACAATCTATTAGATATTACCATTGTAATGTGTATATATTGTGTATTGTACAATTAATTATTTAAACTTTCAACATCTTTCTTCAAACTCTCTAATTTCTCTTAATATAGATTAATGTATAATATCGCTTGTAATAAAAAATTAAAAAAAAACTTTCAACATCTTGGACCCTCATTTTTCGGTGCGATGTATGTGCGTTCATTTTCAATAATTTTTGGCACTTTTAGCATATGATCTTGTAGTTTCTTTATTATATATGTAAATAAATAAATAGATGGTTCGTAATACATTACTGTATCTGACCATTTGTTTTTATACAATTCGATTAAACGATCTCATTTTTTATTAATTTTTTGCAGAGATAATCTTTACAGAGTGATTTATAGTATGAACGGTATCGATAGCGAAGTTTCGTGAATTGGTAATAAGGTATCTGTAACACACTGATACTAGCTGTTTTAGTTAGAGGGCTATCTACTAGTAAAAGTGTTTTGTGTTATTTACAAGTTTAAGTTAGCAACTAGACACCTTAATTGAGTTAAGCTGCCAACTCCTGTTTAAGAAAACCCCCAGCTGAAGTAAGCTTCCACCAAAGTGTTATGCTTTAAGATTTAGTCTATTTGTTTGACACCTCTTACTTGAAGCAAACCCACACTTGAAGTAACCTGCCACTTGTTACTTTTTACTAAGCAGTCTTTTTTTTTAACTCTTGCTTTTATTTCAATCATCTCATTTTACACACTCAGACCACTTTTTACTAAGAGCTAAGGTTATTTTTAGGGAGAGATCCAAGCTAAGAAACTTAGTTATTGGAACTTATAAGTTTCTATTATAGAACTAGCTTTGGTCTTGGTCCCAATCCTTCAAACTTCAGAACTTCTTTGATATTGAGCTTTGAATCAACTTTTTATTGTCTCTTTGTTATTGGAACCTGGTTTGATTATTGATTCAGAAACTAGTGAATTCTTTTCATTGTTCAAAGTGTTCTAATAATTGAACATCGAATAGCATCTAAACATGTGGTTGATTCAGTTTATATGAATCAAAGTGTTGTGCCTTCTTTGTAAAGGAGTCAGGACCTTTTGCCAATTAGTAATAAGGCCCATGTAACCACCATGGGAATAAGGCCTCTTTGGAATATCTGAAGAGAAGAACAAAAACTATTGTTTTGTAAATGTTTATTGAAATTGTGTTATCACTCCTTGTTCAGCTTTTATATTGCCATTTTGTGATTGATGTATTCATTTTATCTTCTTTGAATACATGACATAATTCTGGTTCCATACTCTTCTATTACAAGTCATAATAGTTTCTTACTGAGCTTTTGTATCTCACCCTTTTCCATCATCCATTTCATATTAGCTCGTGCTCGAAGTGGTATCATTTTGACGTTTTGGATGTGCAGTAGAAGTTGAACTTTGTTTGAAGACCTTAGAATACTTTTTGTTAAGGTTGTTGTTGTACTTTTAGACAACTATGTGTAATAAAAGTTATGTATTAGTGAGTAGAGTTACAAACCTTGTGGTTTGATCCTTGATTGTAAATAGAGATGAAATGTTTTGCTCAGTTTTGGAGTTTGTTTTTGGTTCCCTTATTTTAACTTGGTAACTAGCTTTCTACCTAAATTTGAGGCTGTGACAGTATCTTGAGGAGGAACTCCTCCTCATCTATTGGAGAATGACTTATATGGAACGGGTTCACTGTCATGTGATGTCCCTTCCAATAATGCATTGATATGTGCAAGTTTTTCTCCATATGACAATGTATTATTAGATTAGAACGTCATGTGGCGGTGAACCTGTTTCATGCAAGTTGTTCTACATCCATTGAAGAGCCAAATTAATTACCCTTCTTTTATTGGTTGTTCTAGACAGTTTGTCATTTTCTGAGCATAATTGAAAATATTGAAGGACAATAAACGTATGTTTGACGATGCTTGGAAGTATTTGTATAGGGCGGCACGATTAGGACAATAGTTTTTGTTTCCATGCCAAATCCCATGATAGAAACCATAATTTTATACAGTGAAAGAAAAGTGGATTGGTGCATGTATGAAATAAGAGTGGTGGAGATGGTTCGATTTATCTATTCTATCTGTTAATATGCTATGATTTGTAAGTGCCTATTATTATTATGACTGTTATTTCAGTAAAGCCTCTAAAGTCAATCACATAGCTCCTTTTCGTTAAGATATTGCTAATAGGAAAATAAAACTAGGGTTAGCTTAGCTAGCTAGCCACGTAGTGAACATAATGGTGAAGATGAACACTAATATGTTCACATTGATTAGTTGGGGTAAATGTTTAATATAAGTGTCACTTAGCACTACCGTTTAGTAGTATTTATCTCAATTTATAAGTCAAAAATCTTATGTTCGACTGCCGTAGATAGCGAGTTCGTTGTCAAATTATTTTGGTTGAATCATTGTATGACTTGACCCAAATCTCTCATATCTTATTGTCAATATATCAATTATATTACAAACACAAAGTTTAATATTGGTGTATGTGTACATGAAAACGCACGTCAAGAAAATAAACAAATACATGCATGGCCGGCCCTGTGGGAGTGCAGGTGGTGTACCCGCACAAGGCCTCCGATTTTGAAGGGCCCCCGAATTTTTAATGTGTATGTAATATATATAGATTATGTTATATATATTTTTGTGCAATAAATCAATTGAATTTACGCTTAGCAGATGTGGTTTTTGCGATGTAACTTTCACGCAAGGTTGTGGGTTCAAACCCAGTGGTTTGCATTTTTTTTTTTTTTGCAAAATTTTAAGAAAGAAAAAAAAATCCAAAACAGCACCAAAGCTATTTGATGAAAATGTGTGTCTCACTTTATCTCAGCTGAATTCTACACAAAAGCTCACACCAAAGGGATTGACAAAGTGCAAAAAGAATTTTTTATGTTTGCCAATCTAAGTAGGAGTGGGCACGGTTCGGTTCGGGAGTGAAACTGAAACCGAAATAGGAAAAAAATTTCGGTACCTGTTCGGTACGGTATCCAAGTGTAACCGAAGAGGTACCGAAGAATTCGGTACCAATTGGTTTCGGTTCGGTACAGGGCTGTTTCGGTTCTGGGCCTAGAGTTATAGGCCCACTTTTTTGGGCTTTTAAAAAAAAAATTGTTATAAAAATAGGTTCATTTATCATATTTTGCCTAAACAAACAGCAAGTGCTGTTGCTGTTTGCAGCAGCAACACAACAACACAGCAGCACAGTTGCAAGTTCAACACAGGACAGCCAAGCAACAACAGTAGCAACACAACACAGTAGCACAACACAGCACAACCATGCATTGAAACGTTCAAACATTCAATTAAAGTTCAAACATTCAATCAAAGTTCAAACATTCAATTAAACGTTCACAACCAAGCATTGAAACGAAATGCCTTATGGCATTAAGTACAACCCAAATGAAAAAAAAGCAAAGTTCAAGTAGCCATATTAAAGTTCATACAAAGTTTAAGTTCAAATCAAAATGCCTTCAACTTCAAAGTTCAAAGTTCAAACGAAAAATAAATAAATTGTTCAAACTAAAAAGCAATGCAACATTGTTCAACTTCAATTTTTCCGCTTACCCTTACCCCTTACACTCGTGCTCTTTGAAGGTTTTGGAGGCTTTGAAGGAGCTTTTGATTTTGATGCTTGAGGCATTTTTGGAACTTGAGGAGACTTTGGAGGAGCTCGTGAAGGGAATCCTTGAGAAGGCCGCTGAGTAGGAGCTTGTGAAGGCGATGCTTCTTGTTGTGGTTGTGATCCTTGTGGATTAATAGAAAGAGAAGAGATGCTTGAACCCGGATTGGACAACTCTACATCATACAAGCATAAACAATTTAAATTATATTAGTCTTTATAAACTTCCAAAAACATTCAAACCACATAAAGTGATAAAGTTCAAAAATTACAACAAATAAGAAGAGAAGAAATAAGAAACTTACCCGCTTCAATACTTTCGTAGAACTCTAGGTGGTCCAATGAAGGTGCATCATCCGCCAAAGTAATTATATCATCACCCCTCAACCAATTTTGCATGCAAATTAATGCCTCCACCGATTTAGGAGTTAAAGAACTCCTAAAATCCAAAATAACTCTCCCCCCCGGTGCTAAAAGCACTCTCCGATGCCACGGTAGATACTTGAATTGCAAATATGTCTTTTGCAATTCCTGCCAATATAGGATACTTGCAACCATTAGTCTTTCCTTTTTCATCTTTTACAAGATTCCCTTGATCATCTTTGATGCTTACTAGGGTCTTAACGTCATACGGTGTGAAGTGCTCCTAAACCCAACTACGTTTTCCATCTAGGAGATGAGAATCACTTACCTCATTTTTGTCTTCTTCACCTTCTCCTTCACTTTGAATTTCATCCTCACTTTGACTTTGGGCTCCCACCGATTCAATTGCTTCCAAATCCATTGGATCCGAATCCTACAACAAAACACTCCCACCAAGTCAATTTTGTCCACACACATACTCTAAACACACACATACTCCAAGCACACACACATATACTCCAAGCACACACACACATACTCAATATCTGTTCCACAGAAATTACAATCCCAAAAGTGTCGGTGAGGTTAACTTCAGTTTCAAAAAGTTAAACCGATTCTGTGCAAAAATATTGCAGATTTGCAGTGCCAAGGCTAATGAGTCTAAATGGATCTATACGTACATATTAGACGCTGAAATAAGTTGGTGCCCATAAAAATCTCTTCTCTAAACAATATTGCATTCAATTCGGAACTATACTACCCGGTGGAGGGAGGTAAAGGGGTTCAAGAAAACGTACTGGAAATTTTATAGTCTGGAATATTGATCCTTGCAATCAGATAGATCATACATACGTACTTAATACTAACAAAATGGCATCTAAAAGAAGGCCAACAAATTGATCACACAATCATATATCTAATTACAATTAATCAACGCACAAATATGACTGAGATGATAAGAAAATCATATAACTCAATTTGTTAGGTAGCCAATAGGCGCCTCGAGTTCATTACATTAATCCAGTAGAAGATCTACTTACATATACATATGTAAACAGATGATATCCAAGGGAATATCAGAAATAAAACTTTTATATGCACTAATTAAAACTGCTATTGCTACTGTAGCTCTGGATCAATCCAAAAGCCCTAATGCTTGAATAAAACTGACAAAAATTTCCTAATTCAAAAATTCCCAAATTTTCAGAACTCAAACCTAATTTAGTTTAATTAAATTAGTCAGACGATGAATTTATTAAATTAGGTGCAATTCGATTGGAGTCTTACCATTCTTCAAAGGTTTAGGGCCGGAGGATTTGGAGGAGCAGCAATGGCAACTGGCGTCGAGGCACCGTGAGACAGTCTGAAGGAAGAAGAGATCGAGTAAGAGTCTGAGAGTGAGAGAGGGTCTGAAGAAGGAAGGAGAGAAACCGTGAGACAGTGAGAGAGCGAGAGCGAGTGAGAAAGTGGGCAAATCGAATTCGAAGTTTGAACTATCTGTGGAAGACTGGAAGTGGAACACTGGAACTCGAAGTCGAGTAGTTGACAAGAAGAAAGAACTGAAGAAGAAGAAGACGGCTTGACTGAAGGCATGAATAAGATGTGGTAGAGTCCATGGGAATCCAGTGTACTCGGATATCACCCTATAGAACTCAGCCACGTGGAAAATGATTTATAAAAAAAAATCAGTTCGGTTCGGTTCCAACCAATAAAGAACCGATACCGAACCGAACTTTTTTTCACCAATTCGGTTTGGTACCGAAACCAAAAAAAACCAAAACGAATCGACTCGATCGGTTTTTTTTCGGTTCGGACACGGTACGGTTTTGGTTCTTGGTCCAATATGCCCACCCCTAAATCTAAGCACTTAGCAAAAGGACTAATAATGACAATTTAAACACTTATCTCAATGGTTTAATCGCAACATTATTCACAGTTGTAAAACATGTTGGAATGAGATATGTCAACCTAAGACAATTTAAGTACAAACAATTGCAAGAGAGTTCAACTCAAATACCCCAACAACAAAACATTAAATAAAAAGAAATTAACATCCCAGACGAGAGAGAATTGAAATTCAATTTGAATCCTGCCATGTAAAAAAAGAACAAAAACAAACATTTAAAAAAAATAATAATATTAAGACGATAATCACACAATGAGATGCAGTGGTGACAGTAGCCTTACTGTTCAAGAAATGGTATAGTTACCAATAGATTTTCTTGAAATGCTTCTTCTCTTGTTCCAGCTTGTTCCTTTCTCTTCCACATCCATTTCTGCTTGGTTGTTCCAGGTTGCATCAAAATTGACAATCTCCTAACTTCTTTTGCCAATTTTGAAATTTGACTTTGAGATTTCCTGCAGAAAACTTGTTAAAACGTTTAAATCTATTTTGACATCTTGGCCTAATGTGACCTGTTTCACCATAACCATAACAAACTTGATTAAACCTTTTTGGCACAAAACTAGACATAACATTATCATGTAAAACAGTTACTTTAACATTTTTAGAGACAGTAGCAGAAGCAACAATGTTAGAGTTAATCACAGGTTTAACAAATTTAGTCACATAATTAGTTGAAGACGAGGGTTTAAAGCCCAAACCTGTTTTGTCACCATTTGGCTTACCAATTTTAATAATTTTGTTAAGTTTTTTCAGTCTTAATGATCAGTTTGTGCAATTTATTTTCTGCTTCTTTAAGTTGTCCTTTCAACAAGTCTTTTTCTTCAATCAGCGCATTCCTTTCTTCTTCTAGATTATTGACTTGGGATTGAAGAGACATTTCAGTCCTTTGTCACTCATCCTCAATTTTTTGCACTTTGATCTTGAGTCTATCATTCCGTTTCTTCACTTTGTCAAAGTTAAGATACAATTCCTTATACATTTATCTGGTTTCTTCAATATCTACGTCTTTCTCATCAGAATCATCAAGTTAATCATTGTTTTCAAAAGCAACAAAAGTAATCACTTCCTCTTCAACTTCAGAGACATTCGACTCACTATCACTCCAAGAATTACAAAAGGCTTTCAGGGCTTTCTTTTCCTCTTTTTGTTTGGAGATAGTATTTGCACAATCCTTGGCTTCATGTACATACCCTGAGCAAGCATAACAATTCTTTGCTTCCGTCTTGGGATTGAATCTTTGAGACCCATCATTTGACATCTTATTTGCAAATGATCTTGTACTTGAACCACTTCCTTTAGAGTTTTGCTTCTTCAGTAGCTTTTGGAAATGACGGGTGATTAGGGCTAGTTGCTTCAGATCAATCTCATCATCTTCTTCTTTTATAACTTTCAATGCTAAGTTCCTTGCTTTCTTCATAGGACGCAATTCTGACTCATAGGTTTGTAAAGCTCCACTATGATCAGCAAGAGACAAAGTATCTATATCTCTTGCTTTTTCAATGGTTATCTTTTTGGGATGAAGTCTGACAGGCAAAAATCTCATAATCTTTTCCACTACTTCCACTTCAGGAATTACTTTTTCCAAACTTGCACAACTATTCACTATTTCATAATTTTTTTCATAGAATTCAAAATGAGGTTCTTCCTCTCCCATTTCGAGTTTCTCAAACTGTGATGTGAGTCTTTGCAGCTTCGACTTTCTGACCTTATTATTCTCTTCATGAATACTCATAAGATTATCCCATGCTTCCTTTGAAGTCATGGAATTTCTGATATGTACAAATTGTTTAGATGATACGACATCAAATATGGCATGTGTTCCCTTTTGATTGTAGACACTCATAGCCTTTTCTTCAGCAATCCATTCCCTCTTAGGTTTGGAAATTTGAAATTCACCTGCCACAACATCTTTCTCAACAACACCATATTTTGTTTCAATTTTCCGTTTCTCAATAGTTTTCTCAGTCTTGGTAGGTGCAGAGTATCCTTCCAAAACAAAAGTCCAAACATCATCTCCTTGTACCCATATATAAGCTTGCATCCTAACTTTTCATTCTCCATAGTTGTCACCATTAAAATAAGGAGGATGTGATGAGGATCCATAATTCCCATATGGTCGTTCCATCCTGAGGAAAATTCCTAGGATCTCTCTAAGAACTTAGAGACCTGCTCTAATACCAATTGAAAACGCGCCTCAAGAAAATAAACAAATACACGAAACAAAATTGAACATGGATTTCAACCATGAAATAGATTGATAATAATCTTGTAGCAGAAATAACGAACACAAGAATTTTGTACCACACGTACAAGGAAAAAAACAAATGGGAAAAATCTCTGGAAATCCACTAAGAAATGGACTATTACAAGACTCAAAAAAGATAATCCTACACAAGAATTTACCCAATACTCTTGTCTTGCTCTATGCAGTCCTTACTTGAACTCTTGCTCTACGCAGTCCTTACAAGAATTTTGAATCGAAGATCCTCACGAACAAGCTTACCAGCACACAGCTTCTGTTGCACACAACTTTTAGTATGAAAATATGAATATGCAAACTGACACACCCCACCTTTGATACCCACGTGGATACCGAGTTTGGGCGTGCTGGCCGACACTCGTAAGTGACGAAGCCATTATATACATGACAACACTTAGCTTAAGCAAATTAAATTGACATAAAGTTTGCGGAAATTAATCCCAATATGCACAAGGTTCAGAGCGTACTAATTTGAATCAGCGGAAATAAAATAACAAATCAAGTTCCTAGAATCTTTATCCATAACAGGGATGGATATTATTAAAGAAACTGAACAAGAATAATAAATCCCTACATGGAAGGGGATAGAATCAGAGCTGCCACTCGTATGCCTCGACTGCACCAGATGCTCTATCACTAGGTCCTGAAGGGGGCGCAAAAACAAAAGGTGTGAGTGGACGAAAAATAAAAGTTTTCGAAATACCTTTTTCTTTTCAACATAGTAACCCCCTATTTGAAATCCAGTTTATTTGTAAAATCATACTATCGTAGTATGTGTCAAATCGTACTATAATATATGTATAGCTAAAAGTAAATCTCAACGTGAAATATGTATATAATAATTCATATTTTTCATAAGTCATTTTATCAAGTATATATCAATAGTATAGATAAGAAAACCAACACAGGGTATATGAACAATCATCCATGTACGTGTTGAGGAACAGCCTCTCAATCCCCGTACAAGCACTTTACGTTATCAATCAATTTGTACTCCTAGTACCACACACATGTAAGCACTTGCGCAATAGCGCGTCACACCCGAGTCCTTACGTTGTGGGGCATTTTCCCCAAAAATAAACATAAACGTAAGACAAGCTTGCACTAAGGTATTTACCGGACAATACCCCTGGAGTACAATGCGTATGACCCAAACATGTGAGACTTGTCCTACGGCCGTGAGATGGTACTACAACGTAGTGAAAGCATACCAAGTGTGTTTGAAAACATACGTATATACATCATGTGTAAAAGTGAAGAATATCATATACTTCATAATTTCCCAAATGTTCAAACCTTGTATAATCGAATATATTCATGCATAGAAGTCATATATTAAATACCAATATACTTATGCAATATCGGAAAACATAATGTAAACCATTTCATGATATATATCCATATATACTCATACCTCAAAAATCATTTAAATTCATAATTATATCAAAGCATAGAAATCATTTAATAAAACAAAAGTCCACTCACAGGTGATCGGGAGTGAAATCCCCCTCGGCGTTGCCCTCCTCGAAGTGTTGGGTTGAAGGATTACCTATATAATATTAGGGGAAAAATATTAAAACCTCCCTAATATAAATTAATATAGCCTTTATAGAAAAATAACCCAAAAATAATACTATTTTTGCGAAAACGGGCTCGAAAAATGATTTCCGGGACCTGAAAACCTTGCCGCCGCCGTCCACCGCCATCGGTGCCGCCGCACGTGCTGGGAAACGGCTAGACGGGCCGCCACGCGCCAGGAGGAGCCTTCACGCGCTGCCACGCGCCTGGTGACGTCATCCCACACGCAGCTGACGTTAGCCACGCGCCTGCTGACGTCAGCACCGTTAGATTTAACGGAATATACCTTTTCTGACGGAATATTCTGACGCCGTCAGGAATATTCTGTTACCGTTGACGGAATATTCCTTCTCTTCTTCCTCTCGCCGGTCGCTGGAGCCACCGCCACCGCCGCCGTCCTTCGCCGCTGGTTCGCCGAAATTTCTGGAAAAATACCGATTTAATCCCAAAACTTCAAAAATTCATAACTCCTTCATTCCTTGGCCAAATTCAACGTTCCATGTATCAAAATGAAGGTCAACAAGTAGAATATTTTCATACCAATTTGAGGCTGGAAAAATGGCCAGAGATGGCCTGAAATTGGCCGGAAAGTTTCGGGAAACCCTAATTTCGTTCTCCTTCAAAACTGCACCAAATTCCACGTTCTTTATATCGATTTGAACCTACTCAATGTAATAAAACCAATGGAAATGGTTTCAAGGCTTACCTAATTCGAAACTTGAATGGCAGTTTGCCGTTTTTGTTCCGGCGTCGGTTTGGCCAATTGGGTTCGAGTCTGGGAATTCTGAAATCACAGTCTCGTCCAAAATGACGAGACGATCATAATGGTAATGATCTTGAGCGACGGTTCGACGGTTTTGTGATTCGTCCAAAAGTTAGGGTTTTGGTGGTTTTGGGTGGTTTTGGCCGAGAGAGAGAGAGAGGGAGAGATCGTACAGAGTGAATGAGGGGGTTGGCTGCACAGCAGCCAGCCAGAAACCCTAATTTACTTACGGGTGTGAAAATTACTAAAATGCCCCTACACTTTAAAGTTTCGCAAAACGTTCGTTTTAACTCTGAATTGAGTTCCGCTTGCGTCCATGTGTTCGTATCGACGAGTACTACTTAAATATGTAAAGAAATAATTTTTCACATGTCGTCATGAAAAGTCAACAAAAGTCAACATTGGTCACTAGGGGTATTTTGATAATTTTTGCATAAAAATTTGGGACGGGTTGTAACACAAATTAGAAATAAAAAGCTTCACAAAGTTGCTTTATAAATCTAATTCTCATAAACTCACTTTTGCTTCTCTCAAATTAGTTTTTGCAAAATTGAAAAACAAAGTTATTCAAGCTTTGTTTTTGAAGCCAGGAAATCACGTTCAAAGAAAGAAAGAAATAAGAAAATCGTTTTTAACGTAAAATTTAGAAAAAGAATTAATATCAGATTTCAATCCTATTTTTTCTAATTGATTTTATTGAAAAACTTCCTAATCAAACTCAATCACAAAAATACATTTTCCTAATATGATATGCAGATGCAATTTACCTTGTAGTCTTTGTCAACCCCTTGACCTGCTCAATTTAAATATTCCTTGTGCCCAAAGATAATCGACCTCAAACTAAACCCAATTACAAGAAACATGGACACAAATACAAGTCTAGAAAATTAGCCAAATCCTACGTAAATTTACATTTACAGTACATCATACACTTATTTCAACCTTTACCAAATAACACTTTTTTTTCTTTTATCCACCAACTGTCATCAATTAATTATTGTTCATCTTTGAATTCATCAAGATCTCCTAAAAGAGTAGAAATTTTTCAAAGTGACCGCTTTTAAATCGTATACTTCACATGTCATAATACAAGTA
This sequence comes from Gillenia trifoliata, assembly GCA_018257905.1. Classification (NCBI taxonomy): domain Eukaryota; kingdom Viridiplantae; phylum Streptophyta; class Magnoliopsida; order Rosales; family Rosaceae; genus Gillenia; species Gillenia trifoliata. Next base: position 13,239,163 of record CM031086.1, read on the forward strand.
GAGGGACACTGAAAAATATATTATTTCCTCCACTTGTATCATGACATGTGGAGTACCATTTAAAAATCGGGCACTTGAGAAAAACTCTCCTAAAAGATATATAAACTCAATGTAAAACTAGACCAAATTCGACATGATACAAAATTAAGTTACAGCTTAATGATGATTCAAGTCCATGCATGTACCTCCTCCAACTCAAAGGGTAGGAGCCCGGAGATAGCCTATTATCTCCAATAATGTGGTGGAGAGGAAGTTATAACATAGTCCCATGTCGTTTGGGTAATATTGTTGAGATGTGTAATATATATAGTATCAAAGTAATAAGAGCAAATGATCATTGATTGGTTCACGTCTATAAACCCTTAACTAAAGAGAAAAACTTTCATGTCATTACTGATTATAATATGTCAATTTTTCACTTTACGTGACCAACTATGTAATAAGAGTAATCATAAAGTTGTATATAATGGTTACACTTGAGATTGTTTCCATCAAATGAAAAGAGTTTTTAGGTTAGAACTTTTGAAATTAGTGTAAACTACATATTCATTTTTTTACAAGTGGTATATATTTTAAACTAGTACTCTAGTCTACGAGAAGAGAAATTCAAACTTGTTTGAAGTTGTTTCATTCGAGCTCCTCAAGTTTTCATTGAATTCACATAACCCTAAACCAATAATTAGTCACTTAACTAACTGTGTAGTGTACCATTTTGTAACCATGATGTCATGTAGGTATATCAAAGTCATGCAGTTCTAAACGGCACAAATGCTTATATTTCGGTGTCTTGGTTCTTTTTAACCGTTTTGTGAGAGTTTAGAGAATAACACTACTTTGGTAGACCGATGACCAAATTTTATGTGTAATTTAACTCACCTAATTCATTATCATCCTTTTATTTAAAAAAAAAAGGGCACAAATGCTTACACAGTTGAGAAAGTTGGAGATCCAAGTTTGTGTTACAATGCTCAGTGAGGCATCAACGACCTAATTCCATCCGAAATGGTTTAATTTTTAAACTTTGAGGAAACGTGTCATTTTTGCGCTCGAGCTATTATTTTAGGCCATTTGGGCACATACAACCTCCATCATTTTATTGGCCTCCATTACACTCCTTATGATAGAATGTCAATGATTGTACTGTTTCTTTCCCTTTTCCTTTTTTGGGTTATTTTCTTCTAATAATTTTGGACCCGGCCTTCTCCGTGAGTTGTCTTTCGGGATATGATTGTTCTAGCTTTCAGGCCCCCTTGTACGTAAAATAGAAAAGACAATCCAATATTAAGATATGGATCACAGTTATAATAAGAAAGCAATTCATGACACGGTTAGATCGTTATTAATTGTGCCGTTATGTAATAATAATATAATGATTTGTAAAAAAAAAAAAACTTACACATGACATTATATTACTAACACAAAATAGAATGCCTTGTGCAATTGCAAAGGACCCCCAACCTCCAAAGGGCCCCAAATTTGGCTAATATATGATTACATTAATCAACTGTGGGATTTGATTATTTTGTTCTTGTTTGAGCAGAGAGAATAGAGAGAGAGAAAAATTAAGGCCTTAATATCATTTGTTGCTGAAGATTAAAGGCTGCCTTAAATTAAGGTTTTACCATAATTGTTGTTTTTGCAATTTAGATTAGTGTTTCTAGTTTTTACTACATTATTCATCATTTTGTTTTGTTTCATGGCTTCTTTACATGTCCACTAATGAATTTGTAGATTGATCGCATAATTTTAGATATAAAACTTCTTTTAATTATGTTACTAATATATGATAATTTTTTTACTGTTTTAGTATGCTTTTGTGAGATTATGTAATCAAAATCTATTTATTCTACCAGAGCAAAAGGGTTCTGTTTATAATTTATGTACAAGGCTTTTGAATTCTCATAAACGACCATGCAAAACGCTACAATGACAATGTACTCTTACCATGAAAGTCATTCTCCAATCAATAGGCTCATCTTTGTGATTATTAGGGTTTAGGTCTCACCTGAAAAAAAAAAAGGTAAATTTTAAAAATTTATATGGACTCCTTCTCTATTTTAATCATAATTCCTCATTAATCAGACTCCAAAACTAGGTTGTCAAACCTTTCGTGCAGACAGAGTTCAATCATTCACTTGACGAGTCTACATTGGCTTGTGGACATGACGAAAGGCAAAGTTTTCATGCTTTGTTTGTACCCCCATATTGTATGGTTTTATATCGTTTCGTTCTAATATAATGTTTTTGATCAACATGTTTGTTTTAATATATATGATTTGTTTTCTCAAAAACTATATATATATATACACACACACACACATATATATATATATATAATATATGATTTGTGTCAACGTATTTTACATGCACTATATTATGTGTGTATGGCAATATTTCTCATTATTTCAGAATGAGCTTCTTTTAAAAATAAAAATACAAAAAACGCTGCCTTATCTTGACGAAGTCTTTACAGGCAAAAATGTTGAAGATGACAACCTTAGTTCCACTCTCGCAGTTTCGTTTTCAATTTGTTTATACAAGTGACATTAAGAGGGCAAGAATGAAATCCATGACTTTGGGTGCATAAATATTCATAAAAGCCAATGAATCTAGTACTACAAGAGCGTGTGAGAGATCAAAACTCTCAAAACTAATTAATTGTGCGATAGAAAAACGCCATGCTTCTATTTGGGCTTTGCATAGAAGGGCATTGCGTCCTAATAATCCCGAAACATCATTTAATAGTAGATCCAACAAAACTGAACCAGGTCACCTCCAGTACTATGGCAAAAACACCAAATCAACCTCAAAACGACCAAACTCGCCTATTAAAAAATATCAAAACTTGCCTAAAATGAGACTACCAAACTTACTTATGACAATGCCACACAACTCACTAAGTTTATGAAATTATTACACGCAAAACTACAATAAAACAACAAATGAAAAAACAATACTAAATTTTATCCTCCCATTGATGGCTTGGTATAAAGTCCCATTGCAATTGAGTGGATCGACAACGTTCCGCAGACTGTGGCAGATCCAGGAATTTTTTCTTGGGTGGGCGAAATATAAAAACTTCCAAATAGATAACAAAGACCTTTAAAAGTTAAACAATACAATTACCATTCAAACTAAACGTCCATGACGAGTTTTCATATCATGAAAACGTGATCTTTTGCTCGACAAGGTTCCATTTGTTTATATGCCCTTCGAATTTCATCTCGAAAATTAGGATCATACCCTAACATGGGAGGTCGAAGTCCTGGGTTTGCAGGAAGATCAGCTAAGATTTCATCTATTTTCGGTTTCTTGGAACTACCCGGATTAGTCGAACTACATGGTGGTGGTGTTGGTCTCTTAACTAAAAACCTTTCCATAGTCACTATTAACCAATGAAAATACAAATCCCCTATCAATTAATCAACAAATTTAAATTAATAATCAATCTTAAGCATCACAAATACTGTCTTAAGTACAAAATCACAATTAACAAACACATTCATCATATTCCACAAAATTATAATTCAAATAAGCATAAATTCATAATCACCAATTCAATATCCAAAACCTTAAAAACTAATAAGAGATATTCAAAATGAAAACACTCAAGTCATATGAAACAAATAAAGAAATTTTGTATGACACTTTGAAATTAAGGAAGAAGAATTTAGGTTAAATTATACATACTTGGTATAGTGTTCTTGCCTAAATTGCCTTGTTGGTGAGCGGGTCTTAGAGATAGTGGGGCCGGAGAGATTGAGAAAGGAAGTGGAGATGAAGAAATTTGAGTGAATGATGAATTTGAGGTGAAATTAGGGGTTTGAAATTTGAGTGACTGATGAATTTGAGTTGAAAAAAGGGGTTTGAATTTGAGTTTGCTAGTTGCTGCTGCAACGGGTTCAAAATGGGATTTGCAGAATAAAAAAAACGACATGTCGTTTTTATTCAAAGAAGCAGTGTGATGTCGTTTTTTTTTTAAGGCAAGAGACCAAAACGGCACCGTTTTGGTCCAGGGTTTTAAAAAAAAAATTTAGCTCTCTGTTCTTCTTCCTCACGAAGCCCAGCTGCCCAGCAGCAAGCACAGTTGCACAGGCGCTGTCATGGGCAACACCAAATCTTCAAGGCTTTTTCCGGCTTCTGGGTGGGCAAAAATGGATTTAGTAGGCTAAAATTTTATGCTCTGGGTGGGCAGTTGTCCACCTTTGCCATAAGGTGGATCCGCCAGTGTCCGCAGATCCAAACTTGGTTCAACTATACATTGTCGAGCCAAGGAGTCTGGCACTACTTCTGACTCGAGAACCTCAAGCGCTTGTGAGATTTGAATTGGAAAATTCGTCGAGAAGATAAGGAGTCAAGACTAAATAATACCAAAGGGATGGAGATCCACCTGCTCCCTTGCCACCAACCAAACCGGTTAGGTTTTTCTTCTTTCTCTACATCTAGGGTTTTTACTCACTGGCAACCGTTTTGGGTTGTTTTTTTTTTTGTTGGAAAATGTGTTTTAAAAACACCAATAGAGAGTACATATGATAGCAAAAAAAGCTATCCAAAACCCAAACGTGACTATCAGAAACAAAAGCTACGTCTTAAAAAACATGATGTCTGAATAAGGTATCACACGGAAAAACAAAACTCACAAGGAAAAAGTCAAAATCCAACCTGGCAAACTTATCTGTTATATTTGCCAGTAACAGCCAAGTGAGAGTAATGTTTTAAAATGGACCTGGCAAACCTCTAATGAAGTAGAGCCATCACCTAATTTCGTTCAAAATTTCTGCAACTGCTAAACATTATTCTAACCACCATGTCCACCATCGACAAAATATGAAGAAAAAACAGGTGTCACTAAGCAGAAGAAAAATCAAACAGACAAAATAAATACAAAACAAAAAAACCAAAACAAGAAAAATAAAATGAGAGAAGAATACTAAATTCCAACAAAATATGAAAACATATAAATGATCTCAAAAGTACACAGTTTCAGAAGAAAATTTGAAACAGCAAAAAGTTTAAAAAACTTATCTATAATCAAATGCAGATCTCCTGTTTCCTTACTGTTGGGGCAATAAGACCAATCGAAAAAAAGAAATCAAATCCCTTGTTGACTATAACACTTAATTCTTCTACTCCGGCAAGCTCAACAACCAAAAGGCCAAGCAACCCCAGAACAAACTGAAAGGATCGTGCAAAACAAATTCGAAAAACATACCATAAAATTTCACGAAGAACCCAGTAACCTACGTAAAAATTTCACTTTCTTTGGCCGTGAGGTGGCCTGCCTTTGCCTTTGTCCGCCTGCACTGCAATCTCCAAGTAACTTGAAGTTTTCTGTGCACTTGATAAAGATATCAATTCTTCATTGATCCTGATTTAACATAATCATATAGAACAATATATAAGGAAATAAATATTTAAAACGAAATGGGGTTAGGATTCGGGAAGGAAAGGAGGAGGGGGGAGAGATTATTTGGTAGAGGATTCAACCCTGATGGTTAAATCAATTGTTGAAAACTTTCCACCAGCAAACAACAAATCAAATCGTTTTCTCATCGAAAAAATTCTAGAATGAACACAAACCGCCCATAAAATGGGGAATGGTGGAATTTATAATTTTTGGTGCAGAATTTAGATTAAAATATTGGAGTCTCTTTTGTTTAAAATGTATTTCATTTATAATCAAACGGGCTAAATGAATGCTTGTTTTAACGCCAATTTAGATTTAGTTAAGTAATCAGTTGAGCAAAGTATATACTAAATAATAGTCCAATGGAAAGTAGTGTGTTTCATCATTTAGTTAGAGTCAAACTTTAGTGGTACGTATCATTGAATGATACCTACTGTTAAATGGTTAAGATTCATTTGGAGTCCACTGCAAATTAATTTGGACCATTCAATAGCCGTATCATTAAATGGTACGTACCACTGAAGATTTTTCCATTTAGTTAAGAACAATACTTTTAATTGAAAAAAATTGGTGTAATACCATCATTTTCTGGATTGGTAAGAACAATACTTTTGTAAGAAGGTTGGGCTTAGGCCTTTGTTTTGGTCCAGTCCAATCCCATCAATACCCTAAGTCAACCCAACCCTAATAAAAAAAGTTGGGCTTAGGTCTTTGTTTTTGGTCCTTCCCAATTGCTATTTAGACTTCCTTTTCTAGCAACTCCGGGATTGGTAAAGCAGCCGGGTCCAGTGCCAGTCCGTGCGGTACGGCGATCGATATCCTCGTAGCCGTGTTGTCCACAGTTGCTCGATGCCATACGCTCTTGTACTTGCCGTTTGTCAGAATCTGGCATACACAAACATGTCAGCACCAAGAATTTATTAGAAATATTCACACAAGAAGTAAAATTTTAGCGTTGGTTAGTAGCATTAAGTTACTAATTGGTTAGCGTTTGAGTGTTTCCATATATACTTGCATTTGATCACCAATGTTAACAACAAACCGGAGCAGCATTCACCAAGACCCACTTATCATTGTGCTTGCCTTCAAGAAGGCAAGTTGAAAGAATATCATAAATTACTGGAAGTGACATAAAAACTTACACAAAATACAAGATGAGCTTCAACAACCTGAATTAGACAGAAATCGTAATTTGAAATTGCATGCCAAATTTTATTGCTTAAATTACTATGATTAAACCAACACACACTTCTATATATATTGAAAGATACATTTCTTTGAATGATCTGAGCACCCTGAAACAATACTTCGGAATGATCATAGCCAAGCCTATTCATTAAAATCCAGTCCCCAAATTTCGTTGTCGGAAAATCTCACTTGCGGAATTTTGTTTTGAAACTGTAATACAGATGAAGATACATAGACCTCGAAAATTTTCAATTCAGAATCCTCCTGAAGAGGATTTGAACGCCGTACTGTGGCATTAAAGTTAAAAACAGCATTGGGGCATGAACATATGTTGGTGAAACCGTGAAAGAATAGCGCTGGATGATGAGTGCCAACGCTAGTTTTGTTTCAACCACGGCCAAAATTCAAACCTGTGCAGATTCGAGGCCCCAGGCCAAATGGGATGAACGAGGCTGAATGCCTTCGAGGCTCCAAAAACCTCGATTGATTGAATTCCTTAGCATCTTCTCCCCATATATCAATGTCGTGATGGACAACGATCAACGCCAAATAAAGTTGTGCACCAGCAGGAATTTCCAGGCTCCCGAGCTTAACCTTCTTTGTTGCTTGCCTCGCAAGCATCGTGGCTGGAGGGTAGAGCCTGAGCGTTTCATTAACAATCATAGTCACCTGTTCAAAAAGTGACACAAAATAAACAAATGTGAGCATCCAGCAACTTATTTGTGTAAATTAAGTACTACTTTTATCCAAAACAGAAAACAATAACTTCTTGCCAGCATTGATAATTTGGGGACTGGCTACAGTGCTCGCAAGCATTGGATGCTCATATCGATCTCACCCTCCTTCCCCCACTCTCTCCTCCCTCCTCCCTCCTTTTAACGGTGAGATCGGTGTGAGCATCCAATGCTTGCGAGCACCGTAGCCTACTCCGATAATTTGATACAAATAGATGGGATTTGAATTTCATTATGCTAGCGAAATCAAATTTTACTGAACTTACAATCTTGAGGTCATTCGAATTCTCTACAACTGGAAACTAATTGTCTCCAAAAACGTGGAATACTTCTTCCCTAACCTTGCTTTGCCATTCCGGATGTTGTGCCAGAAGTAGGAGTGCCCAAGTCAAAAGATTAGCGGTTGTTTCCTTTCCTGCAAAGTAGAAGGTCTTGCATTCATCTATAACTTCCTGTATCCCCAACTTTTCCTCTTCACCATCCGGATTCTTGTACGGCGTCATTAACAGATTAAGCAGATTTCTCGAATCTCCCTTCTTTTTGCCATTTTTTCGCATTTATGGATTCACTACTTTCCTTATCTAATCTTCACCTTTCTCTGTTACTCTTGGTAGGCAAAAACCTGCATGCCAAAGAAAGCATTCGATGAGAACTGCCTTGTTGAATTAAGAACATCTCAGTAATTAGCACGTATATAAACTAAGTTCTCTTTCAAACGACAGCAGCGACGAAGGAATGTAGATTCATCTGAATCAAGGAATGTAGATTCATCTGAATCCAGGAATGTAGGTGCTCCTTGTTGCCTTAATGAAAAGATGCATTTGTTGTTCTTGCTAGTCGAAAACATGTTTTCCCTCTGCTAAACTGCTTTCGAAAACCGTTTTCGATATGACATCCCTTAAGGGGTCATGAAATTCTTTGTGCACGTCCAAGTCAAACTCTTCTCTCACTCCTCTTACATCCTCCCATTTCTCCAACATATTCATCGTACTCTCCACAATCTCTGGAACCCAACCAGTAACAACATCACGAGTCACATACAATGAGAAACTTTTTAGTGTCACAATCAAATTATCGCGTTATGCTACTAATCTACCGGTTATAATATGGCTCGGTGAAATAATTGATACGCTATGAACTTAAAACATAATAATTTAATGTGAACCCAAAAGTACTAACGTATTTTATGAAAAATCCAGAATATTTTATTTTCAAATAAAATCCTTTGACTATCCTTCTATGCAAGCAGAATTTTCTTATTTGAGGTGATGAGTCAGCCCACATTTATTAATCTAATTTTCCTCTCTATTGTAATGCCCATTGTGCCCTTCAATATTTACAACCGATTATTAGATTGGGAGTAGGCTACAGTGCTCGCAAGCATTGAATACTCACACCGATCTCACCATTAAAAGGAGGGAGGAGGGAGGAGAGAGGGGGGAAGGAGGGTGAGATTGGTGTGAGCATCCAATGCTTACGAGTACTGTAGCCAGTCCCATTAGATTGATATCTAGATGACGATTCCTTAATTTTAGCTTGTAATTTAATGTAATTTATACTAATAAGATCTATATATCTTTCTTCCTTAATAAGTGGTATTTTTCAACGAATAATGCAGCAGATGACCATGTTCATTGTTCTCCTCCTCCATTTTTTTTTTCCTAAATTCAAAAAGTTGAGCACTAAACCCTAAATCCATTTCAGTTTCTGTAGAGGAATCAAAACAGAAGGAAGAAGCAGCCTCTTGCAGCATCACAACAAGGAAGAGCTCTAATCTTTTCAATGTCAAGAGCATTGGCGCTCGATCTGATGACAGCAATGTTGGATCTCAATCCTTCATGGCCTCCTCATTTCAAGCCTATCCAATAGGTATTGTAATCTACTTTTTGAACAATAAAAACCGGATTTTTATGAAATTGACCTAACTCATCATTTTGGTCTTTCAATTTGAAAATCGATCAATTTCGTCCCTGAAATTGACCTAAGTTATCAATTTAGTCCCTGTCATCCAATTCTGTTAAATTTTCCGTTAGATTTTGATGTGGCATGATGTGGGGACCACAAAATCACTCATTAAATAAAAAAAATCAATGTTTAATAATTTTAAATTTTAAAAACTAATGAATTGACGATTTTTTTATTATCCATATGGCATCTTATTATTGGTTGTATGGGTTCTATGTGTACCACGTCAACACTCTAATAGAAAATTTAACAGAATTGGATGGCAGGAACTAAAATGATGAGTTAGATCAGTTTCAGGAACCATTTAAGATAAAAACCCTACTTTGTTGATAGAGATTTCAATTGTTGAGTTTATTCTACTTTTTATACTATGGTTCTTAGTTTTTGAACAATATTAAACCTCTTGTGACACATCCCGAAAGGTATGTACACGTGGACACCCAGAAGTCGGATGTGCTGGCCGACACCACGTAGGGTGACGAAAGCCAATTTGAATAAAATAAGGATTTATTTGAATAAATTAAGATCAGTGTGTACACAACTGTACGGGCGGAAGAATTTAATACAATTACTGCTTGTACAAGATACAGAATACAGAGTATTCACAATACTGAGAGATTTAACCTTTGTCATACCACCGCCTTGGACATCGACAGCTCCAGCCACTAAACCTGGAGGGGCGCAAAAACAGAAGGGTGAGTGGGCCATAGCTAGTTATTTCTGTGAAAACCTTTCCTTTTTGAAAATACTAACCCCTCGCCGTAAAACAGGTAATAAGTTTCGTAAAACTTTTCTTGAAACGTAATATACTAATAGGTAGAAAATCAAGGTCAGTACGGAAATGTACTTACCGTCCGAAACGGGCAGAAAGCCACCGTTCGGCATAATTTATTTTATCAAAAAGTTCACAAAATAAAGTTATACGGGAAAACTGTAAATCAAATACAAGTATCTGTGGCATCAGTGAAAATCCGAGATAACTCACAATCTAACTACAAGATAAATGCTCGGTTAGGCAAGGCAAACACACGAGTTCATACAGATATATTCTGTCATGAACAGGCTGGGTGTATAAATAAAGTTACGCTCATGTACTACGATCACGTGAAGCTGGCGCTAATCGCATCACAACGAGTTCGAGCGCCCATGCGACCTCGAACAGGCTGGCACCTACTATGGATCCATAGTGAGCGTATCGGTGCGTGTGAACAATCACGTGAAGGCTGGTCCTGGCCCGGACAGTACAATAAATGTAAGCCTCCCAAGTTGAGCGTATAAACATGCCACGGAGTATTTTAAATAAACGGTATAAGGTAATTTCCTTTTGGGATAACCTTTAAACAACCAATATATATAAAAGTGTACTCGGGTGTAGGTACCGAAATGCCAAGAGTACAACTACGTCATTGAAATACCAAGGAGAATACGCCACTTGGGTACCAAGGTAGAAATACCAGCAATGGCAAACCAGGTGAACCCCCAAATACGGTAGAAAATTACCGTTTCAAGGTTCACCCAAATACGACAAGTAGTCAAATAGGTATAAAACCCTTAATGCAAATAAGCACAATATCATATAATTCCTAAACCCTAAAATAGGGCTGGTTCGATACAAACATACGCGTACCAAAATATCACAGTACCAATTTAATGGTGTAATTCCCAAAATGGAAATGTGGCGAAAGCCCACTAATTTCCATGGTCACAGCAAAGAAATCACAGGAGGCGATATAGTAAACCAAGTATTTGCCATGAAATGGATCTACTAACAATGAGTCTAAAGTCACTAACCGGTGTAGGCATAAATAAGTTTTGCTAACAAGTATAGCAATAATCAATTATAGCATAGGTAAAACCCCGAAAAAAAAATATTTAAAACAAGTAAAACATTTAGTTTAGGTGAGGAAAGGGCCCACTCACAAATCTGGAAACCGGGAAGTCTAAATGCACGTCTTTCAGAACGCCACGGAATTAAGCCAAAACCTATTTTTGAAACCCACAAATTAGTAAAGTATACGAAATTACAAAGAAACGGCGTTCGGATACCGAAAACGGAGTTTCGGGGTCGGAAGCCAAGCCGCCGCCGTGGGCCGCCGTGCGCCGTCGCACGCGCCGCCACACCCTTTGCCGTTTGGCCTCAAGCGCCGCCACGCGCATTTTAGTCTCACGCGCCCTCAAGCGCCGCCACGCGGGTGAGTTCCGCGATTTTGTAGCCGTGACACGTGTGATTCTTGTACGATTCTTGTTCGTTAAAGTTAACGGAATATTCTAACGCATTAGAATATTCGGGTCAATGCCAGATTAAAGTTAACGGACGGAATATTCCTTGGAATATTCTGCAGTGCTCAGGGTTGAGCAGGTTTCAGCGACATCGGCGGGGCCAGAGTCGGCTGGGACCCCCGGCGACGTCGCGCTAGGTCATCTTCAACCTCGGTCAGGTCGCGGCGCAGGCCACCGCCGGTCGCCGTCCCACGTCGCCCGGCCTGGGAAAAGTTCTGAGCTTCAAACACTTCCACCATTTTCATGAAATTTCTGACAAAATGAAGGCTGAGTGAAGGGAGTTCGGAATTTACCGGTTGAGGCCCAGTAGGCAGGTTGGGCTGGGTGGAAGAAACGACCTCGGGTACAATTAAGCCGGTCTCCGGATCTGCGATTCCTGGCCATGCAAGGCTCGTCCCGAGGTCCACTTGGGACCTTGGGAGTCGATTGGTGCCTTGAATCAAGGTCCCAGTCGGGGGTTCGAAATCGGCGAGAAAGTGAATGGGGTGCATTTAACATTTGCAGGTTTACGTCATTTTGGTTCGTTACGGGTTTGAAGGCAAGCCCAGGTTTTGTTTGGGGTTGAGGACGGTGACGGCAGCCTGGTGTGCCGCAAAAGATTCCGAAGGTGGGCGCTCGAAGGCTGGGTGCGCTTGAGTGATTTGCAGGTTGGATTTGGTTTGTGTTTTACGTAGAATTGCGAGAACTAAAGCAGAGTGAGGATCCGAGACGAGAGGGGAGAACGAGACATTGAGTGAGGAAGGAGGAGGGATTGAGGTAGTGGTTTGGGCCTGGTTCTTGGGCTGAGGCCAATTAAAACACAAATAACCCAGTAGAACGTTCATTCAAACTCAGATTACGTTCCGCTCGCGCCTGAAGTCCGTGTCGACGAGCACGTCGAAAAACACAAGATGGAAGCGTCGTACGAGTTACGGCGCAAAAGTCAACCGAAGGTCAACCAAAGGCAAAATCGTCATTTTGCACCTCAGGGAATAAAATAATATTATTCTCGTGCAGAGCATCTCCATCTTGGAAACATTTAATTTGCCTCTCTTATAAATACACAATTTTGTAGTGTTGTTTCTATACTATAGGTACTTAATTATTTTCTTGTATTTATTTTTCTTCTTGAGTATTTTCATATGTGAATTTATATTATACCTCATCAATAGATATGCTATTATTGTAGCGTTGTTTCTATGCAATAGGTAAGTACTTTGTTCTAAATTACTTACTACCTATTGATTGGGTAGAGGTTTTATTTTTCATCATATCGATCATGTTTGATTTGAGCTTGTTTATTTTGTATATTTGATGGTTAATGTTTTTTTTTTTTTTTGGTTGCGTGCAACACAAACATTCAAATTTCAAATGTCAAATGAAAGAAGTAAATAATGCATATAATTAGGGATATTATATTTATTTTATCATTTTAATTTAATGGGAAAATTGGGGATAAAAATATGAAATAAATGATTATGGCCTAAATCAAAGTAATTAATGGACCAAAAATAATATGTAGGTTTTCCCCCAATTCATTTCGCTAATTGGGTCTAAATTAAAGAATAATAAATAAATTCACTAAATAAATTGATAATGTTGCGTGACGAGAGGAAGGGTTGGAGAATGGGGTTTTAGCACCTTGACACGTTCCAGGTTAAAGGCCTGGTTTTACAATCCTTTGTGAAAAGCCATTGTTCGCCCTTGAGGCCAACAGCCCAAATCACCAAGCAAAAACTTAGTCAAAGGTGTAGACGGTATCTTTATAAACGACCCACCCGAGTTGAAAGGACTTCCTTGATCATATCCAATTCGGGTATTGCCAGTCGGGGCTTCATCCCTAACCAGCAAAAAAATCTAGTATGCACCGGGTAAATTTTCAGGAAAAAATGTGGCTAGATCATGGCTCCAAGTATTCAATGATGTAGATTAGGTAGCAAATTTACTTGGTAGCAGGATGCGCAGAGTGGGAGCAGCAGGTTGAAAAGCATAAAGAAAAAAAAAAAAAAAGCACGGCTCTTTAGGAACTAGGGGAAGAAGACGAGTTCCTCGAAAGGGTAAAATCCAGTAAAGACCAAAGGGAACCGAGACGGAAGAAACCAATAAGCAATCGAAATGACAACCATAAGCTTGCACAAACAATATGCGAGGCAAACTTTGTCAGTGTGGACTCTGCAGTCGCCGTTGCTCGCTCCCACCCTGATACCAATTCTCGGCGTCACTTCGAGCCGACGACCGGTCGAGTAATTTTGAAGTCCACATTCAATACCACAACCATCATACATTCCCAATCCTTCAAGCTGTTGCTGGAATCGAACTCGGAAGGCTTGAAATAGACTACCCACTTGAGTCTCTCATAAGGAATTAGGTAATTCTACATTCTTTGTAATATTTGTGAAACCTTTGGATTCGGCTGACTGAAATACCCAGTTTACGATTCCCAATTTGTTGATTTAGGTGTTTACCTTTGGTATCTAGTTTGATAAGTATCGGTAAATTAGCGTGCAATTGGATGGTTTGCATTAAAATGCATGTCCTTTGTTTGCCAAGTACCTGGAGGCGATATATGAATGTATAATTCAGGTATGTGAATATAGTTCTTTATTCACATTTTTAATACATATAATGTGGTTTGTAGTACAATGTATAATTTAGGTATGTGAATATAGTTCTTTATTCTCATTTTGTGCATGTAATGTGGTTTGTAATCTATTGAAATTATGCAATTGGCTTTGTGGGTTTGCAGTGAAATTATGATGAAAAATTGTGGGTATAAAATTAATGTTAATTGTATCAACGGACACATTATTGAAATAAAGAAACTAAATAGTTAGTTGCCTTAATAGGTTTAGGGTTGAAATTGAATTATGGGTTGTGGACTTTTTGCTTATTTTGCTACGATATTGAACAGAAATTGGGCAAGAAAAGTAATAGTAGCGAAAATATTAATTGTTGGTGGAGAAGGATAATAGTAAGTTAAAAGCTACGTAATAATCTACGCTTCAAATTGAACGATACACATTGATTTTTGAAAGACGTATATGTCAATTTTCATTCATGGGTTTGCATGCCTAAATTTAGGGTGGGCTCGGTCAGGTTCGGTGCAGGTGGACTTGAAAGCTGTGAACCAAACCGAATGAACGGTGTCGGTTCGGTTCGGTTTGAAAACCGATTTTTTGTAAACCGATCGGTTCAGTTTGGGTTGTCTTCGGTTCGGTTTCGGTTCGGTTTCGGTTTGGGCCTGTTTTGGGCCTTACAATTTTGGGCCCAATTAATGTAAAATTTAAAAAAATTAATTCTGTTTTGGGCCTTACTCATTTGGCCTTATAATGCATAAATAAAATACTATATTGGTTGTTGCAGATTCTAACCAAATAAAAAAACTCTTATACATTCATGTGTAGCCATTCAAATTAATTATCTTCTTATGCCCAAAATTTAAAAAAAAAAAAATTTGTTGAAAGTGAGAAGCAGGCAGCAAACAGCAGCAGCAGAGAGAGCAGCAAGAAATGTTTTAATCAAGACGCGGCGAATAAAGGCGAGGCCTTAGGGTCTTGAGTTCCTGAGATAAACATACAATTCATCAACGAGGATTAATACAATTCATCAACGGATCCAAGAAAATGTTTTAATCAAGGTCTCTTGGGATAAAACAAAAAAAGAGTGCTACATAATCTTGTTCACGGCTCCTACAAGCAACCTCAAAAACTTTTACTAGGCAATGGACATCCAATTTTCGAGTGGTTTAGAATGCTTTTTCAATTATCTCACAAATGAATATTGACCAAATAAAAAAATCTGACAAATGAAGCCAAAAGAAACGGAGGATAGAATATGATGATAATTTTGAGTGTCATATATGCACTTCCAGGAAAGGGAAATACCCTCAAAATTGAACAGAATTGTTAAGCACCAGACAAAAAATCGTCAACTATTATGCATCGTAAAGCATAAATGGACATAGGAGAGGCTATTAACTTCCCGGTAAAAGAAGAAAGAATAAGATATTGGTTTTTCATTTCTTATAGGAAAGATCTGTGACCAAACATTTCAAATGAAAATAAAGTAGCTTCCACAAGTGAACAGATTTGTCCAAGTAATAACAGACTATGAAAATCCATATAACTAAATAGACAAACAAAATCAACGGTGACCATATCGAAAATCATAAATGGGCACCATAAATCTCAAGCATATAGCACCCCACATGATTGCATTTCACTGGAATAACAGGATAGCTTAAAACCAAAGATCAATTTCGGCTAAATGGAGCATATAAAGCTTCCCATTTGACGTTCTTATGCATGAGAGGGAGATCCTTTATTAAATCAAACAGAATGCTATGACACACCGCACGTTCCAGTTCAAAAGAAATTAGATGCAAAAGTTTAATCAACTGGGCCAAGCCCGCCTTCTAGTTGAAAATATCAGACACAGAGATCATATTAGTTGCAATTCATGAATATTATCACACGAGAGTGAGCAACTTGAGCAAAACAATCTACTACAATTAACATTGTGGACTTAACATTGTTCGTCTGATCACAAATATCCTCGGACATCTATTTCATATCTAAATCGAAATTGTCCCGATTTTCTTATTTATCTTCCAATTTGAACAACATACACAAAAGATCGCATTTTATATCGGTGAAAAAATTTGATTAATTTTAACCAAAAAAATAATTAGTTAATAATCCTACTATGCTCACTATAAATTCCAATGACCATTACAAACACACTCTCACAGAATTATATGGTCATAACACTATAAAATTCAAAAAGATCTCAAATCACCCTTATCGGCTCGGATCTCAAATCAACAAAAAAAAAAATTAAAAATCCGAAATTATATACACTTGCGGAGGAAATTCCACTACTACTATGCAGCTTATCGACCTCTTGATCGTAGCGTGAAGCGTCCCATGAAGCCAATGGTTTCTGCCTCCGTCATTTCTCACCTGCACACAATGATCAACCAAGACGACAAACCCACTTCGCATCAGATCCTAAACCACCATAGACGCAGAAGAAGGAGGAAGTGACTGAGGGATGGCGTGAACTGGTGACATTAGTGGAAAATTTTCGAAGAGAGAAATCTGAAGAGAGTTTGAAGAAACGGGAGGGGAGGCAGAAGAGAGAGAAGTGAGGCAGAGAAAAGAAGTGAGAAATGAAACCTAAAGAGCTTGCTTAAGCTGTGATTCGATATACCATGTTCTATTCTAGCATAATAGAATCTACTTTCAACCAATTAAAAATTGACACATAAAAAAAATATATATATATATAATGCCTCGGTTCGGTTCGGTTCGGTCCGGTTCCCTGGGGTACCAAAACCGAAACCGAAACCAGTGCTTGATTTCTTTTCGGTTTTCGGTTCGGTTTTCTCGGTTTTGGTCAACTCGGTTTCTTCGTTTTAGGCCTCGGTTTGGTTGGTTTCTCGGTTCTTCGGTTTTTGCCCACCCTGCCTAAATTTAGGCACTTTGATGTTGTGTAGGCATGAATTAAAGTAGAGGAAGATACGGGAAATATGATCAGATAAGTTAGGTTGTTTGATGTCAGTATTGATGCCAACAACAATCCTCGTAATCGAAGGAATTGGATAGTGGCGAAAATGTGGTAGATGATGTGAAAATTAGCTTGTGTATGAGTGCGCACAGGTGTTGACAATTGTAGTAAGGCGCAAGTAGGGATCGTTAAGGTAAGGAGATTAACTAGGGATGCTAATCAACTAAAATAAGACCTCAAAAACACTAAACTAGGCTACATAGACTAAGAAACTAACTTGGAACAATAAAAGCGACAAAACAATAAAAGACTTAACTCTAGACCTAACAATTGGTTTTGGCCGAAATAAAACTTAAAGACTCAAAAGACTAAAAGAAAGAACGAGGTTTTGACTCAATAAACAAGACTTAAGAAAAAAAGTTTATTTTGGCCAGTGAAACTTAAGCAGAAACTTAGAAAACAACTTTATAAAAACAAATTTGAGAGTGAATTGAATGGGTGAGAGGCTAGTTAGAATACTTCTCCACACATGAAACATATGCAAACGAATCGATTTCCAATTATTATTTCGACAAACCATGAGCGACAATTCCCCAAATTAATTGTATTGAACAAATTAATTCTCAGTTTCCCTAGATTCATTGAATTGAATGGATAACGCATCACAACCAAATTATTTTTTATCAAATTCCTAACTATGGAATACGCATGATAGAGCCCTTTAACAAAGATCATTAAGTTCAATGAAACCATAAACATTGACAAGGTATTTGTGACTATGAAAGCATGACACTCCTACCAGAGAATTCATAGCAACGATTGTGACTAGCAACCTCCACTACTTGTGAATATAAGTTTCTAACGATTAGGTGAAAGTCCTTATATTCTAGCATCAAATTCATGCATGTAAACTAAGTGAGCCTCCTCAATCAACATACAAGAATAAATTTTCAATCAACGAGTTAAGCAAATTTGCATTCACGATTCATGAAATTATAGCTGGATGTAATCAATTCATATCACATATATGTTCATGGCTTTGAATTCGCCTCCTGGCTAAAAGAAATTAGTTACTCATGATTACAACTAAACAAAAACAACTAAAGTTAAACATAGATAGAATACACCTAAACCCTCCAAGGCTGTGACACAATCGGGATTTCGGCTTTTTTTCTCTTGTGTGCTCCCCGCATTAAATGGGTCTTATTATTATTTATCGTCTTCAAGTGATTGCATCATCAAAGGACTCTAATGCACGGTTTTTAGAGAGTTTAGACTTCCTTGGAACTCCTTAATTCATCTGAATTAAGTGTAGAAACAAGCACAAACCTTAGGAGTTGTGCGTTATCTTCCGAAACCCGATCCGACTAGAACTCTTCTGCCTATTTCAACCTTCCGTCCACTAAAACAGCGATAACTATTTCTAGAAGTATCAGAATTGTGATCTGTAAATCCTATAGAAACTAGACATCCAGAGCTTTCCAACCATATGGCTTGACACGTGATTCGTCCTGAGGAATTCTGGGTACTCTGTTGAAGTTGGCAGTTATGCATAGCACTGTCCAAATTCCTCGGATTCCACTTTCTTGCAATCTTTGCTTGTCTTCCAAACTTCTATCTTCACTTTTTAGCACATTCCCTAACCTCATATGAACATCAAAAACATCAAGCCCAAAACTGCTCTAAAATGCTCCAAAAGGCCCGTTCTTGTCAACTTTGTCACTTAGACCTACAAATACACAAAAATAGCTTAAAACACTTTAATAAACGAAACTAACTAAATAATTGCAAGGAAATAGGCTAACAAAGTCGCATAAATATGCTCCTATCAGTAGATAGCGGTGGTATGCTTAATTTGGGAATAGATTTCAATGATTTGAGGAGGAAGATCTTGAATTGAAGGAATTCAACTCGATTGAGGAAGTAGAAGATTTGTACAATCGATATGCAAAAGCGAGTTGGGTTTGGTATAAAGGAAGAAGAAAAAAGAGAGGAGATGAATATAGTGGCAAAGTTTGAGGAGAATATGGGTATGCTCTAAGGAAGGCACAGAGTTTGAACAAGAATTTCAATGTTAAGAAGCCTCTCACTAGGAGTGCCCGGGCATTTTGCAAGTAAATCTTAGTGTGAAGAAGCGTGACACTTATATTGTAAAAATTTAGACAAATTACAATCATGCATTAGCGCTCACGTACATGAGGCAACATTTCTCCGTTCACACCGGAATGTCCACGAATCGGACTTAGCACAAGCTATTGGGATGCGAAGAGTTGCTATAAGAACATGTCATGTATACGAGTATGTGGTGGATCAAGGTGATGGGTATATGAATGTTGGTTTTCAAAGCAAAGATGTGTACAATAAGTTGAATGCGGCACGGAGACAAATTTTACTCGAGGTGATCTTTGAAGCTTCACTTGCATACTTGAAAAGACGAAAGCTTGTTACAGTTCTGAATTTTCTGCGAGTTTAGTGTGGACGAGGGAATAGGCTTGTGAATTTATTTTGGAGAGATTCAAATTCAACGGCCCGATTATATGTGCTTTGGGGATGTGATTGAATGTGGCAGCACCTACAAAACCAACCATTATGAGAAGCCTTTGATACTTTTTGTTGGTTTAAATCATCATCGTGCTAGTACAATATTTGGGTGTGCATATGTGAGGGATGAGTCGGCGAAACTTTCAAGTGGGTTTTGGAGACATTTATTTTGTCTATGAAGGTAAAAAAGCCTAAGGCGTGATGGACGGGGATGGAAGCAATGCGAAGGGCCGTGGAGATAGTGCTTCCGGGATCCCGAAGCCTGAAGCTTTGTCGCGTGGCATGTTGCTAGCAATGTGCATGAAAACTTGAAAAATGTCACCGATCCGAACATTAAATGAAATTCAATTCTTGTTTGTAGGGAACCACTAGGGTTGATGAATTTGAGGCTCGTTGGAAGCTCATGGAGGAAACTTTCAAACTCAATGAACATCCAATTCAAGCTTAAAAGTACGTGGTTGGCTAAGATGTGGGAAAGGCGTGAAAGTTAGGCGAAGCATACAATAGAGTGTTTTTGGGTGGCATGTCGACCAGCTGTGATCAAATTAATGAACAAATTTACGAAGGATTATATTAAAGTGGGCCTAAGATGTTTGAGTGTGTCATGCCATCGATAGAGCCCTTGCATGTACAGAAACAATGCGCACGTGATGAATTCAAATCGAACAAGCCTCCGGTGATGACGACCCAACTGAAAGGGATGGAGCAACATGCGCTTCAATGTATACTGTAAGTTGTTTCGAATTGGTACGGGATGAGATGATAAGCGCCCGGTGCACTAATTAACCCCAACGCTCTCAGTTTGCTGAAAGTGAGATGCATTATATTTTCAAATGCGACAGACCCGAGATAACATATGGACATGTGTGGCTGCTTTGGGTCCGATGAGGTGCGGATTGAATGTTATTGCAAAAAGTATGAGATAGATGGGATCCTTTGTTCACACATATTTGCGTCTTCGAAATACGGACACATGGATAAAATCCAGGAATCACTTTCATGTAATGAAGAGATGGACTAAGGGGGCAAAATCGGATATTACATTTTCACGAGCTTAAACGGTGAATCCCGGCTTGGTGGCTAAGCTACAAGGTATGGCTATTTGAATGCTTTTTGCAATAAATTATGTTATTACGCATCAGGTCGGACGATGGGTTCAGGATTTCTTAGTAATGAATTTCATAGAATGGAAGGGGTTGTGGAAGAGTTGGGAGAAAACTAGAAGAGACAAATATTAATTTAGGGAGTGGTCACGAGGAGCACGGTGATGTAAAGTAAAGATCCTAATTGCACAAAGACCAAAGGTAACAAACTTTCTCGAACCAAAGACGGGCGTGGAACTAAACCCAAAGCATATGGTACATGCAAGGCGGTGCGGCACATAGGATATAAATGTTCCATTAGAAAGCAACAAAGGGAATAGAAAAGCTAATCGGAGATATTTGGTAATGGGAATGATGAGAGCAACAATGACATTGAGCAAGAAGCTAAGAAAGGAATATGCCGTATGGCGGTGAAATGATGTACGAATCAGCTAGACCAAGTCATACAATTATAATGGGTGCCAGAATTATTGCAATGGCATTCCATAGAATCGGCAAGCGGATCCATGTATGGTAACCCGTACCACTTATTTTATTGGCAAATCTTACGGCAGCCAGTGACAATCCCTTAGAAACACCAAGCGGATCAATGTGCAACGAGTGAGTGTGGCACGTCGGCAAATATGAGTGGATTGTATCACTTGCATTTTCTGGTTCGGGAATATAATTGAGGTCTGGGAGTTCGTGTTCATGGCTTTGACTTAAATTACCCTTTGTAATCATTCTTTTCACTAATATTTGGGTGAAAATTGTTGATTGTCTACGATTTGTTTATGGTTTTGATGAACATGATGAATGTAATCATGCTTACGTAATTGGTATATTTTGACATTGATTTGGTACTTGTAATTTGGTACTTGTAAGGATGGCTTATTACGCAATGTTTTTAGAACTAACCCGAGGAATGTAGGTAACTACATTTTTACGAAGTTGTAGTATATTTTCTGTTTGCATGAATGACTGCAAAATTATACGTGCAATTGCATAGAGAAGTGCGAGATAGTATCTCCTTTGTTTGCCAATTGCATGCACTTAATGAAACATTATAGATAAAGCCGGTTGAGGATACATGGTACCATTTAACTACACAATCCTTTAAACTCTACTGCCTTACGGATTTGAGTTTGTAAATTATTTAGTGCTCAATTTACTACACTTGTAATGCTAACCCCTAGTGCCTTGTGTCTTATGCCTTTGACATGGAAAGATCGATTGATCAATTACTATACAAATCATTTAGCGTTAGTGCCTCGTATGGTATGTCGTGGTTTGCGAGGATGGATTGTTCGTCTTTCTCCATTAGCCCTTGTATTGATAGGCTCATTCGAAACATACCCCACCCTTCTCAACATTCCTCTAGGTGCACAAGAATTTCCAAGCGCATCGAAATGTATGTGTTAGGCCATACATTGCCACACCAAATGCATCACATAATAATTTAGGCCAAGCTATTATAAAATACATTACAAATCAATGTTTTCATTTGTAATTATTGTTCACACCTACACATACGCAATGAGACAACATTTTTGCATTTTAACGTTGTATGAATGCAGTTTCCCATATTATGCTAATCATACCTCATTCATCTTATCGTTCTCCTTAACGATTTCCACGGAGCTTTGATCACCATTATTGTCGATGTCAAAGCATTCTTTAATGCCGGATACTTTCGGGGATTGAGATTGTCGGTTGTCATTCTCATTCCCACCACTTATCAAATGATCATCATTTTGTTTTCTTTTACGGTGGGTTACAATCTTGATTTTGGTACTCTCTTATCTCACCAGGTTATTAACCCCTTACGTAACATTACTAGAGTCTCATTCTTCCATGTAAGTATCGAGATGAATTGACCTATCAACAAAGCTACATCCATGGGACACGACATCAAGGTAGTACAATTGTAGAAATACAGCGGATCCATGCAAGTACTTTGCTCCATTTGCAACTTGCCTTGTGTAAAAACCCCATCGCAAAGAAATTTGCAGGCAACAACTTGCCCATTTTTGTGCTTTTATCATCTGGCCTCCTTAATGCAATCAAATACTGAACTAACATATGTTTGCGAGATGTTGGGCGAAGAGGATTGTCCCAATAGCAAACATCATAAACCCTATTTTGAAGTTGTCATCCATTGTGCTTGCCTTTATTAACTTCTCACTCGAGTCACAAATCAATGCAAAAGCTACGCTCCACAAAAAGTTGTGATTAGTGACTTCATTTCACCATCAAACGACCACTTAAATCTACTTCTTGTACCCCATTGAACTTCTCATAATCCGCTCAAAGTCATCGCAACTTATTTCAAGTGTACTACCGTGAGCTCAATCATATATCTTGAAGAGGTCAAACTTGTCCACAAGGAACCTACTGTGTCGATGTAGTCGAGTCAACGAAGTGAGCCAATGCCAAACCCTATTTCCTTTATCGCCTCGATTTTCTCTGCGAAAATTTGGAGATGGTCTCATGAAACTTGTCTACAGGCATCTAGTCTTTATAGTCACATCTTTTTCCATAAACATTTACTACTCCACTTTGCCCCGGACTAGCTAATAACTTGATTATTACTTTCAATTCTAGAACAAATCTTTTGTCTCCTTTCGACTAAGTTCTTTCCATTTACAAGAAATTTCCTTTTCCACTACAAACACTACAAAACGAATGCTATTAGCAAGGGCCGAATTTGGTCGCAAACACCCATTTCCGTTGGAAATCGCTTTTCGCTGACTGTCATGCAGTCGGCTAGTGAGTCGATGGTGTGTTGTCGTAAATACTTTTTAGATAACATCAGGAAATAGTACTATTTCCGAGTGAGTAAGGACGTCGTGTGCTTATTTGTTTGTCGGAATTTGATTTCCAACGACCATCTCAATTTTAATTCAGGCCATAACTATGGTCGCAAATATAGGAGTTTGTCGAGGAATATTGTTCGATCAAAATTTTTGCTTTTGCGATGACATATTTTCGACCAAGCAATGTTGTCGGAAAATGTTTTGCAACAGCTTGATATTCTGTTGCATCGTCGTAATTAGTATTACCGACAACACGTTTTTGTGGGCAATATATAATATTTTCTCGGAAATAAGTGAATAAAAATATTTCCGATGAAAAAATTATTGGTTAAAAATATATATTACGAGAGGGAAACGCGATCGAAAAAGGTTATTATTTTATAAAAAAAAATATTAATATATTCCGGTTGTAATATTTATTAGAAATATGTTTTTTCTAATCATGCGCAATTATTTGGTAGCCACATAAAAATAATGATACCATTTACGCAATTCATTAAAATGAAGTTATTCATAAATAGAAAAGATAAAATAAACAAAACATCCAAACATTGTATTTAAAAATAGTTATATGGTAACAAAATAAAGTAGTGTTGCACTACACATCTTGAGTGAGCATACGAACGGCTATTAACATTGTCTGTCCAAAAACATAATGAAAAGATAAGAATTTATCAATTTGAGAATAAAAATAACAAATACAATATTCAAGCGAAAAAATATTAAGCAGGGCAAGAAAATTTACCACGAAGCAGTTGTCTAAAGTGTGCGAAGTATTTGGTATTTATCCCTCATACTTTGAATAAGATCTTTCAAATCATACACCATACATTATCCCTCGTACTTTGTGGCGATGATCTTCCAAAATATAACTATTCAAAGTATAAACATATGCTTAATGCTTGTAAGCTTTCCACTTCTTCTAAACAGAGAATATCTGTTAGAGAGGGCTAATGAGCTTTGAAAACTATGAATAACATAAAAACACACTCACACAAGCAAACATGTGACCAAAAATTGAACTGAAGAACAGATTAGTGAGAATATCAGAATTTTTTATGAGAGAAAAAAGGTCATCCATTAATTAAGATATTGCGAACAATGATACAGCACCAACAAGGCCCTACCCAAAAAGTAGGGAAAAAATACACTACACAGAAGGCCTCATCTGAAAGCAAACAGGAACAAGTGAGAAGAGAGCCTTGGAAACGTGTGGTGGGTACCTGCAGTACATGCAGAGTTTACAGAACCAGCTGAAATAACTTTGCATCAGGAGGCAGCATATTATTCCTCTGGAAGACATCAACACGACGAGGAGCCCATTCATCCTTCTGCTCCCTATGCCCAAGCCTATAAACAGCACTCCAGGAGTCATATGCATAGTAAGAATATTCAATTAAAATGACAACAAAGAAGCTGATGAAAATGGGAAATATCCATAAGCAAATTCATCCACTTTCAAAGAAATTAAAAATCAAATGCTATGGTATAGTGAGTACCAACCTTCCATAACCACCATAGCCCCACCTGAAGTTCCACCATAAATGATTGCAAGTTAGACAAACATGCCAATCAAAAAGTTAGGAAGCAATACAAAGGTAATGCCATATAAAGTACTTACGTATAAACATAGCCATTTGCATCCACTGCCACTGCATTCTCAAAACAAATAAACTAATTAAGGAAATGATAATGGCATATATTGCAGCAGAATTAGACATATACAATCACAGAGGGAGAGAGAGTAGGCATGATGATAACCTGTATGATTTGTTCCACATGCAACTTTCACAATAGTTTCCCCAGCTAAGAAAGCTATTGCTTTAGGGCAGTGGTTGGGCTTCATAAGCAAGCCTCACTGAGCTGTCTTTAGTATTATACTGCAATCACATCCCGGCATTTATCTCATCATCAAAAGATTAAGGTGTATAGAAATGTACAGAAAACACCTGTAATCTTCCCTAAAAAATACCTCATTATCTGTACCATGCCCAAGTTGTCCGTACTGTGGTAGACCTGCGGTTCTGCAAACCAAGAAACAGTTTGTACTTCAGCCAGTAACAATAACAAATTGAGACAAAAGCCAAATAAGCATTTGGCTGAAAAACAAAAAAAACCAAGAAACTCAAATGTATCTGCAGACCCTACAGTATAGAAGCTCCTTCAACACTAGATAACCACACAGTGAAGTCGCTCCCCTACAAGCAACATTTTTAACCTCAGACACTTGACAGCGAACGGGGAAGCCTCAACTTCTGCAGAGGACAAAGCAAGTATGTAACCAAGAAGGCTGTTAGCATGTGTAACCAAGACAACACGAAATTAAAATTAAGAACAAAGACAAAAGGTTCGAAATTTACTCAAACCCAACATTAGCAGAATAGAAATTAAAGTCAATTACAGCATAATCATGTTACAAATTCAAAATTCACGACACACAAACCCAAATTAAACACAAAATTAAGAATTCACAACGCAAGAACCCAAATTAAACACAAAATTAAGAATTCACAACGCAAGAACCCAAATTAAACACAAAATTAAAAGGTACTTTCGGAGAGACATAAGCATATGAACGCAAAAGCGGGAGGCTTCGAAAGCATGAGACGAGAGGGAGAAAAAACAATTGGGGGGTAAAGTTTGGAAATTTACCGGAGGGTTTCGGAGGCGCCAGGAGGAGATCGGCGGCGGATTGAGCTCGAAGGCAGGAGCTTCAAGTCTCCCCGTGGTGGCGAGATCTGGGGTTTTGCGAGAGAGAGAGAAGAGAAAGGGAATGCGAGATTGGTGGAAATCTGCGGTGCGGATTCTTCGGAGAACGGCGACACTTGTCGCCCTCTTTACATCTGTCTTACCGGAGAGAGAGAGTGAGGAAGAGTTGAGCACAAATGGTGGTTTTGAGAGAGTGAGGAAAAGTTGAGCATTTGCGGTTTTGGTTCCCGAAGGAATAGAAAGCGAAGAAGAAACGAAGACATGGAACCTAAACTTAACTTAATAGGGGCGGGCCATTTTTTGTGAGGGAAAGAGCCGAGCCAAGCGAGCCCAGAAAAACTTAGCCGGCGGCTTTATATATTAATTTTATTTATAGTGTGTTTGATTTATAGTGTAATTTTCGAATAGTTTTGGAAAGGGTATGAATAATATTTTCTTGTAAAAATTATTAACTTCCGATTCACGTTAAATTAAATTTTTTGTCCTTCTATACAGATCACAAACTATACCACGACGGTGAAGTTAATAAGGAGATGCTTTCTTTGGCTCGAGGTCTGAAAGGCGTGCAACTTATTATCCAGTTATTATACCCAGTAGGGTTTAGGTTCCATACATTGCGGCGGGATGAAAATAAAGAACACGGAATAATGGAGTTATGGTTGGGGAGAATTGGTGATGATGTGCCGTGGTATGGAACCTTACTAGACATTGTTGAGCTCCGTTACATAGAAGGGAATAGAGTTGTATTGTTCAATTGTGATTGGTATGATACGGCTAGAAAGGAACCGAGCTATAAGAGACCGTTTGTTCCTAGCAGCTAAGCTTTTTTTTATGTCGAGAGGATTAAATAAGACTTGGAGTTTTGTGGTGAAGTAAAATCCCGAGACGTATATGAGATGGCTAATGATGAGAGTGAGCCGTACCAAGAAGAAAGAGACTCATAGCCGACGCATGGATGCCAACCAATATGAGGGTTGAAGATAATGGCGGTGAAGTAAGGATGCGATTGCTTGAGTTCATGTATTGTCATTGTGTTATTCTCTTTTTCTTTTATTATGTTGATTGTGAAATTTGTGCTCATGTGATTGCAATTATTTAAATTTTATTGCTACTTTGAGATACATGTTTGGAGTTAATGAATAAAAAGATTGCATTGCTCTTAAAAAAAGCGCATTGCTCCTCAAAAGAAAAAAGGTGCATTGCTCCCTTAAACATAGTAATTCCAACGATGGCTACAAGCCATCACAAATAGATACCTTTTGCGAGAGGCTATAGATTTTCTTGGAATTAAATATCATTTTCAACGACTCTAATTCCCCTCGTAAATGCACAATTACTTGAAATGACCAAATAATTGCCCTCGGAAATATAAAACTACTACCGACAACCACTTTTGCCTCGGAAATAGCCTACCATTTTCGACAGAATGAACTTCTTTGTCGGAAAAGAGTAACTACTATGCGACGGCCCAGTGAGGTTCGTTGAAAATAAGTTTGGCGCCACGATTCCCGCAAAAAAATGATATTTCCGGCGAAAAATGAATTTTCTTCCGAGGGCATTTTGTGTGTCGAAATAGTAAGCGGCTTGTTGACTCGATTCAGAGCGGACGTTTTTAAAATTAGGAGTAGTACCTTTTCCGACGGTTTTGAAAGCCCTCGAAAAAGTTTGGTCGGAAATATTTATTTTTGTAGTGAAAACACAAAACATATTTTGAAGCATCAAATTTTCAAATCTCATATTTTAAACTACAAATCTAAGCTTTCAAGTTTTTCTATCAACTATTGTTTTACCTTTTAAACTAGAAATTACAAACCTAAATAAATTTGCACCCATCAACTTCTTCATATCTCTCATTTCTTTCCTTTTAAAACCAATGTTTTTTTTTTTAAAGAATGACAAACAAAACAAAATAACTTTGCAACAATCAACTTTTCAAATCACATTTTCACATATTTAAGTTCTCACCTCAACTTCACGGGCTGCGGTGCTCGCGAAGCATTGAATGCTCACACGGAATTTCACCCTCCTCCCCCTCTCTCCTCCCTCCTCCCTCCTTTTAATGGTGAGATTGGTATGAGCATTCAATGCCTAACGGCTGTATAACTATAGCTTCACGCATGCCCTTTGTTTATTTTTTTCTTCAATTCATCTCCTTTCACTTTCCCACCATAATATGTTGCAACCCAGTGAAGACTTATTGTAATCAAACAAATTTACATTACAATTACATGTTTTCTTTCTTTCAAACTTACGAGTAATTGAAATATGCATTTCCCCCAACAACCACTACTTCCTCATCATTCTCTTTTTTGTTTATCACTATTTGCCTTCCTCTTCTTTTTTTTTGGAGTCTTGACACCGCCAAATTCACATTACATGCATTAAAAAATGAGAATAAAATTATATTCACATACTTAAATTATACAATCATATATCGCCTGTGCAATTGGCAAATAGTGACATACATTTTGCATGCGGCTCATCCAATTATATTAATTTACAGATACTATCCAAACTAGATACCGAGTGCAAACAAATTGGGGAAATTACGGGGTTTTAGGGAAGTTACGCTTTAACCCCAAACCAACCTCTACATTTAACTTTCGGTTTCATTGACATAGTTTCATAAAATCCTAAATTATACCCATACAAATCCATTATAGATAGAAATTTAAATTATCATAATCAATTCACTCTTAACCCAAATGAATACAGAGAAGAAATACCAAACTACATTCATTCTCAACCCTAAACCCAGAATCCATAAAAATTATGAACTAACCTCGACTTGTCGTTGATCGTGCGATGGAATACTCATCATAATTCTTGGTTGCAGCCACACTTTAAAATGCCCAAACCTATTTTGATGAAGATGAAGAGGATTGGAGATCTGTTTTGGGTTTCAATACCTTTCTTCCTGTCCTTTTTTTTTTTCACGAACATGTTCTGGGTTTCAAGTGCCTTCTGTTCTCCTCTCTTCTTTTCTTCTTTTTTTTTTTAGTTTGAACCGGTAACCTACGATTGTAGGTTACCTTTTTTTTTCTTTTAAATGCACAATTTTTTTTCAAAATCGGGGTAAATCTTACCCCGGAGCACAGAAGAAAGACCCTCCTAACCATGATGAAAGTCTTCCCATACATGCGGGATCACTGGTGGTAAAATGGGATCACGCGTTGAACAATGTCGTGGTCGAAAGGGAACAGCTTTGACAATGCCTCCGCGAACATACGGCGGATCTCGGCCGAGTTTCCAACGATCGGACAGTAGGCGGGGCCACGCAGGCCTTGCTGCTTGAAATGGGTTTGTGTTATCAGTGGGACCCATATGGTTGAGTACACAAATGCGAAGAGGAGAATAAGTAGAAGAGGGTCACAAGAAGAAGAAAATGCATCATGAAATTTGATGAGACGATTGTTTGAGATCGTTTTTAAAATGGCTAAAAAGATAATGCTTTTACTGACAGCAGAAGCTGATTTTTGGCTTTTCTTTTGGCTACTAGTGGGTGGAGTGAACCATCCTCGTAGTCGATGTAGTTCTTATTGAAAGATGCAGTAGGACGGTTTTGTCGATTTTTTAGTTTCAATAAGAAAACTGTTTAATGAATCTTCAATTAGAATATTAGGAACAAAAAAAGCTATAAAAAGTAAGACAAGTTTGAAAAAGTCCTCGGCGATTATTCAAATAATGTTGTATGATTTCATGTTAATTATGTTCTATAATTTATTCGATTTTTTATTTCTAGTTTTCGTTTTAAGTGTTTTTCTATTCTGTTTGTAGAGCGAGAGAGACAGGTTTTGCTGACAGCTAAAACAATTTTTATGTTTTTTTGTCTCGCATTAAATTCTCAACTTCATTATTGAGGAAATTAAGAATTAAATTGATTAAGAGAGTAGTTGATTCATTAAACGTTTTTTATCTCTCTTATTATGGACTTACCTAATTCAGAGATTCCTATTTCAGGTAATGTAAAGATTTTAATAATTCTTCCATTATGCATCCCATAGGCCATAGCAGTGTCTAGTCTGGATCTTAGCGCCAGATGGCGATAGCCAACACAAGTTTTGCTTCAACAAGAGCCAAATTTTGGCCTGCACAGATTCTAGGCCACAGACCAAATTGCTACAATAATTTGAGGACTTTAATTAATTATCAATAAACTTTGAAGAAAATTGTAGCAATAGTTTTTTAACTTTAACTTAATTGTAGCGTTAGTCCTTGAACTAAAATTCTATTAGATTTAGTCTTGAATTTGATAAAATGTGAAACAATAGTTTATATTGAAAAGAAATTAAATAGCTACAGCCTAGAGACATCAAATGGGAAAGTTGGACAGCGTTTAGCTATATTATACATAGAGAATCTCTCACTGATATTGCCTAGGAAAATCTTTAGGCAATCAGAAATTAATTAGTATGATATGAACTTGTAATCGAAACAAGACAGACCCCGTGGCAGGAAAAGTTGGACAAATACAACTCTGCTGCTCTGATAGAGAATTAATCAACCAGCAGGTGATCTAAGCAAGGCACCATGTAGGCTGCGGGGCTTGCCTGAAGTTGCATGAATTTCTCATATGTCATTCCAACGTACTTTGCTGTTGCTCCTTCCTTTTCTAGCAACTCCGGGATTGGTAAAGCAGCCGTGTCCAGTGCCGGTCCGTGCGGTATGGCGATCGATATCCTCGTAGCCGTGTTGTTCACAGTTGCTCGATGCCATACGCTCTTGTACTTGTCGTTTGTCAGAATCTGGTATACACACAAACATGTCAGCACCAAGAATTTATTAGAAATATTCACACAAATAAAAATAAAATTTTAGCGTTGTTTAGTAGTATTAACTATTAAGTTACTAATTATTTGTTAGCATTTGAGCGCTCGTATATATACCTGCATTTGATCACCAACGTTAACAACAAAAGCGCCCGGAGCAGCATTCACCAAGACCCACTTATCATTGTGCTTGACCTCAAGGCCACACATATCATTCTGAATGAGGAGCGTCACCAGTCCATGATCGGTATGAGGAGGAATACCGATTGCCTGGTCGGGCTGTGGGCAAGCCGGGTAGAAGTTTGCGGCCAGAATTTGCAAGCCGCGATCCCAGTTCATGGCCTTAGAAATGTAATCCGCCTCCAATCCCAAGCTCTCCGATATTCCATTCAGTATTTTGGTTGCCACTGCTCGGGTTCTTTTGCTGAACTCCAATGAAACCTCACTGTATCCAGCAGGTTTGTGGAGCGAGTTGAACTCAGGGTGTGCTATGACCTTGAGGAAATCCCTCCAGAGACGAACTTTGTCAATTGCGATGTTGAAGCTGGTGCCGCACTTGATTGGGTCCAACAGGTTCCTTGTTTGGAACTCCTTCTTCTCCTCCTCTGGCAGCTCAAAAAATCTTCGGCACGCGTCGATCATTTCTTTCATCAGACTCTCTGGTACGCCGTGGTTGATAACCTAATAGGCATGCATGAAAATACTATTAGCTTCATTAATATGGTACATGTTAATGCATGCATACATAAATAACTAGCAAGTGTTTTACAATAATCATATATCGAGTTTGTTGCTCGCAGACTCTGAGTGTAAACAAACCTGAAAGAAGCCCCACTCCTCGCAAGCTCTGCCGAGCTTTTGGATCTCTTGTGCCCGTTGATCGGGGGAACTAGAGGTGAGAAGAGCAAAATCAATGATGGGGATTGAATGTTCTGGGTCATTTGCATCTCCCATGTCGTTGGGATTTTTGGTGTAAGTATACTCGGAAGGTACAGAAGTTAGAGTAGCCGAGTCAGCTAGGGTTTTGATGCTTGCTACTTTGAATTCATTACCATTGGATGCCTCCATTGAAGTCCCTGCAGGTGCCATTAGAGAGAGAGAGAATACTAGTCTTAATTTGGTAGAAATGTTGAAAAAGGAGTCGGTATTTATAGAGCAGGATGGCATGCAGAGACTTTTCAACGAAATAAAGAGGCACATTGCGTAATATATCTTAAAAAGAGATATATTAATTTTATGATTCATTTATATTATAATTACGTGGTGTAACCTTGGCTACATTTCACGGGACTGACTACAGTGCTCGCAAGCATTGAATGCTTACACTCATCTCACCCTCCTTCCCCCTCTCTCTCATCCCTCCTCCCTCCTTTTAATGGTGAGATCGGTGTGAGCATTCAATGCTTGCGAGCACTGTAGCCTACTCCACATTTCACAGCAAGATAAGACATAATTTTGCACGTGCAAAATATCTACGAAGCAAACTCCCATTTTAATAGTGACGTACCCCGGCCCACAAGGTGTAGTATTTTGAATAAGTTGGCCAACACTTCTGACCAAGGTTGGAATTTCGTCTCAAAAAACAATAAATATATGTATTTCTATAACACGTACATGTTCTAGTCAAGTGTATCTTTTTTTGACGAAGTTATAGTCAAGTGTATCGACTGAGTGCGTTTTGGCTCTTTGTAAGGCCTGACTCTGCCTTGCGTACTGCGTGATGCTTTCCAACTCCAAATGAGTGAGCCAACATTGGCTTTTATGGTAATTCGGTTCAAGCCCAACGACATCGTTCTTGGAAAGTTGCTATACGGCGATTACGTCGGGTTGATAGTGAATTGATTGTATAGTTCTTAGAACACACAATATTTAAAAATTTTCCTTATCCTTTTTCGATTGATTCTATTAAAAAACAAATTTCAGAACAAATCGTGAGTCGTAGATGTGCTTTGGAGACTTGATGGAATGCGGCTAGATTTACAAATGGATTACTTCAGACGTGCTGTTGATAACCATCATTTTTTTATTTTTTTGGGAAAGTACTTCATTCAAAAGCCAAAAGCACAAGACAACAAAGGAGCAAAACCAGAGAACAAAATCAAGGGCGACTGAGCAAACAAGATCAGTCCCACAACTCCTAACCACAACTATTGAAAACACCAGAGGATTACAACCACTACCCATTGACAGACGAAGGACAAGGTAAACAGTCGCGTGAGAGAATGAGGAGTTGGTGATCGACTGACCCAAGAATCCAAGCACAAACATAACGGAACGTTAAAGTTAAGGTGGTGTTATTCATCTCTCATTTTTACTTTTTACATATCATTTTCAATTTTTGGTTGTCCGAATCGAACAAATTGAAAAAGATCAAATGACAGAAATTAACAAGGAGTTTGTGAAAAGTAAAAAGAGATATGGGAATAGCATCACCCTAAAATTATATTAGACAAAAACCTCGGTAATTTGCCTTTAATCATAGACCAATTTTGATTGTATACTCGTCAAGGTTTTAATCGGAATAGACCTAGCCAAGGGTAACATGCAATTTCAATTTTTATTTTGATTTTTGTTGGAGTTTACAAGGAAGTTCATTCGAACCTAAGACCTAAAATACCTTACCCCTTACCCACACCCTCACCACCACTAAGAGCAACTTCAGCCCAAGCAATTGTTGGGGGAGTGGCCCAAATTGCCAAAGGGAGCCAGAGGGATGGGGTGGAGAGGTGGGCTGCTCAGGGGAAGGGGGGAGCCCGAGCAAGAGGCTCGTGAATTTTTGACCCACCGAGCCACCGAGGTGGCTGACGTCAAGCTAACGTCAGGCAAGCATTTTAAATTCTGAAAAGTTACCGTTGTGACACGTGACACAATCCGGAGGGTTGAAATTCAATTTTTTTAAAATCCAACGGCAGAGATTAATTAGGTGAATAAAAAATTGTAAAAAATCTGCAAAAACCGGGAAATTTTTTTTAAAAAATTTGTAATTTTTTTTTTACTTTTCTATAAATACCTTGGCAATATCATCTACCTTACACCACAATTTCATATTTTCTCAACATCTTTCAAGCTTTCTCCTATCTTTCTCCTATAAATAAATACAAATATTTTATTGTTATTGATTTTTCGGATAATGACACGTGGCGCAACGAGCACGATTAAAAATCTTATCCGAAATTACAAATAAAAATTATTATGTATTATTTTATGAATATAAATAATACTAATCTTTTATTGCCAATTGCCAGGGCAACTCCAGTGTAGGGGTGGAGATGTAAAAAGCAATTGCCAGGGGAATGCACTGTTCATTAGAGCAATTACTGTTCACTGCGGTGGATTGAATAGTGATTGCCTGGGGGGAGGTGGGCAACACTGGAGTTGCTCTAAGGTAACACACGATTTCGGTTTGAAGAGATGTGGGCTATTAGGCCATCTCCAATGGTGGCCAAAGGCCAACAAATTTAGGCCATAGGCCTTTAGCTTTGGTGCTCCAACAATGGGCAACATTTAGGCCCAAGGTAACCCAAAAAAAAAAAAACTACAAATAGGCCAAGCTTTTGGCCCGGCCAAAAGAAAATGGGGTTCATGGCAAGGGCGAGTGCAAAGCACTCAGTGGCTATGGACGCGCCGCACGCGCGGACAGAAAACGTGGGAGGGGCCTAGCTGACGTCATCATGTTGGCTAGGAGAAAAAATGCAACGGTCAGATTTGAAACGGACGGTTCAGATTGATGGACCAATGGCTGATCCAACGGTCAGATTTCAAACTTTTTTTTTTTTTTAACTTTTACTTGTAATCCAATGGCTGTGATCAAATTATATCAAATCTAACGGTAAAAAAAATTATCCAATGGCTAAAATAATTTTTTTAAAAAATATTTAACTAAAATTTGACCCCAAAACTCTATAAATACCCATTCATTTGGTCATACACCCACACAAAATCAATTTTCTTCCCTTTCCTCATCCAAATTTCTTTCTTCCTTGTACCCACTTCAAAATCATTTTCTCTATGTCTATATGTTATAAATTTAAGTGTTCTTTTGTATGTGTCTACTGTGTCATTTTTCATACTTTATTGGAATTTAAATATTTTTAGGACAAAATGTTCACAAAATTAAGATAAGTTAATCTAAACAATTTTTTTTTTAAAGTTAACGAAAAATAATAATTAGGCTAAAACAATATTTAACAACTTTTTGGCCTAAAATTTAGGCCACACCATTGGAGAGAAAAGACAGTTTCTGGCCAAAGGCCAAAAGCCAAAATCTGTTATTGGCGATAGGCCACCATTGGAGTTGGTCTGACGTCACTCAGTGGGGCGCGTCCTAGCCACTGAGTGCTTTGCACTCGCCCTTGCCACGCGCAAGGTGGTCCCCATTTTCTTTTGGCCGGGCCAAAAGCTTGGCCTATTTGTAGCTTTTTTTTTTTGGGGTTACCTTGGGCCTAAATGTTGCCCATTGTTGGAGCACCAAAGCCAAAGGCCTATGGCCTAAATTTGTTGGACTCGCCATTTTGGTGAGTGTAAGCAAGGAAATCAAGGGTGCTATAACTTTGGGCAGATGGGACATAGAGCTAACCAGTGTCCACAGAAACAACAAAACCGACAGAACCAGCCTTAGGCACCTGTTCCGATCTAGCAGGTTGGAGGAACAGTTCCTTACTAGTAGCCTACATACGAAGGAGCCGTTCACTACCAGGGAGATGTCACTCAATACCTTGGAACCTTTCCCCAGTATCCTGGTTATCCTACTCAGTATCCGGGTGGTGCCATGCCATTCCAAGGGGGAGCACCACAATACTACGAAGGAGCGCCACAATATCCACCTTACTAGGAGACGGCGAATCAGTGGATTAGTGGAGGCCAGTACCCAGCTCTAGCAGCAGCGCCTGGCGGAGGAGGCCAAGGCAAGCAGGCAGGACGAGGTAATCAGGGCAGAGGAAACCAGCAGCATGGTAACCGCGGAGGAGGTCGTATTGGAGCACAGCAGGCTCATGGGCGATTTAATGCAATCAACCAGCATGATGCTCAGAACAACCCCGATCTTATCATGGGTACGTTAAACATACTTGGACATTTTGCTAGAGTCTTAATGGATCCGGGTGCTACCCACTCGGTTATATCGCCTTTGTTTGCTCAAACTACTCAGCCACATTGTACTCCTATCGGGTACGATATGGGAATCGCTATGCCGAGAGGCGAATTATGTCGAGGATGCCCCGTTTTGATTGCCAACCAAGTAATGCCGGCCAATCTAATTCCTCTGGACATCGTCGATTTCGACGTAATCCTAGGAATGGATTGGTTACACCAAAATCATGCCATTGTGGATTGCTGACGGAAGACTGTCACCTTCCAGCCACCTGGCATGCCAACTGTGACGTTTACCGGTGAGCACCGGAAGATCAAGCATGGACTGATTTCAGCTATGAAGGCAAAGAAACTGCTGAACAAGGGCTGTGATGGCTACATTGCACACGTGGTGTTGGAGGAAGGAAATTCTCTTCGGGTTGACGATGTACCTGTTGTCAACAAATTTCCTGATGTCTTTCCCGATGATCTACCTGGATTGCCGCCTGATTGAGAAGTGGAATTCACCATCGATTTACTTCCAGGTACTGATCCTATCTCTCTTGTACCTTACCGTATGGCTCCAGCAGAGTTGAGGGAGCTGAAGGTCCAACTTCAAGAACTTATCAACAAGGGGTTCATTCAGCCTAGCACTTCACGTTAGGAAGCTCCGGTCTTGTTTGTTAGAAAGAAAGACGGTACCTTGAGGCTCTGCATTGATTATAGGCAGCTAAATCGGGTGACGATTAAAAACCGTTATCCCTTGCCAAGAATCGATGATCTCTTTGACCAGCTCAGTGGTGCACGAGTTTTCTCCAAGATCGATCTGAGGTCTGGTTACTATCAGCTGAAGATCAAGAACGATGATGTGCACAAGACCGCATTCAGAACTCGTTATGGGCACTACGAGTTTCTTATGATGCCTTTTGAGTTAACCAATGCCCCTGCAACTTTCATGGACCTGATGAATCGAGTATTCCGCCCGTATCTTGACAGGTTCGTGATAGTTTTCATTGATGACATTCTGGTGTATTCCAAATCCAAGGCCGATCATGCTAAACACTTGCGCATGGTCTTGAGGAAATTAAGGGAGAATCAGTTGTTTGCCAAATTCAATAAATGCCAGTTCTGGCTTAATCAAGTATCTTTCTTGGGGCACGTGATTTCTGCAGATGGTATTCTGGTCGATCCCCAGAAGGTAGCTGTGGTGGAGAATTGGGAGCGACCGCAGAATGTTACGGAGATTCGGAGTTTTCATGGCCTGGCCGGTTATTACCAACGTTTCGTGAAGGACTTTTCTGCTATAGCTCTGCCTCTCACGAAACTTACTAGGAAAGATGTTAAATTTGTGTGGGACGACGACTGCAAGCAAAGTTTCCAACAGCTCAAGTATTGTCTTACTCATGCTCCAGTATTAGCACTTCCTGACGACAGCGGCAACTATGAAATCTACAGTGATGTGTCACTGAACGGGTTGGGTTGCGTGCTAATGCAACATGGAAAGGTAATCGCTTATGCCTCCAGACAGCTGAAACCGCATGAGATGAATTATCCTACCCATGATTTGGAGCTTGCAGCCATTATCTTTGCTCTCAAGATTTGGTGACACTGTCTCTATGGTAAGACGTGCAGAATATTTACCGACCACCAAAGTTTGAAGTATCTTTTCTCTCAGAGAGACCTTAATCTCAGTCAAAGGAGATGGATGAAGCTGATGAGTGACTACGATTGTACTATCGAATACCATCCCGGTTGTGCAAACGTAGTAGCTGACGCCCTCAGTCGGAAGTCTTACGAACGACTGAATGCTCTTTCGGCCTGTCACATTCCTCTTTTGACCGAACTCAGAAGCACTGGTGTCACTTGGGGTTGTGATAATGATGGAACACTACTAGCCAACTTTTAGGTCAGACCAATACTCTTGGATCGTGTCCGTGATGCTCAACGGAACGATTCAGAATGTTTGGGACTTATGCAGGCGGTTCTAAACAACAGTAAAGGAGATTTGAGAATCCGTAGTTCTGACAGCTTACTTTTGCAAGGCGACCGGATGTATGTGCCTAATGTCGAAGACTTGAAGAAGGAGATCCTAAATGAGGCACACATTTCGGCTTATGTTATGCATCCCGGAAGCACAAAGATGTATCACACCATTCAGGTGTTCTACTATTGGCCTGGAATGAAGAAGGAAATTGCAGAGTATGTGAACCGATGTCTGATTTGCCAGCAGGTTAAGGCGAAGAGGAAGAAACCTTTTAGGTTATAGCAGGCACTCCCTACTCCCGAGTGGAAGTGGAAAAACATCACCATGGATTTTGTGAACAAGTTACCTTGTACACGTGGGGGCTACGACGACATTTGGGTAATCGTTGACCGACTCACCAAATCAGCAGACTTCTTGGCCGTTCGGGAGAACTATTCTTTGGATCGTCTAGCCCGACTCTTCATCATTGAAATTGTTAAACACCATGGTGTCTCAGTCAGCATCATATCTGATTGTGATCCTCATTTCACTTCCAAGTTTTGGAGAGCATTTCAGAACGCGTTGGGGTCACAACTACTCTACAGTACTGCCTACCATCCTCAAACTGACGGCCAATCCGAAAGAACTATCCAGACTCTCGAGGACATGCTGAGGTCCTCAATTCTTCAGTTCGGCGACAGATGGCAACTTACCTTGACATTGTAATAGAATGTCTATAGTGTAACTACCAACATTGTTATAGTAATAATGTCATTATGTACTATTATTATTATTATTATTATTAACTATAACCTTACCATAATCATATTACACTGTAAAGATAGAATATTATATATACTTAAACGTGATTGCATTACTGACACACCCCGACCCGAATATCCAGGTGGACATCGGATATCGAGGCGTGCTGACCGTCATCCCGGAGGGATGACGAAGTCATGATGAAATAATTGAGAATTTAAATAGTGGAATAAAATGAATTTTGAGATAATTTGAATAAAAAAGAGTGCGGAAGTGCGTAGTGTGGGATAAGACCCATTATTACACAAATATCGTAGCTAGGATGCAAAAAGTGGAATTTAAAGAATATTGCATTCCCGTGAGGAAGGATATAAACACAAATCAAGTGCTAAATACATACTTCCACGGAGGGTAAAATGGTAATATCAGCAACAGCCACCGAACTCGTTCGCCAACTAAAATCTAGGACCTGGAGGGGCTAAAACAAAGGTGAGTGGACCAAGTACAGTTTTATAAAATCTTTCAAAAGTGTGATGTAACCCCTCTGTGAAAAAACCCGCACTTCCACAAAAATAAGTTTAACAACAATAAACAATAATTATCAATACTTGGGACAACGCCCATATGATACGGGGTGAGATATAAATCAACAGCAGTAAAAACAACACATTACTTATCGTGACAATCATAGAACATGTACAAGTCATGCAGAAAGCAGCTACATGACAGGCTGCGTTTCTCGCTAAATAAACGCTTCTAGCACCACATACACGTGAAGCTGGCGCTAAGCGCATCACAACGAGTTCGAGTTGCCAAGGCAAATCTAGAACAAGCTGGCACCTACGTGATGTGATCCAAAGTGAGCGTGTCGGGTGCATGAACATACACGTGGAAGCTGGTCTACTCAGAGAGTGCTAACACCGCAATATGCGTGATAAGTAATAAATCTCTAAAACATATAGACATGCCAACATTTAACCAAAATACGCTAAAGAGCATGATGAATACATCATAATATCAAGGCAAGTAAAGCATTTATCGGCTTCATAAATCATGGCATGCTATACAAGTTCATAAAATCATAATTGAACACATTTGAGAAATAATAATATTTTTAATAAGAAAAAGGGCCCACTCACTGGTATGTCGTCGTATCGTAGCTGCTGTAATTTAAGCCTGACTAACTAGAAAGCTCCTCCGGATAGGCTCTACCTATAAGGGAAGTTACTATACTAATCATTAACCAAGTCTAATCCAAAGTAATTAAGGAAAAGACAGGAATTCTCCACTGTTTGCTTAATTTGGAGGTCTAAAACACTCAAAATTACCATAATGCATTCACCCTAGGTAGTACGCGCGTCGCCACGAGTCGCTCGCAAGACGAAGCCAAAAAAATGGTGGCTCATGCGCCACGCGCGGCTGGAAGGGGGCGGAGCCGCGGGCCTGATGCTACGCCGGTCAAAGTCAACGCCGACGTCAGCAAGGCTGGTCTGAACCGATTTGTTGATATCATCGAACCGTGTCGATGATGTCGCTGACGTCAGCAAGTCGGTCTGAACCGGCTTGCCGGACGCCGCCGGAATCGTTTTGGCCGGGAGCTGGTATTTTTCAAAGCTTCCTAACTACTTCGTTTCTAAGCCAAAATTTATGATCTATATATCAAAATGAAGCTAGAGACGAGTAGAGTCTTCAAAATGCTTACCAACACCTCAAAAGGTGGCTGAAGTGGCCGGAAAATGGCTCGAAAACCGGGCTAAAATTCAACCTCCGGCTCACGATTTCTCCACTTCCGTATCTTTGGGCTCCGGGTCCCCTAAGATGTTTGGTGATGAGTTTGAGCTAAATCGAGCTCTAACGTCGGGTTCGAGTCAGGAAATTTTTGAATACCGACGAAGATTTTCCAGACTTTCCTCGTGTCGAGTTTTCTTGGGCCTTCCTGGGGCTGTAAGCTCTGTTCCCTGGCCTCGGTTTGAGTAAAAATGACACTTGAGTGAGGTTTGTGAGTAGAAAACCAAGAGGAAATGGACAAAATGCCACGGGGTGGCTTGAGAAAATTTTACCTGGTTTCTGGGTTTATGTTTGCCTAGCTTCTGGACACCAAGTTGGTTTAAGTTACTTGTTTGGTGAGTGGTGATGCCAAACATGTAGGAGAAAGATCACGATTTGTGTTTGAAGCCTGCGTAACAAAGGAAAGGGGGATGAGCAGGCAGGTGTGGTTTCTGCAAACAAGGCAGAAAGTCACGGTCTTTTCCTGAAATCGTGGGATGTTGTTGGATACCAAAATCAGACAAGGTAGGTTGATGTGTATAAAATCACGCAGCGACGCAATTTAACGCCTGCGAAATCAACGCGTGAACAAAGCCGTCAAACCTGGCATGCATGCGCGCAGGAGAAAACAGTGAGGGTGCAGAGCAATCTTTTCGGTTTTGAAACTGTGTGGGCATAAAGCCCACTGAAAATAAAAATACCGCTGCGTATTTTACCCGAAATAATCGTGAATCTCGTCCTGCTACAAGTCCGAAAAATTAACTGCTCAAGGCTTCACGTTCGTGGTAAAATGTACTACCCAAAAGTATGAATTCAAGTCAAGAAGAAATTAATTTCCACGCAGGAAATACGGAAGCCACTAAGAGAATTTTCGTCAATTTACACAATCGAAGAATAAAATATAGTTTTATTAGATGGATGTAACACTCTTCCCCCTAATAGAAATGAATGGTATAGACATACTGTGAGCCAAAGAAAAGATAAGGGTACTGGGTGTCCGCATGCTGTCCTCCTCCGTCTCCAAGCAGTTTCTCCACGGAGTGGTTCCTCCACAAGACTTTGACGAGTAAGTGATTTGTTCCTCGTAACCTTCTCTTTCCGTAATGAGAATCGCCACCGCTTCTCCTCGTAGGTCAAATCATCATTGACCTCCAATGGTCGTTGTCCTGGATGACATGTGAGGGATCGGACACGTATCTACGTAACATAGACACATGGAAGACATTATGAACCCTCGAAAGTTCGGATGGTAGATCGAGTCGAGCAGGCAACTGCTCCTACTCACTCGATGAACTGGTATGGCCCGATGTAACGGGACTGGAGTTTTCCTTCTTTCCTAAACGCACTCACGCCTTCCACGATGACAACTTGAGAAACACCCAATCACCTACTGCATAAACACGATCCGTAGAGTGTCTGTTAGCAATGCTCTTCTGCCGGTCCTGGAGTAATCTTAAGGTTCTCCTTAATCAGCTGAATGTTCTTTGTAGTCTCGTCAATAATATCAGGACCAACAAGAGCTCTTCCAACTTGACCAACACAAAGGTGTACGGCAAGGTTTCCCATACAATGCCTCGAATGGCGACATGCTAATACTCGAGTGATAGCCGCTTGTTGTATGCGAACCCATCAGCGCAAGTGCTCCCCGCCATTTGTCGCTGAACTAAAGAATTGAGGACCTCAGCATGTCCCCCAGAGTCCGGGAATGGTTCGCTCGATTGGCCGGGCCGGGCCTGAAGATGATAGGCATCAGAGAGTAGTTAGACCCTGCGTTCTGAACGCTCTCCAAAACTTAGAAGTGAAACGGGATCACGATCAGAAATGATGCCGACAGTACACCATGGTGTTTAACGATCTCGAGAATGAAGAGTCGGGCTAGGGCGATCCAAAGAATAGTTCTCCGAATACCAAGAAAATGTGCTGATTTCCAGAGTCGGTCGACAATCACCCAAATGCCGTCATAGCCCCCACGTGTACAAGGCAATTTGTACACGAAATTCATGGTGATGTTTTCCACTTTATCTCGAGTAGGGAGGTCTCGCTGCAACCCAAAAGGTTTCTTCCTCTCCGCCCCTTGACCTGTTGACAAATCGGGGCACCTACTGACATACTCAAGAATCTCCTCTTCATTCCAGGCCAATAGTAGAATGGCCGAATGGTATGATACATTTTAGTGCTCCCCTCGGATGCATAGCATAAGCTGAAATGTGTGTGCCTCATCAAAAATCTCCTTCTTCAAGCTCGGCCATTAGCACATACATC
Organism: Gillenia trifoliata; assembly: GCA_018257905.1. Taxonomy (NCBI): domain Eukaryota; kingdom Viridiplantae; phylum Streptophyta; class Magnoliopsida; order Rosales; family Rosaceae; genus Gillenia; species Gillenia trifoliata. The sequence goes on from CM031086.1 coordinate 13,281,962, forward strand.
CTGGTCGCTTTCTCTGCGTATAAGCCATCGGAATTCCAGATTCTCATATCTCCCCAAGGCCGCTTTAGGACCGCCTGCATAAGTCCTAAACACCGAATCGCTCCGCTGAGCAACACGAACACGATCCAATAGTACTGGTCTGACCTCGGAAGTTGGCCAGTCGAAAGCACCGTCGTCACAACCCAAAGTGACACCAGTGCTTCGAAGTTCAGTCGTAAGAGGAATATGACAAGTCAGGAAGAGTATTCAATGGGCCGTAAGACTTTCGACCGAGGGCATCGTCACCACATTTGCACGACTGGGGTGGTATTCATGATAGTGCAATCGTAGTCACTCATCACCCATCCATCTCCTCCGCCCGAGATTAAGGTCTCTTTGAAAGAAAAGATACTTCAAACTCGATGATCGGGTGAAAATTTCGCAAGTCTCACCATACAGATAGTGTCAGCCAGATCTTGAGAGCAAGTATAATGGCAAAGCAAGCTCCAAATCATGGGTAGGGATAATTCATCTCATGACGTTTCAGCGTCTGGAAGCATATGCGATTACCTGTCCACATGCTGCATTAGCACGCAACCTAACCTATTCAAAGGACGCATCATCAGAATCTCATAATTACCACTCGCTGTCGGAAGTGCTAATATCGAGCATGAGTGAGGCAAAGATTTCTGAGCTGTTGGAAACTTTCCTCACGCTGTCGTCCCACACAAATTTAATATCCTTCCGGGTAAGTTTGCAGAGGCAGAGCAATTGAAGAGAAATCCTTCACGAAACGCCTGTGAATAACCAGCCAGCCAAGAAAACTTCTAATCTCCTGTAGAATATTCTACGGCCGCCTCCCAATTTTACCGCAGCAACCTTCTCGGGATCGACAAGAACTTTTCATCCGCCGCAGAAATTATGTCCCAAGAAAGATACTTGATTGAGTCAGAACTGGCATTTGCTGAATTTGGCGATAAACCGATTCTCCCTTAACTTCCTCAAGACCAGCAAATGCTTAGCATGATCGCCCCACTTGGAAAACACCAAGATGTCATCACAAAGACTATCACGAACCTGTCGAGATACTAAGGAATAATTGGGATTCATCAGATCCATGAAAGCTGCTAGCGTTAGTTAACCCGGCGGGCATCACAAGAAACTCGTAGTGCCCAAGTAACGAGTTCTGAATGCGTCTTGTACACATCACCGCTTCTTGGATCTTCAAATGATAATAATGCACTTTCGCATCGATCTTGAGAACACCCGTGCACCACGGAGCTGGTCGAAGAGATCATCGATTCTAGGCAGGGATAATGTTTTAATCGTCACCCGATTTAGTTGCCTATAATCGATGCAGAGCCTCAAAGTACCGGTCTTTCTTCCGAACAAACAAGATCGGAGCTTCCTGCTGCATATGCTAGGCTGATGAATCCTTTGTCAATAAGTTCCGGTTGAACTCTTCAACTCCTCAATCACCGGAGCCTATACGATAAGGTGCAAGAGAGAAATAGGTCGTAAGACTGAAGCAAATCGATGGTGAACTCTACTTCTCATCAGGCGGCAATCTGCAGTAGATCATCGTGAAAGACATCAGGAAATTTTTGACAACCGGTACATCGTCAACTTGAAGAGAATTTCTTCCCCAAACACTACATGCGATATAACCATCACAACCCTTGCTCAATAGTTTCTTCGCTTTCATAGCTGAAATTAACCCATGCTTGACTTTCCGGTGCTCTCCGGTAAACGCCAGCTTGGCATGCTGGCGTGGTTGGAAGGTGACAGCCTTCTCCACCGACAATCCACAATGGCATAATTGCAACCACCCATTCCTAGGATCACGCTAAAACTACGATGTCTAGAGTGAATAAGATTAATGGGCATTACTTGCTGGCAATGATCACAGGGCATCCTCGGGAGCATTCCATTGAACATGACAGACTTTGCCTCCTACATAGCGATTCCTATATCGTAACCGGTAGAGTACAATTTGGCCGAGTAGTTTGAGCAAAAAAGGCAATAACCGAGTGGGTAGCACCTGATCAATTAAGACTCTAGCAAAATGGCCAAGAATATTCAATGTACCTATAATAAGATCGGGATTGTGTTTGGGCATCTTGCTAGTTGATTGCATTCATCGCCCATGAGCTTGGCTGAGCCCCGTCGACCTCCACCGCGGTTACCGTGCTAAGGTTTCCTCCGCCCGGTTGCCTCGTCCTTGTCTCGCTTGGCCCTCCGCTCAAGCGCTGCCGCGAAGGGGCCGGAAACTGGCCTCCACCAATCCACCGATTCGGCCCTCGGTAAGGTTGCTGCTGTGGAGCTCCTCCGTAGTATTGTGGTGCCTTCCCGGAATCGCATAGCACCACTCGGAAACTGCAAGAGGGATAAAATTCGCAGGACATACTCGGGAAAGGTTTCGGGCACTGCTGACCTCTCTCGGTACGAACGGCTCCACCGCATGTAGGTTGCTGATAAAGGATCGCTCCTCCACCGGATCGCAATGTGCCTGAGTCTGATTCTAACGCTCGCCTCTGGCGACACCGGTTGGCTCTCCGTGTCCCATCCGCCCGCAAGAAACCTATAGCACCCTCGGGTTTCTTGCTTACACTCACCAAATGGCGAGTGTTGCATCGATGACAGAACCGGGCATTTGACTGGCTGGAATTACCTTGCCGATTGGAAACGAGAGATCCACTAAAGGAATCTCCCCTCTCCACGGTTGGTGCCGGAGTTTGATCCACCACCGGATGATTCAGAGCTGTAACCACCACGCTGACGTATTGATTCTTCTTAAGACCAAGATAAGATTGCCCCTGCCTTTCTTCTCGGGCGTTAGTTTCCTCCTCTCATCAACGGTGTCGTCAGGGAGCATTCTCGTAATCCTCAACATGCAAGAGTGCCTCGAGAATTTCTCCGTAAGTATCACACCGCTACCTGCGCAGAAGTGAACGGAGCCTTTGCCGGGCGCTTCTTTCTCGAATCGTGTAGCATTCGACGACTCAGATGCGACCACCGGGTTGTACCGAGATAAGGCAGTAAACTCTCACGATACTGTAGTCAGTCATATTCCCCGCTTCAGATTCCCTCCATAAACTCATCTCTCTTCCGCGCTTATACTGGAGAAAGATATTTGGTCTCGAATCCGCTGAATACAATCCCCAAAGCCATGCTCATCATGTGGAAGGTGTCTCCTCTCGTATTTCCACCAAGCTTTAGACTGATCTCGTGAGGAAAAGAACAGCGCTTGGGACCCACTCCGCTTATCCGGAAAAATCGTCGTGCTCCCCGTGAGATCGATCTGAACACGTCTTCTATGTGTTCGAGCCAAGCTCCGCCATCCGTCTCGGTGCCTTGAATGGCCTCACATCCATTCCTTAGCGGTCTCTACGGGATTCTTCCTGCTGACGGAAATCAGCCCGTATGGCTTGAGCGATGGTGTTCCCATCCTGGGTAAAGTCAAAGGCGTAAACCTCCGGTGCACGAGCTAAGCAGCATGATGCCGATAAGAGAGTCAAGAATTACAGTGAATAACATCACGCAAGTTTGATGAAGATTAGACTGCAAAAACCTAGAGCCTGATAACCAACCGACATTCATGACCCGGAAGTATCCGCGTGGACACCGGATAATGAGGTTATTTCCACCGCCATCCCGCAGGGATGACGTAAGTCATGATGAAATAATTGAGAATTTAAATAGTGGAATAAATGAATTTTGAGATAATTTGAATAAAAGAGTGCGGAAGTGCGTAGTGTGATAAGACCCATTATTACACAAATATCGCAGCTTAGGATGGCAGTGAATTTAAAAGAATATTCCATTCCCGTAGGAAGGATATAAACACAACCGAAGTGCCAAATACATACTTCCACGGGATGGGTAAAATGGTAATATCAAAGAACAGCCATCGAACTCATCTGCCAACTAAAATCTAGGACTTGGAGGGGCGGAACAAAGGTGAGGCCAAGGGCGCTTATAAAACCTTTTCAAAAGTGTGATGTAACCCTCTGTAAACTCCGTAATTTGCCAAAATAAGTTTAATAACAATAAACAACAATTATCAATACTGGGACAACGCCCATATGATACGGGTGAGATATAAATCAACAGCAGAAAAACAACACATCACTTATCGTATAACATAGACACACAAGTCATGCAGAAAGTAGCTACATGACATGCTGGTGTTTCACAAATAAACGCTCTTCTCTAGCACTACATACACGTGAAGTCGGGCGCTAAGCGCATCACAACGAGTTCGAGCTGCTGGCGCAACCCAGAATAAGCTGGCACTACGATGGATCCAAAGTGAGCGTGTCGTATGGGCAGGAACATACACGTGAAGCTGGTCTTACTCTCGTATTGAAAAGCACACTGCAATATGCGTGATAAGTAATAAATTTAAAACATATAGACATGCCAACATTTAACCAAATACGCTAAAAAGCATGTGATGAATACATCATAATATCATAAGTAAAGCATTTATCGAGTTTCATAAATCATGGCATGCTATACAAGTTCATAAACCATAATTGAACACATTTGAGAAATATTAATATTTTAATGTTAAAGGGCCCACTTCATCGTATGTCGTCGTGGGTCGTATCGCCGTACCTAGCTCCGACCACGGAGTTCTCGGGATAGGTCTCACCTATATGGGAAGTCACTATACTAATCATTAACCAAGTCTAATCCAAAGTAATTAAGGAAAAGACAGGAATTCTCCACTGTTTGGTTTAATTTGGAGGTCTAAAACACCCAAAAATTACTACAATGCATTCACTCCTAGGTAGTACGCGTCGTCACGAGTCGCCTCGCAAGACGGCGTCGAAAAATGGTGGCTCACGCGCTCACGCCGCCGGCTGGAAGGGGCGGAGCGCGGCCCACGCGCTGACGGCCAAGTCAATGCCGACGCCAGCAAGGCCGTTTGAACTGGTTTGTCGACGCCATTCGAATCGTGTCGATGTCACTGGCCGATGTCAGCAGGTCGGTTCGAACCGGGCTTGCTGACGTCAGCACCGGTCATCCCTGACCTTTTTCCGGTCGCCGCCGCCGCCGGTCGCTTCGAATCTGCTTTTGGCCGGATTTTCCGGGTATTTTTCAGCTTCCTAACTACTTCGCTTCTAAGCCAAAATTTACGATCTATATATCAAAATGAAGCTAGAGACGAGTAGAGTTCAAAAAATGCTTACCAACACCTCAAAAGGTGGCCGGAAGTGGCCGGAAAATGGCTCGAAAGAACTGGCCAAAATTTAATTGGCTCACGCCGATTTTCCACTTGCATTTTGCCATTCCAAGGTCCCCGGTAAGATGTTTGGTGATGAGTTTGAGCTAAATCGAGCTCCAAATCGTCGGGTTCGAAGTTGCGGGAAATTTTTGAATACCGACTCGAAGATTTTCCGCATTTTTCCTCGTGCTCTAGTTTTTGGGCCTTCTGGTCAGTTTGTTCCCAAAGTGACCTGGTTTGAGTAAAAATGACACTTGGAGTGAGGTTTGGAGTAGAAAACCGAGAGGAATGGACAAATGCCACGGGGTGGCTTGAGAAAATTCTTACCTGGTTTGGTTTGAGTTTGCCCAGCTTCGACACCAAGTTGTTGCTGCCGCCCAAGGTTATTTGGTTGTCGTTTGGTGAGTGGTGATGCCAAACATGGTGGAGAAAGATCACGATTTGTGTTTGGAAGTTTGCAGAACAAAGGAAGGGGGATGAATGTGTGTGTGGTTTCTGCAAACAAGGCAGAAAGTCACCGTCTTTTCCTGAAATCGTGGGATGTTGTTGGATACCAAAATCAGACAAGGATGGTAGGTTGATGTGTGATAAAAATCACACGCAGCGACGCAAGTTAACGCTGCGAAAATCAACGGGTGAACAGGCAGTCAAACCGGCATGCATGCGTGCAGTTAGAAAACAGTGAGGGTGCAGAGCACCCGGTTTTGAACAAAACCACGGGCGTAAAGCCCACTGAAAATAAAAATACTGCACAGGTATTTTATCCGAAAATAATCGTAACTTGTCCGTTACAAGTCTGAAAATTAATCCGTTCGCGTCTACGGGTTCGTGGTAAAATGTACTACTCAAAAAGTATGAATTCAAGTCAAGAAAAAATTAATTTCCACGCAGGAAATACGTAGCCACTAAGGGCATTTTCGTCAATTTACACAATCGGAGAATAAAATATAGTTTTATTAGGGACGGGATGTAACAATTACGTTACCTACCAACGCTCAAATTAAATAATACCGATACATTGTCTTTATTAAAGGGTACCGTACTATTTCACTTCCAAGTGCTTAATCATAAATTACTTTCAAAACATATAGCAAGTTAAAACAAATTGCTTAGGAGCCGTTTAATAACCAATTCATTTTCAGTTTTCACTTTGATAACTACTTTAATTTTTTTTAAAATGAAAACTAAAAGTTCTTTTTTTGAGTTTTTAAAATTTTTCAATAGTTGGTTTTCAATGATTATAAACTAAAAAAAGGTTGAAAACTGAAAACATGATAATTATCAAACTTACCTTAATTACCTTAATGTCAATTTTGCCATTTGATATCGATATTTCGTTTTTAGTTTTTAGTTTGGTTTTCAGTTTTCACTTTTTTAAAAACGGAAAACTGAAATCTTGTTTTGTAACTTGTTACAGCCCGTCACGAGATTTAAAGTATTTTATTCCCAAAAGTGTGAAATGACTAAAATGTCCCTGGTTGGGCAATAGTTGACTTTTGTGTCATGACGCATACGACCTTTTCTCTTATTATTTTCTTGTTGTACTCATTTGGAACATAATTCGGAGTTTGAACAAAGATTCTGTGGAACGTTAATCTCTAGGGCGGTCTCTTAATTTTAACGAGAATGATATTTTTTTTCAGTTTGCGCTTTGGGTCCAATGGGACACACTTTCTTTCCTTTTCTCTCTCGACCTTACTCTACATCACTCTCACTTTCTCCCTCTTTCCCGTCTTCCCTTCCTCGACCAAACCAAACCACAAACTCGACGGCTGGAGGTACCATTCCCCAGCGAACGACATCACCAAACGTTCACCACTGTGGCTCCTCTCTTTGGCGAACTTACCCTCGGTCCCTATTCTTTACAAATTGAACCTCATGTACGGCTTCTACAAGCTCAGACGCGGGTCTAAATTTTCTGATGAATTTCTCACCGTTTCTGACTTTGGGAAGCCTCGATTATACCTTCATTTGACTCCTTGTGATGTTCTGAGTATGTTTCGTGTATTGCATGTGTTGTTTGGATGAGAAATGGCTCGGATTGAATGCAGGGAAGCCTCTGCCATGTTTTTCGGCGAGTTAATTGTGGCCGGCGAGGGATTTCCGACCAAGGCTCAAAATTGACCCTCGAGGCTACCATCACTAAAAGCGTCTCGACTTCACAACTTCAAATAAGGTCTCAGAATCGACGGCAGAGCAGCGACGCTCGAAAGAATCCCGACCAAAATTCCTAGATTTCGGCGGGCTGACGTTAGCGAACCCAGTCTAGGCCGGTTGTGACGTCAGTAAGCCGATCCAAACCAGGTCCAAATTCGGTTCAGACCGGGAATATTCTAAAGGTATATTCCTTCCCTTAACTGACGGCGTTAACGGAATATTCTCTAATGCCGTTAGAACATTCCATTAAATCCTTGAATATTCTGTTAAAGTTTACGGCACACTGTTAACTTTAACGGCGCGTGTAACAGGCGCGTGAGGGCGTGTGGTAGCCATCTACCAGAGCGTGCCAGTGGGTGACAGTTCGTGGGACCTCACGGAGGTGCGTGGCAGCGCGTGGCAGCGCGTGCGGTGGTGCGTGACTGTCCGTGGTGGCGTATTTGAGTTTTCGAACACCGAAACTCTTAATTTGAGCTTCGTACTCCGTATTCTTTGTAGTTTTCGATTAGTGTATTAAATGTGGTTGTTTTACTTTAGGAGTGACAACCCGAAGAGTATGGAGAGCGTACAAGCTAAGGAATTACGACTACAGTCACTGTGAGTGGGCTTTTCTTTCTAAAATTATATCTTACATATGTTTGTGGGATGAGTTTTACGTATATGCTTTGAAACGGGATTTTCGTCTTGCTTTGATATCTTGTCTTTTTATGATAACACAAATATTTTATGTGTTGACATAGTTAAAAATCTTTCTTCGGAAAGTTTTACCATTGTGTTTTACCTTTGAAATGTTACATTTTATACTATACCCCATTTTAAGATACGAGACTTTATCAGTGGCATGTTTTCATATACTCTTTCAATTAGGATTGCTTACACGGTGGCTATAGTACGCTCACTTTGGATCCATTGCAGGTGCCAGCCTGTTCTAGTTGTTTTTACTTCTAGAACTTGTTGTGATGCGTTTAGCGCCAACTTCACGTGTATGTAGTACTTGAGCGTAGATTATTACACCTAGCATGTTCATGGCAAAATATCTCTACATAACCTCATGTGTTTGCATCACCTACTGAGCGTACCCTCTTGTTTATCTGTGATTTTGTGATTCACCTGCTTTCATTGATGCCATGGAACTTCGTGCTATTTTTGGATTTTACTTGTTCATTTCCACGTGTTTGTTTCTACTAAAAGATTTTATATTGAAGTTTATGGTTATTTACCCGTTTTGGAAAATACTTATTTTTCCACTTTTATGTTGATTTTCATACTTACTATGTAGTATGGTTTTGAGAATTATTACGGGTTTTTTATAGTGAGGGGTTAGTACTTTCGGAAAAACAAAGTTTTAGAAAATTATTGTTTTTGCCCACTCACACTTTTCTGTTTTGCGCCCTTCTAGGTTTTAGTTGGCTTTGGAGCTCTTGATGTCGGGACTCGGTGACATGATTCCCTCTTCAGTGTAGGGAATCTTTCTTAGTAACTATAGTTACTTTAGTACCTTCCACACTGTAAAGTTAGTTATTCTGTTATTGAAGGGAAAATTGCGGATTAACCAAGTTCATTAAGCAACATCATTAGCATGCAATTAACAATTAATTGGCGGATCATGCTTGTATGCACTTAAATCAAAACTTTACCCAAGAAATTCTAAAGCCTAGTAGATTATGGTGAACCATTAACAAAACTCAAGCACAATTTGAGTTGTGAATTTTTATACCTTTGTAGATTCCTCTTTGCCTAAGCAAAGGCTAATCACCCATGGAGAGGGCCTTCATTCCAAGCTTCTTTGCTCCAAGAACATTTTCGAAGGATGATCAAAGAATTGGTTTCTCCAAGTTCCCAAAGGAGGGAACCTCTAAGTCTCTTCACCAAGGAGAGTCTTGATGAGAAGATGAGTGTCCTAGAGGAAGAGAGATTGCTAGCTATTTTCCTCTAGGGAGCCGGCCTCTTTAAGAGAAGAGAGAGCTTTCACTCTCTCAATTCTCCAAAAGAAAACCTCTTAGTTGAAATGTTATCAAATTGGCATTATAACATCTCACAATGTAGTGGCAAACTTGTAATTAAAACAAGTCCACTACATTGCTATCAATGGCCGGCCATGATGGGTTCTTTGGGCCCTTTGGGCCTAATCTATTATTAGTCATTAAGTTGTCATACAACTTAAGTCAATGGGCTTGACGTTCGAAGCCCATTGGGCCTTGAAGCCCAAAACTAACCCGAGGTCTATAACGAACTTATTCGTTTGATTAATTAACATATTAATTAATCCTTGCCATAAATAATTAAACCATTTAATTATTCTTACTCATCTCCATTCTACGCATCAAACTCTACCTTACACGGTGTACGATCCATTAGGTTCCTTTTAGCGAGGCAGTGGAGGATTAGAACTCTTTCAAATCAATTCCGAATTGAAACATACTTTCAATTCTTCCCTTAAGTGATTATACACTTATAGGGCATCCACAAACCATGAGTGACACCTAGCAGTATGTCATGGCTACCCAAGCTAATCAGAAGAGGTGGAGAAACCTATTCAGTTAGGATTGCAATGCAATACGGTCCTTCTCTAATACAATACTCTCGACCACATTGTTTGGTTTGATTGTTTATTCATGTCTACTATCCAATGTGATTCCTTTACTTATATGATTACCTTGAATATGATTTGGAACGACTTCCTAAATCTTATTCATACTCTGGCCAGAGATTCTTAATCATATCTTAGAGTATTCTCCCTCAAACGGTTTGAAGGTTAGAGATCCCTTGTTGCGCATTCACTTGCCTCCATGGCTAAGTAGCTTAACCCCAACTATGCCGTGGACACCCTCGGATGGGGTGCCTTTGACATAATCAAAGATTAAGGACCTCACCACAAGACAACTGTGATGCCTCAGGTCAAAGGACTAATTTGCATTATCCCAACTATGAGTTCTCATGTGACATGATCATGAAAACTCATCGTTGATCGCGTTCAGTGGACTCATTCCATATTGAGCACCTACATGCTTGTCTTGGTGTCAATTACATCAATGACTCGAGACTAGTCACTCTCCCTGAGAGAAGACATAACATGTACCGATCTTAACGGACTGTCAATGCCCAATTGGCAATCCTATGATCAGGAACGTTTAGGATATGTCTATGATCGAGAATGGTCTCATGAACCTAACTTGTTTAGATTACATTCTACTAAGCACATATTCCTTGGACTTATTGTTTAAGCATATAACATTTATATGAGACTACTATAAACAATAATATATGCCCTTTATATTAAACTAAATTAGTTTAACATTTGAAATGTCCGTAAAGTATCATCATATGATTGGTTTTAGGGCACATTTCCAACAGTTATTATTTTATTAGTTCATACACACTCATGTGTACTCAGTCTACATTTTATTCAAACTTCCTTTTATTACTTTAAATTACACTCATTTCTTCAAATGACTTTCGTCACTCTACGGGGTGGTTGGCCAACACACCTCGATTTTTGGGTGTCCACCTGGACATTCTGATCATGGCGTGTCATAACTACTTTCAGTTTTTAGTTTTCAAAAAAGTGAAAAGTGTTTGAAAAGTGAAAACTCAAGGCTAAATTTTGAAAACTAGAGAAAGTAGTTTTCAGCTTTCACTAAAAGTAGTTACCAAACAAGATTTCAGTTTTGAGTTTAAAAAAAATGAAAATAAAACTGAAAATTAAAAACAAAATAGTTATCAAAATGCTCCTTAAATAACACAGTTGGCATTTTTTTCATGTACAGGTGTCAATTACGTATTGGTTGGGAACCCCAGGTCAGCTGGAGTGCCGGTAACCTGGAAAAATTTCTCCACCGAAGGAGAGAAGACAAACCGATTATTAAATAGCGGGCAATACCGTGATACATGGACTCGATGAAAAGGCACCATCTTTAAGTAATCATCTCTTATCTGCAAAGCCAAGAAGAACTCAGCAGATTGTCGCTCACTCCTCCCCAATCTTTTCTGTAAGTTTTCTTCAATTATTTGTTTTTGGGTTCGTTTGTTTCCCGAGAAAAAAGAAGAAAGAAACAGGAAAAAGATAATCTTGGACCGTTATTTATTTATTTTGTATCTTGGATTGTTATATTTGTTCAAGGCATCCAATCAGCGAATTAGGTACTTAATTGATTGTTTACTTGATTGAATTTCTTTGATTCTCTGAAAGAAATTGTTTTTTTTTTCTTCTGGGTTTTGGATATTTTCTTGAATTTTACCACTCTGATCATGGCTTCCACCCAATTTTTTAATTCGATTTGATTTTTTGATTTGATTTAGTAAATTGTCTATAGGTTGCCAATAAAGTTTGGTCCTTGTTATGCAGTGGATTGTAGAAAAATGACCAAAAGCAGCTTCAAGCAAGCACATGAGTTTGGTAAGTTTTGGTGTTCATATGCTGAATTTGTTTATGCTTTTAGTATAGTCTATTCCATGTATATCAGTTTCACTATTTCAGCAATTGAATTTGTGATGTTTATGTCTACGAAATCAGTTGCATAAACGTGCGGTATCTTTTATATGCAGAGAAGAGACGCGCGGAGGCCGCAAGGATTAGAGAGAAATATTCAGACAGAATTCCAGTAAGGACCTAGCTTTAATCTTTAAATTTGGGATTTTCTCATTTTCATTCCTCTTTGCGCGCCGAATTTTGCTATTACCTACCTTGCTATTTGTCAATGTCTAGTGTTTTTTATCTCTCTTTTCCACGTCTTAAAGTTTTATGAGTTATATTGACATTTCATAAGTCCTATCATGTTTCATAGTTTTGTAACGCGCATAGTAATCGCATAATCTGCTTCACACCGCATTGAAGAAATTTGTGTTTCGAGTAAAAAAATTCAAGGAGCACGTGTTATCATAATGTGGGATGGCACTGTAGGTTTCTTGGTGTGCACCTTGCTTCCACATAAAATTCTAGGTATTATAGTCTCAAGCAAGATGCACAAGTTCTGCTAAAGTTGATGTTTGAGTAGTTCTCTCAACACTTAAAAAGGTTTATTCACACCTGTTATGGAAATTTTTGATATTATTTACTTCATTTCTTGGATATGATGAGCAACGAAACTAGGGTGTCGAGGTGGCTTTATACACGATTAAGTTTTAGGCTGAATAGTATGTTGATGATCTGTCTGCCTGTGTGCCTTGGTGCTATGAGAGATGTTTTATATCAGTATACTGCAAATTATTGAGAGAGTGAGTGCCTTTTCTTTAGTAAAGGGGTATGAAGACCGGAATTTACTTGTTTTCCGGTAAAAGAACCTAGCCTTGGTATTTTATGAGCGACCATTGTTGTGATTTCTTCATCGAGTGCAGTATAAAAATATGGCCTGCTTGGGTATATGATGGGCTTATTGTTCTTTGTTTCACGGAATGTTGGAGTGTAGATGATTACTAGGGCATCTAATGGCAATTGTGAGCAACAACTATGAATTTGTTGCATCTGTATTGCATTTCATGCGAATGTTAGATTTATCGTATGTTCATTTGGTATATCAAAGGGAATGGCTGAATCATGATTATCATTAATAACCATGGAACTATCATCGACTTAGATACTTAGAAATATGCATTGTATAAAAATATGAATTGTATAAAAATGCTAGCCCTCAAGATTATGGTGCTCCTTGATCTGTTTCTAAATAGTACCGGTGTAGCATGACTAGTAATATCGGATCAAATGCATCATAATACTATACACTTGTGGTATGCCAATCGTTGCTTCTATTAATTATTTCTCTTGTGCTTTGAAGGTGATTGTGGAAAAGGCAGAGAGAAGCGATATTCCCAACATTGACAGGAAAAAGTAAGCACCAGTTTCACATACTTCCTATATGTAATGAATTTTCTTAGTTGGCTAAAGCTCTCTCTGTTATTATCAGTACAAATCTATAACTTTGGAAACATATGACGTTTTTCCCCGTTTGAGTAACCCAACACACCCTTAAACACAAAATCTCTGTCCTTCCTTGTTCTTAAAGGGGGAGAAGGTGTCACTGGGTTTGACATTCATGGACTATGTATTCGAGTTTGCTTAAGCTTACTCTCTCAAGTTTTTAGCTTTTCAATGCTGGCTCAATTTCTTGTACTGTATTATAATGTGTGAATGAACACGTTGCTATCTTGGATTCGATACTTAGTGCTAAACTGCTAATAATGTTTTATATGTCAATAACTTCATTTGCTACATAACAGATACCTAGTTCCGGCTGATTTGACTGTGGGTCAATTTGTCTATGTCATCCGTAAGAGAATTAAACTGAGTGCAGAAAAGGCAATCTTCATATTTGTAGACAATGTCCTCCCAGCTACAGGTATCTAGTGCAACTTCTCTCTGTCTCCCTCCCTCTGATCTGATGTTTAAGTTTAGGGTTTGTATTCAATATGATAATATACTTTTACCTTGGTTAATTCCAGATTGAAGTCAAAATTTAATTAGAAAAATGTTCAATTAAGATATGTGATTAACTTTTTGAAATATTCTTGGAGTGTTTAGAACAATCTGCAGAATTTCTGACACCGTCTTTTTTATTTTCCTATCAAATAGTTAGCAGGCTGTACTTAATTCTTGCTATGAATCAAAGCTTAGTTGGAAATATGTCGTAAGATTCTGGGATATAATTTAAACTTTTTTCATAATATTTGGATTTGGAAGAAGGAATTTTGATCATGGTAAATAATCCAATTCCTGGTTGAAGTCAAAATAGTTTAATTCATGACCAATCAAGGATTATGGTCATGGTAAAGTGTCTTATTCCTGTAAAGTCAATTCGAAAGATGTTCAGTAAGATTCTGCGATATAATCGTAAGTTTTTCAATAATATTTGGATTTTAGATGTTATGACATCGTGCCCACTTTTTTCTCCAAGATTATGAAGATTATATCTCATTTTTTGCAGGAGCAATAATGTCTACCATATATGATGAAAAGAAGGATGCAGATGGATTTCTTTATGTTACATACAGTGGCGAGAACACATTTGGATAGCGGATTATCAGATGTTGCCTTATCTCTGTCATTATATTCGTCTTTCATTGTTATGTTTACCCATCTTTGTTAACGCGTTATCTTCTACAATTCCAGCACTCTGCTTAATATACAAGTGCTCTCTTTGTTTATCTGTACAGGAATAATTTGTGTATGGCTTTTCAGCAACTTTAAGATGCCAGACATTTGAATACCTCCTAATCATATGCTTTTTATCTATCATGGTTTGTGGAGTCTGGAACAGTAGAAGTAAAACATTGTGCAATGCAAATTTAGAATTGTGTTCTTTGCAAATTATACGGCGAGCCATAAGGACTTGCAACTCAAATGGCTAAGAGCGTTTGTATTAAATATTTTGGTGTTTTTATCGGCGTAATGAAGGAATAATGAACAGGAAGAGCGAAACGGATCAATCCTTATTGAAACATTAAATATGTGGCATGAACCTAACCATTTGATGTCTTTGGAGGGTCACAATTGAAAGTACAGTATAAACATGTTTCCATTAGTAATGAGCATAACAGCCCTATTGTTCTGATGGAGAGAAGATCCTACGATTAGCTGTTTGGGGAATTTCCAAGCGGGCAATTCAACGAATTCTTTTAATTTCTTATTTTACTATGTTTAACTCTATGTATCCATTGTATCTGTATAGTGCATTGAATATACAGAAATGATTATAACATTATCGTAAAATTCTAGCTCGATTACTGTCTATGATCATTTACGTATATGTGTATATCATAAACAACTTGTACAATATATTTAGGGTAAATTACATTTGCACTCTCAAGTTTGGGTCCAAATGCAACTCCATACATTATCTTTAAAACATTGCAATGTCATACACCAACTTGTGTTTTAGTTGCAATTTCATATATCCGTTAGTTAATCTTTAAATTTGACTGTTAAATGATGATGTGGCAAACTACGAGCAAAAAAAAAAAAAGAATTAAAAAGTTTGTTTTCTTAAATTAACATTTGTAAAAGAATTATATTTTTATTTTTTTTCCTATGTGCTATATTTGTGACAACCACATCAGCAAAATAGTGAGATCCGTAGTTGCCATACTATCATTTAACAGTCAAATTAATGGTTTGACTAACGAATGTATGAAATTGCAACTAAAATACAAGTTTGTGTATGACATTGATATGTTTTAAAGATAATGTATGGAGTTGCAATTGGACCCAAATTTAAAAGTGCAAAATGTAATTTACCCATATATTTAAGACGTTTGGGGTGAAGGTTTCCCCCAATATTTAAGAGGTTTCAATGGCATAATTTGTGCATTCCTCTTTCTTCAATTAGGTTCGATCCCATCGCCAATGGAACAAGGCTTGGCTGCTGACAATTCAGCAACCACTACTCTTGCTTATACCCATTCCCGTGTGAACACGTGTCCACATTTTAATTTTTTTAATCAAAACTTGGACATGTGTCCACACAAAATTCAGCAGGAGCTCTTGGTGAATTGTCAGCAGCCAAGTTATTTTCTTGGCAATGGCAGCTACAGTTCGACTCTTTCTTCAATTAGGATAGAGCAGCTCCAGCCTAGAAAATTGCTGGGGGGCTGTGGAGCAGTTGCTGGGGGGTGTGGGGGGAGTGGCCTGGAGAAGGAAGTCCATCGGGGTGGGTGTGGAGCTTGGGCTCCAGCCCAGTGGAAAGTTGATAGCCCAAGCCACCGAGGTGGCTGACGTCAGCCTGGCGTCAGCCATGCGGATTAAAAAATTTTGTGTTAGGCGCGTGCAACGCACACGCGCGTGAGGCGCGTCTCCGACAGCCCCTGCAATTGTGGGGCCCGCTGTCGGCCACTCACAATCCTACCGTTGGGGGAAGCCACGTGGCTTCCCCTGGATCGTGAGATCTCAACGGCTCTTTAATGTGAACCGTTGGATCTTCAACGGTAATAAAAAAAAAAGGATTTAATCTCAACCGTTGGATCTCAGATCAACGGTTGACATTAATTCCTTTAAAAATTAAAAAAAATGTTTTAAAATTCAGAAAAGTTACCGTTGTGACACGTGGCACAATCTGGAGCGTTGAAATTCAAATTTTGTTAAATCCAACGGCAGAGATTAATTAAGGGAATAAAAAATTAAAAAAAAATTTGTAAAAATCGGGAAATTTTTTTTAAAAAATTTGTAAATTTTTTTTTTTTACTTTTCTATAAATACCTTGGCAATTTCATCTACCTTACACCACAATTCCATATTTTCTCAACATCTTTCATGACACATCCCGACCCGGATGTACACGTGGATACCCAAAAGTCGGGTGTGCTGGCCGACACCACGTAGGGTGACGAAAGCCAATTTGAAAGAAATAAGAATTAATTTGAACAATTGAATGTATTTAAGGTCAGAGTACACAAAAGTTGTACAGGCGGAAGAATTAGGTAAAGTAACATGTAGTACAAAGCATCAAATACAAAGTACAGAACACAAGTATCAAGAATGATACACTTGTCATACCACCGCGCCTCGACGTCGACAGCTCCTGCCACTAAACCTGGAGGGGCGCAAAACAGAAGGGTGAGTGGGCCATCAATAGTCATTTTTGTAAAAACCTTTGCTTTCTGAAAATAGTAACCCCTCGCCGTCAATATCAAGTAATTGGTCGGAAAACCATTTCGGAAAACATACTACAATAGTAGGTAGAAAATCAAGGTAAGTACGGAAATATACTTACCGTCCGAAACGGGCAGAAAGCCACCGTTCGGTAGAAAATACTTAACCCGAAAGTTCGTAAAATAAGGATATACGGGAAACCCGTAAGTCAAATAAAAGCCTCCGTGGCATCAGTGAAAACCAGTGGTACAATCACAATACTAAACTATAAGATAAACGCTCGTTTAGGTATAGCAAACACACGAGTTCATACAGATATACTTTGTCATGAATAGGCTGGGTGTATAAATAACAGTACGCTCGTGTACACAATCACGTGAAGCTGGCGCATATGCGCATCACAACGAGTTCGAGTCGCCCAGGCGACCTAGAACAGGCTGGCACCTGCTATGGATCCATAGCGAGCGTATAGGTGCGTGTGAACAATCACGTGAAGCTGGTCCTGGCCCCGGACGGTACACCTAACACCGTGTAAGCAACCTGGTTGAGCGTATGAAAACATACTACGGAATAATTTTGAATAAACAAGGTGGGGTAATTTCCCTTTAAGGGATAAACCTCAAAATAGTTGTAATATATAAGGTATTCTCGGGTGCCGTACCCCGTAATACCAAGCGTAACTATAATACGTGAAATTCCAAGAATACGCCACATGGGTACCAAGGTATAGAAATACCAACTTAATGGCAAACTAGGTGAACCCAAACTACGGTAGAGAATTACCATTTCCAAGGTTCACCCAAATACGGCCCAAGGCCCGTCAAACGAGTATAAAAACCTCCTAAAATAATGCCGGTTCGATACTAGCAATACGCGTACAAAAGTAATACGGAAATCACCAATTTAATGGTGTAATTCCCAAATGGAAATGTAGGCCGAAGCCCACTAATTTCCATGGCCTAACGAAATACCGAGTCTAACATGTAAACCAAGTAAATACTACGAAATACAAGGTCTACCAAAAATACGAGATAAATAACCCAATTAAAATCAATTAATAATGTAGGCAATGAACCAAATATAATTTCCCAAAATAACACATTTAAATAGTATAGGGAAAGGGCCCACTCACAAATACCGAAGTCGGGAAGTCCAACGTACGTCCTCCGAACGCCACGGGTCGCCAAAACCTATTTTACAACACCCAAGATTAATAAAGTATTCGAAAATACAAAGAAAACGGCGTTCGGAAACTCGAAAACGGAGTTACAGGGTCGGAAACCCCAAAACCGCCGCCTTGGGCCGCTGTGCGCCGTCGCACGCGCCGTTACACGCTGCCATTTGGCCTCACGCGCCGCCACGCGCGGCTGTGAGGTCACACGCGCCTCCACGCGCCGGTGGAAGTCCACCACGCGCTGTCACGCGCCACACGCGCCGGTCACGCGCCGTTACTGTTCCTTGGAATATTCCGTCCGACCGGGTTGAACCGGTTTGCTGACATCAGCAGGACCGGTCTAACCCGGTTTGCTGACGTCAGCGCCGGTCGTCTTCAACAATTTTCCAGTCGCCGGCGCCGCCGCCGGCCGCCGTCGCCGGAAACTGGAAAACTGTAAAACGTTCAAACCTTCACCAATTTTCACGAATTTTATGTCAAATTGAAGCTGGAGTTGAGAGGGATTCGATTTTTACCTAAGGGGAGGCCAAAACTAGCCTGAGGTGGCCTGAATTCGAAGAAACAAACTCGGCTGGAAAATAGCCGATTCCCAGAACCTCGATTCTCATTCAGAAATGGCCAAACAGGGCCTGAGTACGTCTCCTGGGTTCTCAAGAAGAAGATTGGTGATTAGTTTGAGATGATTTAGGGTTAGTTTCACCAAGAAAGGGCCGAGGTTCGAAATCGAACCTCGCCGGGAAAATCCCAGAGACAGGGTTTCAAAATTTACTTGGGTTGCAGTGGTCCAGGGTCAGTAGACTGAGGTCGAAGAAGACGATGAGAATGGCAGTGATCCCATCTGGCCAAAGAATGGCTCAGTGAGATCGAAATCTGGGCTTGGGTGTCCATAGCAAATTCTGTGTTTTCAAGTTCTTGGTTTTCTGGGCTGCAGGATCGTGCACAGTGGCTTGGTTAAAGAAGATGAAGGTTGCAGACTCAAATGGCCAAGAAAATGGCTCAGAGAGGACGAGGAAAGGCACGGGTGCCTTGATCAAATTCCCAATTTCACTGGGTTTTCAAAACCACTCCCAGTGCTCAGTTCAGGTTCTGTTTTTGGGCAGCCAAAGGTTGCTGCAGTGTTCTTGACGATGATGAAGCTTGCTTGTTTTTGTTTGGATGGTGATGGCAAGTTAGGGAGAAGGCCACGGCAAAGGTTTGAATTGTTTGCAGAAAATGGCAAGGAGGATGTATGTCTGTGTGTGTGGCTCGGTTTTGCAGAGGAGAGAAAGATGATGGCTGGGTTCATTGAATGGGACAAAGCCCAGACAACATCCCTGGATTCGTGGGATAGGCCATATGGCCTGCTGCCAAATGGGCCCCAGCCTAATAACTCAAAACAGCCCAAATTGTTAAAATACGGAAACGTCGAAAATTAACGCCCGTAAAATATTCGTTCGGAGTCCGAACGACGTCCCGCTCGCGTCTACGCGTTCGTAGCGACGAGCACGACAAGAAAATACAAATGGAAACGTCGTACGAGTTACGACGCAAAAGTCAACCGAAAGGTCAACCAAGGGCAAAATCGTCATTTTGCACCTCCGGGAATAAAATAGTATTATTTCCGGAACGGGATGTAACATTTCAAGCTTTCTCATATCTTTCTCTCAAAGTTTCAATCCATTTTGTTTCAAAAAAAAATGACAACCGGTGCAGGTACGAACTGGACGCTTCTTGAATATGTTGCGTTGTGTGCTAGTTGGGTTCAAATCACTCATGATTCGATTTCGGGGAATGAGATGCAGTTGCGAGAAATGTGGAGTCTTATTCATTCCGCATATATTGAGAAAATGGGTGGCCAAAGAACCAAATATTCATTGTCCAGTCGTTCGAAACTACTTAGCCAATCGTTTAGTACGTGGAGAGACGCCTTGACACAAGCTAGTGCTAATCTTCGAAGTGGAGAAAATTTAGCAGATCAGGTAATAATATATTTATTTCTTTATTTGTATTATTTAATTGTTACCTATTTTCATTATAATTATTTCTTTGTATTATTTATTTGTTACCTATTTTAAATATATTTATTTAATCTCTCACATTGTATAGGAACTTCAAGCACAAGCTTGGTATGGTGCTCAAACCAAAAGTAAAAATAAAACATTCACCCGCCATGAATGTTGGAATGTTGTCAAAGATTGTCCAAAATTCAGAGTTGTGCCTGTCGGTCCAGAAGTTTTCATGAACAACACCCCTCTACACTCTACACGCGGTGAAGATGAAGATGATGCAGAAGATGTGCCAGAAACGCCTCCCGTTGAACAAGCTTCGGGGTCGAGCCTTTTTCCAATTAGGCCCCAAGGTAAGAAAGCTTCAAAGAGAAAAGGTAATGCTTCCAAGAGTGATTATGCAAAGTATATGGAAGACATTGCCCGTCAAGGTGAATTGTCTTTGGCCCGGGAATTGGCTAAATTTGAGGCTGATAAGGCTAGAAAGGATGCAAGGTCTACAATGATTATGCAAAAATTTGAAGCCGATCAGAGAGAAAGAGAACTACTTCGGCAAGAAAGAGAGCATGGCAGACAAGAAAGAATGGCTCAACGGGATCGTGAGATTATGAACGAGCCTTTAGAAGGGAAGTCTCCCAACTCTAAATACTTTTGGCAGTCAGAGAAAGCGGATGTGGTGCAAAGGAGGCGTGAACGAGAAGCGAGAGCAAGAGGAGATGGTCCTAGCACCACAACACAGGACCATCCTAGCAACACCGATTGGTTAGGTGGAGAGTAGCCATTCACTTTGTTGTAATCAGAGCCCATAATTTTCCAATCAATTTGGGTTGTAATTTATTATTCATTTAATAGAGTTCTTCATGTTGTTTCAAATTTATTGATTGTAACCCATAATTTAAAGTAAGAGTATATTTATTTAAAGTTAGAGAATTTTTATTCAAAACACCAAATAAAAATTGCATAAACACACCAAATAAAAATTACATAAACACACCAAATAAAAATTACATAAACACACCAAATAAAAATTACATAAACACACCAAATAAAAATTACTTGAACACACCAAATAAAAATACATAAAAACACCAAATAAAAAAGTAATGAACTTAAGCATCTTTAACACCTCTGTGCGCCCACTGGTGCTCTATCAAGTCAAGTTGGCGGGCATTGTGCATATACGGCCGTTGAACTGCAGTATATCGTTCAATGATTTTGTCATTGTAACGTCCATCCCTTTGTAATGGGTCGTGTTGCATAGGTTCTTCGGTAGCGTCATGAGCACAATAAATTTGTGTTCTTGACTTGTTCATCGGGTCTGTCTCATATTCATCAACGGCATCATAATCGTACTCATCTTCCACAATCATGTTGTGAAGAATGATGCACGTCATCATGATGGATCGAAGCAACTCTACATCAAACATTCTTGCAGCACCCCTAACAATTGCCCATCGAGCTTAGAGTATACCAAAACAACGCTCCACATCCTTCCTGCATCCTTCTTGACATTGTGCAAAGTATTTTTCTTTTGCAGATTGTGGTCGTGGCACTGTTTTTACAAACGATCCCCACCTTGGGTAAATGCCGTCTGCTAGATAGTATGCCCCGTCGTACTGACGACCGTTGACCCAGTATGTGACTTTCGATGCCTTTCCTTGCAGGACGTCGTGGAACACTGGGGATTGGGCAAGGACATTGAGATCATTTTGAGCACTAGGAACTCCGAAAAAGGCGTGCCAGATCCATGTATCAAAAGATGCCACTGCCTCCAAAATGATACTTTTTGATCATTTTCTGTTCTCATAAGCGCCTTGCCAAGCACTTGGACAGTTTTTCCAAGTCCAGTGCATACAATCAATGCTTCCAATCATCCCTGGAAAACCTCGCATCTCACCGTTCTTAAGAAGCCTTTGCAAGTCATCAGAAGTAGGCCTCCGGAGGTACTCAGCTGTGTAAATAGATTCGATTGCCGAGCAAAATCTCATCAGGGACTCAAGAATGGTTGATTTTCCCATCCTCGTTATCTCGTCCACTTGGTCTGCAGCTGGTCCATATGCAAGCATCCGCAAGGCAGCAATAATTTTTTGCTCAGGCAATAGACCCATAACACCAAAAGCATCTGCCTTTTGTAGAAAGTACGAATCATGGTTGCAAACAGCCCCCATGATTTTGTTGAACAAATGTCGTTCCATTCTAAAACGACGTCGGAAATACGAATCAGGGAATACACTGTTACTGACAAAATAATCATCCAACAGATCCTGACCTTGTCGTTGCCTATTTCTATCACTGTTGACAACACGGTTGGGCATGGAGGTGTGAGCAAGACCTCCGATGACTCGACGAGAATGTGAGGCTCTTGCCATTCTTGATTCGTCATCTCTCCGTCTACGCTCGTGATCCTCATCCATCTGATTTTCGGCCCAATCCCCGCCAATGAACGTTGCTTCTGATTGGCTAAACAATTGTTCCTCTTCTTGATCGATTTCCCACATCATCTTTGAAGAAGAAGAAGAAGACATTGTAAAAGAAGGAAGCAGAAACTATGAATAATGATAGGGATTTTGGTGAAGAAGGAAGCAGAAACTATGAATGGTGGTGTGAGATTTCTGAGGATGGATGGTGGATTATATGGAGGATTCAGAAAGGATTAGGTTGTTGATAATGCCACGTGGCATGCCGTCATTCGTTAAAAAGCCGGTGGAAATCTTTACTCGAAATGTGTAATCGGGTTGTGACACGTGGCATGCCGTCATTCGTTAAAAAGTCGGTGGAAATCTTTACTCAAAATGTGTAATCGGGTTGTGACACGTACTCGAAATGTGTAATGGGGTTGTGACACGTGGCACGCCGTCATTCGTTAAAAAGCCGGTGGAAATCTTTACTCGAAATGTGTAATCGGGTTGTGCCACGTGGCACATTGAGAACGATTAAAAATTTTATCCGATATAACAAATAAAATTATTTTGAATTATTTTATAAATAAATAAAAAATACAAATATTTTATTGTTATTGATTTTTTCGGATAATGACACGTGGCGCAATGAGAACGATTAAAAATCTAATCCGAAATTACAAATAAAAATTATTATGTATTATTTAGTGAGTATAAATAATACTAATATTTAATTACCAATTGCCATGGCAATTTAATTGTAGGGGTGGAGATGAAAAAATCAATTGCCAGAGAAATACACTGTTCATTAGGGCAGTTACTGTTCATTGTGCTAGATTGAATAGTGATTGCCTGAGAAAAAGTGGACAAGGGTGGAGTTGCTCTTAGAGCCAACGACCCCCTGGTGATTGACTCTCACATGGCTACTCGCCACGTGTCAAGTTGGGCTGGTAATGACGGTTAGGACATTTTGTCGTGTTCATTGCTAGGGGAACAACAGGAGGGATGGTCCACGCTGCACTTGTCTGTTGTCCCCACACCCTACAAAGTTTTGTAGACCCCGCATGCGGGCCATGTTACACTGTTTCAAGCTCTATGCCATGATCATATGGAAAACGTACACGAAATGACAATACTAGCATTATTTAGGGTTTAGCCAATAGCTTGTACACAGCAGCGGATTCAAGATTATAAGGTATGATGCCGAATATTTGGTGGGCATGTCATTATGCTTAAATCTGTCAACAACATTCAAGGTTTGATACCGAGGCCGTTGAGCATCACTTGTCAAGACATGTCAAATTCTGCAGAAGAGGCATTTCATCAAATAGTTTGTGGGTTTTTCAGGTCTCATACCAGATGATCATAGGATCCTCCAGTTACCTTTCCTCCATATTTATCGACTTCGATAAGGCCTCGAGACCTAGGGACCCCCCCTCTCTTTGGATCTGTCCTTAATTGTACACGAGAGCAATTTATATAAAATATATTTGTCATCATTATAACATTTTAGTCTAATATTACATTGTTCTGTAAAGAAAATTTACACATGACAATGTATTATTTGACTAGAAAACCATACAATGGTGTAGTCCATTTTATGTAAGTCTTTCTCCTTTTACACTTGTTTATAATTATATAGAAATGCTAATAAGAACTATTTGTTTTCTTAAAATCATGACTTATAGTTTATTTCTGAAAAAATCATAAGTGATATTTGATCATCTATATATATCAAACAAATAAACAACTTTAGTTAAAATACATTAATCACAAGTGGGTGGCACAATGAGATGTACTCATGGGATAGACAAGTATTATCCTAATAAAATGGGCTATACTTTTACATTAAGTAAGGGCTTATTTACTTGGAGAGGAAAGTCATGAATAAGAATGATATATAGTTGCTCATCTATGAGATAACCTACTATTTTTGGTGATTCGGTATTTGATTGTTCACGTATATGAAAATTGATTATTAAAGTGAGACTCACTCTTTTTTTTTATTCCTTATTGTTTGGGCCATAAATAAAAATAAAGCCTACTACGGGGCCTATCTATTTTTATTTACGCAAAAGTTGCACAGCTTCGACTCCAGCTTAGCGATAAATAGAGCCAGAGACCTTGAAGCTCAAGACCTTCGTCAAATTCAATCTCTACGAATATACAAAACCTTGAGTGATTCTTCAATCAACCCAACTGCTTTTCAGCACAAACTCAATTGCTCTTCAGCTACAATCTCAAAGTTTTCCTTCGAAGAAAACAATGCCTACGATCCCTGAAATCTAAAATTGTTATTGCGCTGCCATCTCGTGGTATGATTTGGTTGACGCGCAATTCCAACCACCCTGATTCCCTCTCTGAGGTGTTTGTTTTGTATTAAGTCCAATCTGATACCAGTGATCTCAGTGAACTTCTATAACCCTATCTTGCCCTTCATGACATGAATCTTGCTAGAGTTTTTACTGCTTTCTTTACATCTTTCTTTATGTTTCTAGTCATTTACATTTCAAGCTATGTAGCTCGGCCCATCGGCCTAGATTTTACTTTATAAACGTTTGTAATCTTGATTCCATCATGAAATGATTACATTATGTTTCTCGCTTTGGTTTCTTTTTCTCTTTCATTTATGTTTTAGGCAAAAACACACAAAGTCGCATTGAATTTTAAGTCCTCGTTCATTCCAGGCACTAAAAAGAACCTAGCCAAATCAACGTCCCACTCGGCGCACAATTGTTTGGTTACGAAGTCCTTTCTACGCCAACCTTACATTCATTCAAACACAAACACTGTATGTTGGCAGCCTCCAACAGTGGCACGCCTATTCTCTCTTTCCCTTGAACTATCTCGTGGTACTGAGACCGAAAGTAACACTCGGGATAAATACATGTTGAACTCCATGTGCCCAAACTCTGTCCGAATTTTGGCACCTACACTTATATACTAGTATATATAAACACGAAATACATAAAAAATGAGAATGATACATACATTTGTTATGCCCTAAGTTTTTTCTTCATACTATTGCCCGATGCTAAAACAAACTGCTTCTCCCACAAAACACTCATAGAATGTAAGAAACTGACAATAAAAATAAGATTGGTGGAAAAAAAATATTACACTCATAAAATTTAATAAACCTAGCACATTTTTTACTTTCTCAAGAAACATAACTTTGGGCTATTACTTTTCCCTTTTGTATGTTGAGAACTATATTTCTACTGTTTTCTCATGACTTAGGTTTATGGGGATCATATTAATGGGAATTAAGAAACTATACAATGGCCACTCGAAAAGCCAGTTACCTTTCTTGCTAATAATAAGAAACTGCAACTGCTATATTATATATATAGCCCTAACCAGTTAGTATTTTAATACGAAACTAACTACTCATTTAGACTAGTATTGAACAATATTTCTCTTAATCCAATTCGATGATTTTTTAAGTTATCATTGAAAGATTATCCTTTCAAAAAACTCACATGAAATTGGAAGTTGTTTAGTTATCTAATTGTGACATGACAAATACACAAAGACAAAGTTGTCGATAAACAATGAAATGTTCCCAATAATAATCAAAGAGCTAAATGATTTTCGATTCCAATGAATTTTTTGCAAGGATGATCAATAATATCCTAAATTTGAATGGTTCAGATCATGAGATTACATTGTGGAGTGAGCTCAAAAGAGTGGGTAGCGCCATATTAAGATAATAACCAATTAGCGTTTGAGCGCTCCTAATATATATGATGGCATAGTTCCCACAAGTTTAGTTAATTTAGAGGTTGCTATTAATTAAGCAAGCATATGCATTGCGGAGTTTCATTAGTAGCTGCTTTATATATAGTGGACTGCGCTGCTGATTAAGCAAGATGCAGATGGAGCTGATAATGGAAGTACCAAATCAGTATATGCAAGTTAGAGGAGAGGAGGGGTCAAGCCATAACTGAAATGCAGCCCTGAAGATTTTAGTAGATACGAAGCCAGCACTTCGATCAGTTAAACAGTGATAACCAGAGCTCTGATAGTTGTACTCTGTTTCAAAGTCAGCTTTGCTAATAGTTTAACTATTAGCCAGATCAGGAGGTTAATTAGTTAGAGCTTTTATTATTTCATGGATTACTATTCAATTGATATATTGATTGGTATTTGTGTACCCTTTATCAGAAGGTGATTTTCCATTGCAATATGAAGTATAGTAATGTGAGCATGTATGTGGTTTGGACTAAGTGGATAGCATGCTTTAGTGCCATAGTAGAATGTGAATATTTAATTCAAAACCAATTAGCAATGGGTAAAGAATCTAAGATCTTATAACTAAATTACTTTCATTTTTAATGTGGGATACTGTAAACACTATTTACTAGGTCTCATCATCTTTATGATAGTACTATTGAAAATTGTCACAACTCAATCTTAAAGTACACTCAAATTGACGGAATAAGGTGAGAACATTAGAACGTGATCGTACATACAACTGAACACAAAGTTTACTATAACTTATAAATCAAATAAACATAAGAGAAATTCAACGAATTAATAATAATTTACAACTAATGAATACTTGTTCACATAAGAACTAGGCATCAAATAAACTAATCATAATAAAGGATATTGAAACCTTACTCCAGGCACACTGCCTGCAATAGCTAAACCACTCAATACTCCATTTCCATATATATTTTTTTTTGTTGGAACCACTTCCATATACCTAAAAGTTACTGTGTTAGCATGTTGATCGAACCCATACTATTGCATAAAAAAAAAATTACCACTACTACAAATGACAAAGAAACCAAATTATTTTTTTCACACTCAATTAACTTTTTTGCCAATCTACTGTACTTTTTTTTGGTCAAATGCCAATCTACTATACTATATACAAATATCCAGCTAATTTGCAACCAACCCTTCATAAAAATGAGATTATAGAGTATTGTGATCAAGTCCAATATGACTGCATATGTCATATGTCATTGATCAAGTCCAACTTTCTGTGAATATTATAAATTTTCTGTTGCACGTATGCACAAAACCCTTTTGCCCTATTTCTATATATATATATATATATATATAATAGAAGAGACTAATTAAAAGGCATTTAGAGGTCGATGAATGCTGACCAACTAATTAATCACCATCATGAAGTAAGTGCTCACCCAAATAGCTTCCTTAAAAGCATGGATTCAGTCCACATATAGGCTATATAGGCTAGCCCCATAAATCCCTAAACTTCCATTAATTAATCATGAATTTTAAAACTAACCTCTCTAGCTAGCCGTCACTCAATTTTAGAACAGAGACTGAGCGTAATTGTAGAATGCCTTCACCATTGCAGTAATTCCTAAAACCATACGCCTCTGCCAAAATCAGTAAGGTCATGACTGAGATGGGTTTAAACCTATATATATATATACATACATACATATATGGTTTAAACCTATACATACATACATACATACATATATATATATATACATACATATATATATATATGTATGTATGTTATTTGGTATCAGAGCCAAGTGAGTGGTTAGTCAAATTATTTCTCAGTAATCTTATTCATTCGTATCTATATTCTCAGTTTTTCCAGTTAAGTTTATCCTGTTTTACTCCCTTTGTTGACGTGTTTTTCTCTCAACCCAAACAGTAAGGCGTGGTCCAAACAATAAGTCCGTAGGAGTCGGCCTGAGCGGAGAGAGAGAGAGCCTTAGTTTCAGGGAGAGTAAAATCTGGTAAATTTACTTGGTTTAAACTTTGAGTCATTTACAATGAGTAGATTATTTAGATCTAATTCGACTACCAGCACTAGCTCTAGTAACACAATGAGTAGAATACCTGATATAGTTAATGAAGAACAAAAATTAGATTTTAGTACAGAAGAATCTTGTAGTGACTGGAATATCCCTAAGGTATCCAGTAAGTCAATTTATAAGAAAAAATGGTCAGTAACTTCATTTCGTAGTGAACATCATCTTAAAACAGTAGAAAAGGCTTACGCTTTGAGTAAAGAACATGAAACTTGTCAGTTATTTACACCCGAACAAATTAGATCACATAAAAAAGACGGTCATAATTATATTCATATTGGATTAGTTCAAATTGCAGTAAAACCACTAACAAGAAAAGGTCTCAACACTTCAGTACTTTTGTGCCTTAGAGATGCACGTTTTACAAATTTCAGTGATAGTGTTCTTGGTATGATTGAGTCAAGTCTTTATAATGGTCCAATTCATTTTGATTGTTTTCCAGATCTTACAGTTAGTCTTTCAGACCCTCACATGTTAAAAGCACTAACTTTAAACATAAAAACTTCAGGTTATGAAGTCCTAGAAGGAGTCCAACCGTTAGCTTTAGTCTTTAGAATTTATTACAAAGTCACAGGCACAAACATGAATTTCCAAGCATTAGTCAAAAGTCCTAGAGACCACACACTTTTAATTCAAACAAATCAAGAAAATGCCAACATACGTGTCCCACGAACAATCAAATGGTCAGAAGTCAATCTGCCCTCAGATTGGTGTTTAATAAATGAAAGTAAATCGGTAAATTTACAAAATAACTTAGTAAATTTAGATAACATAGAACAGTACTTTGACGGCACAGTCAGAATTAACTTTAATCCCCCAGCTAGGAGGTCAAGTGTCAGTCTGCACGAGTTATCACAGTCAAATAGGTTTACAGACAGAGAAAGAAATTCTTTTTCTGGTTCCACCTCAGTATCTAGAATTGATAGAGAACAAGACTTAATTAGTGACTTAGCTAATTTAAAAATTAATTCAATTAGAACACAGTCCCAGGTCACACATCCACATTACCAAAATCAGGATAATGAACGGACATCCCCAACAGCCTCAGATTTTGAAGTAAACCCCCAGCTATTAGTCTTAAATAAACCTTTTCAAATCAATTGGAAACGGTTAAATAAAGACATAACAGCTGAAGTCAACATTCCTAGAAGAAACAACTTTAGGAATAAATATAATGTAGAACAAAAGGAAGACATTTATAGTAAATGGAAAAACTTCATGAATTTACACAGATTTGAAGTATTTTTCTTTGATTATGTTGAAAAATACTATGAATCTGGTAACCGACTTGAAGTAATCACAAAAGAAAATTGGGTCAAACAAGATAAAACAATTACTTCATCTAGTCATCCTCCTTTAGAAAACATAGTAATTACTTCATCCAATACTCACATACTGGCTTCTCCATTTAAACTTCCGAAAGAAGAAAGTGGATTAAAACCAGTCATAGAACAGAACAACTTCACAAACCAAAGCCTACACACGATAGGCAAACAATTGGACAAAATAGAAGTCAAAATAGACCAATTAGTACAACCAAAGTTAACAGTAAAAGAAAAACCTTTAGTTAACTTTCCAGATGCCACGTCTAGTAAAACCACAACTTTACATATCACTTCTACTAGTCAAAAAATAGACCAAATGTTACATGAGTTAAAAGGTGAAAGGACAGTTAGTGTCCTAAAAACTGAAGAAGTCACAATAGAAACTCAGTCAGAAACTAGTTCAGTCCAGGATAGTGAAGCTAATTCAATCCAACAGATTGAAGAAGCTTTTCAAGGGTTAGAATTAAAAAGAATCACCAATAGGAAAGTCAGCCCCACAAGTCTAGTCAAAAACTGGTATCCAAGGCCAACTCCGCCAGATATCCAGTTTGAAGAAAGAAATTTCCAAAGTCAATTTTCCGTTTCGTCTGATAAATTGTATGAATGGAATATTGATGGTTTATCTGAGCAAGAATTATTAAATAAATTACAACACATGTCTATGGTTGCAAATAGTTATATTACTAATCATAATCTTAGTCAAATACAAGTTGTTGATTTGTTAGTCACAGGTTTCACAGGTATGTTACATTCTTGGTGGGAAAAATATCTCACAGAATTTTCAAAAAATGAAATTAGAAATGCAGTAAAACGGGATGAAGAAGGTATCCCCATTTTTGATGAAAACATTGGAAGAGGAATCTCCGATGCAGTAAATACTTTGTTTTTTACAATTATTGAACATTTTATTGGTACACCTAGTAATGTAACTTCTAGAATACATGATCAACTTTGTAATTTACGTTGTCCTACTTTGAGTGATTTTCGTTGGTATAAAGATGTTTTTATGTCTAGAGTCATGCTACGAGAAGACAGTAATCAACCGTTTTGGAAAGAAAAATTTATAAATGGTTTACCAAATTTGTTTGCACACAAAATTAGACAAGTCTTAGTCAATGAAGATGGTATCATACCATATTCAACTCTTACTTATGGAAATATCATCAATATTATCCAGAAGGAAGGTTTGAAAATGTGTATTGATATGAAAATAACTAAACAAGTTAATCAAGATAAGTCAATTGCAAAATATGAGTTAGGAACTTTTTGTGAACAGTATGGGTTGCCTCCAATTGCCCCATCTAGTAAAAAGAAAACTACAGATTTCAAAAGTCATGGTAAGTATCCAAGTCACAGACGCAGTAAATATAGATTTAAAAATAGGCGTTTTGAACCTGATAAGTTTTATGAAAAACCAAAATCCAGTAAATGGAAAAAGAATTTTTCAAATAAATTTCAGCCAAAAAATAATGATGACCAGAAAGGAAAATGCTATAAATGTGGTAAATTTGGGCATTATGCCAATAAGTGTAGAGTCAAGAAAACTATTAGTCAATTGAAAATCTCTGAGGAAGAGAGAAATCAATTGATCCAAGTCTTAGAGTTAAGAGACACAGACCCAAGTCAATCTGAAGAAAATTCAGATTCTAGTTCAAACTCTAGTCAACTTTCCACAACCTCGTCTTCACCAAGAATTAAGATAGGATGTACTGATGGATGCTGTAAAACCATATCAGTACTTAGTAAACAAGAAGAACAGGAAGATCTTCTTATAGAATTAATTAGCAAAGTAGAAGATCCAGAGTTAAAACAATTTTACCTTAAGAAACTTAAAAAATTAGTAACTCAAGAAGAACCCGGTCCGAGTCAGTCCCAGACAAACCCAAAAATTTGTCTTAGTAAAACTTTAGAACGGTTTAGTCAACCGAAGAAGGAAATTACAATTAGAGACCTTCAGAGAGAAATTAATAAAATCAAAGAAGAAATAGGTTTATTAAAATCAGAGAATATAGAGGTTAGATCACACCTTAGTCACCTTCAGACGCAGGGCAAGAAATTAGTAAATCCAGAAGAAGAACAAGACACTTCGTCAAGTTCAGATTCTGAGTCTAAAGAGTCAGCCAAAGAACTAATTTTAGGATTATTAAGTAAAATCAGAATTCAGAAATGGTATTCTAGAATAAAAATAATTATTGAAGATTTTCAATTTGAAACCATTGCTTTGATTGATTCAGGCGCTGATTTAAATTGCATTCAAGAAGGTTTAATTCCTACTAAATATTTTCATAAATCAAATGAAGTTCTTAGTGCAGCTAATCAGTCACCTATGCATTTAAAATATGAAATACCAAAGGCACATGTTTGTCAAGATTCAGTTTGCATTAAAACCCCATTTGTTTTAATTAAAAATATTTCTGATCCAGTCATTTTAGGCTTACCATTCATTGCACTACTTTACCCATTCAAAGTCCATCATGATTGCATCACTACTCGCATGCTAGGACAAAAAATCAAATTTACTTTCTGCACAGAAACAGATTTTAAAAGATTAAAACTTTTGCAAAATGACAGTATTTCAAAAACAGTTAATTTGATAAACCAAAAATCACAACAGATTCGATTTCTTAAAGAAGAAATTAATTACAAAAGAATTGAAGAACAACTTTCCAGTAAATCTTTATTAGACAGCATTTCATGTTTTCAAGAAAAATTAATTAAAGAGATTTGTTCTGACATTCCTAATGCCTTTTGGCATAGAAAACAGCATATAGTCAAATTACCCTACATTAAAGATTTTAGTGAAAATAAGATTCCCACTAAAGCACGTCCAATCCAAATGAGTCACGAAATCATGGAATTTTGTAAAAAAGAGATTCATGATTTACTTAGTAAAGGAATCATTAGAAAAAGCAAGTCGTCTTGGTCTTGTCCAGCCTTTTATGTTCAGAAGAGTGCTGAGCTAGAAAGAGGAGTTCCTAGATTAGTAATCAATTACAAACCTCTCAACGAGGTACTGGAATGGATTAGGTATCCAATTCCAAATAAACGTGATTTAATTAAACGACTTAGTCAAGCAGTAGTTTTTAGTAAATTCGATATGAAATCAGGTTTTTGGCAAATTCAAATACATGAAGATGATAAATATAAAACTGCATTTGTTACTCCTTTTGGTCACTATGAATGGAATGTAATGCCCTTTGGGCTTAAGAATGCACCAAGTGAATTTCAAAATATTATGAATGAAATATTTAATCAGTATAGTCATTTTACGATTGTTTACATTGATGATGTTTTGATTTATTCTAAGTCAATTGATGACCACTGGAAACACCTTCACATGTTTTCCAGAATTATTAAGTCTAACGGTCTAGTTGTTTCTGCAGCTAAGATTAAACTATTCCAGTCAAAGGTTAGATTCCTCGGTTACAACATCTTCCAGTCAACCATCCAACCAATAGATCGAGTAATCCAGTTTGCCGATAAATTTCCAGATGAAATTACAGATAAAACCCAGTTACAGCGTTTTTTAGGATCTTTAAATTACGTAGCAGAATTTTATCCTAATCTTAGGCAGCAGTGTAAGCTTTTGTTTGACAGGTTAAAAGAGTCACCCGCACCTTGGTCCAGTAAACACACAGCCATAGTCAAACAGATCAAATCCCATGTTAAGACACTTCCTTGCCTTGGCATTCCAACTTCAGGATCATTCAAAATCGTAGAAACAGACGCCTCCGATTTCGGTTTCGGTGGTATTCTCAAACAGTCAACTTCCCCAGGTTCCAGTGAACAAATTGTTCGTTTTCATTCCGGTGTTTGGAATTCAGCTCAAAGTAATTATAGTACTATAAAAAAGGAAATTTTATCTATAGTATTATGCATTAGCAAATTTCAAGATGATTTACTAAATCAAAAGTTTTTAGTAAGAGTCGATTGTAAATCGGCAAAACATGTTTTGAAAAAAGATGTCCAAAACATTGCATCAAAACAGATTTTTGCACGATGGCAGTCAATTTTAAGCATTTTTTATTTTGACATTGAATACATCAGAGGCATTCATAATTGCATCCCAGATTTTCTAACCAGAGAATTCCTGCAGGACAAAAATGGCGGACAGAAGGAGACTTCCCGCCACACTACCCCCAGTCAAAAAAGAGTCAAGCCCAGACTCTTCAGTAAACCCATCCTCAGCCTTAGCAATGACCAGTAGGTTCATAACCTTGGGCTCTACAGTAAATCCCCATAGGCCCAATTACCAGTCACCCAGTTATCAACAGGCCTTAGCCACTCCTTTTGACCCTTTCTCAGACAGTCAAACACCTCAACCACAGTCAACCTTTTTATATCCAAAGTCATCTCCATATATTAAAAAATTAACATCAGAATACCTCTTCAGTATCCCGTCCTCTTTCCCAAAAGGACAAGGCCCAGGGAAAATAGTAAAAGATTACCTTCCCCCCAATTTTCATTATGTCCCTACTGAATCCTACAAATCACTCAAATTTTATCAAGCCATTCTCAGTGAAACGGAGTCAATAGCTATTAAGCCCATTTACTCTTCTCATCCCCCAGTCAGACTACTTTATCACTCTATGCACATTAATCGTTTTTTAACAGAAGCAGATTGGGGCATGCCCCTTTACAATTACAAGCAACTTCATTCAAGAAACGTTCAGTTACCCAATATTAATTACAATTATTTTGATTATATTCGTGCATGGACTAACATATTCCTGCACCAAACAGAAGATTTTAGTCACTCGTGGTTCATCTCCTTTGACCACAAATTCAGAATGATTTTTCCAGCGTGGTTTCCACAATGGTGGCTAGTTCATGGCCCCACTTCAGTCATCATCCCAGAGTCACTTATGGCAATCCTCAACACTCACTTCCAACCGCAGTTCAACAGGAGTAAATTTGACCATCAAATTGCCCTTCTGGCATTTTTTATGGCCAAGTACAAAGTTCCATGGATTCTCAAATGGAATTATGATATATTCTCAGGCGAACTCCACAGAGTCAGATCAGTCAAATGGTGGGATCGGTTCAATCAGGAACGGATCATCGGCCAAGTAATCAAGGAATTCCCAATTCAACTAGTCAGTTCAGCACCCATTGTGCCAACCAGTCAATCTCCGAAGCAGGAACCAACTTCGCCTTCCCAGCATCTGGAGGACATCAGCCCATCCTCTTCCACCAAAGGCAAGGCTCGGTCCACTAAATCAACACCTGTGTCCCGTGACAAAGCCTCTCAGTTAAAAGATTTAGCACAGAGACTACTAGCAGAAGCAGCAGCGTTACATTCTGGAGAAGAAGAAGAAGAAAAAGAAGAAGACAAAGAAAACTCTTCAGACTCAGAAAAGTCAGAAGCATCTACCCAACATCTGGCCAGTGCCAGCAAAAATTGGACAAAAGCCAGATGGGCAGATTATGAAGATTCACAAGATCCTTACGATCTGTGAAAACTACAGTCAAAACATGTGATTCCAAAGAAAAGTCAGAAGAAGCCATCATTCAGAGTCAAAAGCAGTCAAAAGCGACAATCATCCAGACAAAGCACTGTTCATCCACAGTAAAAAGCAAGGTTAATCCTACAGTAAAAGTTTTTCACTCCACCGAAAGCAAAGATGCCCTTCAATCAGTCAAAAGGCAATCATTCTGCCTCCACTCAAGCCTCTTTCCTCAGCTATTTAAGAAGCTATCCTCATTCATTCAAGGCAGAGCTCATTTCAGCAAGAAAACCAAGTTCGAAAATTCTCTGAAGACTCTCACAGTCAATCAAATTTATATTTAGTATCAAACACTTGTAATTTAATTATTCCAGCAGGATGCCTACGAGCTCCACATTTCATTTCATGCATCAGTCATTTGTTTGATTCAAACAACAGTCAAAGTTTGTAAGTTTTTAATATTTTCAATAAAAGTAATTTCAAATATATTTGCATTCATTAATTTAAAATGCATTCAAGTTTTATTTTAGAAAACTTTCGTTCTTTCATAAGAAACCTTACGCCCAGACAATTTCTTGAATATTTAATTTGGAGAGTTAATACTGATAGTGATTATTTTCAATTTTTCTTATGTATTTATCATTGGTATATAATTATCATAACTGATTATCATCTTACCATGCACTCTGATCATTCTACTCAGTAAACTGAAGTTAATTGGCTGGTCTAACCGCCTACTCAGTTAATACTGAATTCCGCCCTCATTTTGTATGTATATATATATATATATATATATGTATGTATGTATATCCAAGAACGTTCAAATTCAAACCGGCCTTTGATCATTACAGAGAAAAGCATGTCCTGAAAATTTTCAAAACCAAACAAACTGACCAAGTTCGAGTTCGAGGTTCATGCAACCTAAATTCAACTTGAACCTGCAAATGTTTGATTTCACAGAATACACGTGAAACTTATCTTTTTTAATGTGTAGGTGGTTGATAATAGATCGACACATATGATACAAATGGTTTTATTGTTTTGAGTTATTATCGAAAATAGTAGAAGTGAGGTTATAAGGATGGAATTACATACGTTGTTACTTAATTCATTTGCTTGCAAGAATTTATCCCTTCAACATGCATGCATCAATTATAAAAGAAGAAAATTTCGCATTCTCCTAATATTGCTTCAATGCTTGTAAACAAATTAAGGACATACCATTACAACATGAACAAGGATGTTAATCGTACGTACGTGTCTACCATGATTTGATGATTAATTTCTCTTATATCACACTCATAGTTAAGTTGTAATTAAAAATAAAATCATTTGGTTAATTATTACGTTGTCCCAAGTCCAAGAGGGTAAAAAGGCAGGCAGGGGCTAGGAACAAGGACGCACAACATGCAAATGGTGTGACTACTAATCTACGTATAACTCAAAGACAAGTATCATTGGAGTGTGCCTCGGTGTAAGAAATCAGGCAGACAGTAGACACTAGCTTTCTTGATTCTGTTATTTGTTTCACTTCTTGTGCATGCAGTCCCATTTTTCTATTGTATATTATATTTAGTTTACTTATTTACTCCAATTAAAAGGAATTTGTTAACTCTCTCTCTCTCCACAAGGTCAGGCCCCCATGCATATATTTTGAAGAAGGGAGTGAGTTGCATCTCTTTCTTCTGGTGGGTGTGTCTTGGGACCCAACACAATTGAAATTTGAGAGAAAGGGGAAAGGACAAAAGGGGAGACCACCCATATTTTCATTTCCCTTTTCTACTACTAGTCCTTAGTCCTCACCCATACACCTCCATGTTCTTGTGCTTTCTAGACCTACCAACCTCTTAAATCTCCTCTGATATCAAATACCTGCATTTAATGCTCTCATTCTATATATCTCTCTCTCCCTACATATATCTCATCAGCCACCAGCTACCATAGTACTACAAACACCCCATTACTGAACCTAGCTTGCTTTCGTCCCCATATCTCTATATATCTGCAGCATTCAAAAAGAATATATAGTCTGTGTTTCTCAATTAATATGTCAACCAGTACTGCTCATTGTCTTCTTCTTTTTCTTCTATGCCTTTCTTTCCATGCATGTAATTCCCGGCGTCTTGGTGCGGTTCATAAGAAGCCTGACAACAAATTTCACCTCCTCAACAAGGTAATATATGGTGCATATTTTGTTAAATAGTTGTTCTTATATCGTTTTTTAGTTGATTGGGAAAGAGTGTTTGACATCGGTATCAATTTATAGTACCTGATGCAGTGTCGATACATTATTAACACTACGTTGATTTTGGTTATTATTTCATTAATTGTATCGACAGTGTACCAGGTACTGTATAGATTGGTTCTTGTAATCAACTAATCACCACTCCAAATCCAAAAGATTGGATGAAATTATACCAAGCCAGTTAACTACTTAATTAACTATAGCTTTATGGTATTGTGCAGAGTACTAAAGCAAGGGGTTCCGATCATAACATTCCAGTTGTGCCAATGATGAAGGCTTTCTCATCAAAGCCATCACTTGATCAAGTGGAAAAAGGAGAGAGCACAGTACTACGGACTCAAAGTAATAGTATTAATACTACGGAGCCCAAGCACACAAAGACCAATGATGATTTGAAGACCATTCCGAGAAAAATCATAAAAGGTTCAACCTCTGCCTCAGGTGCTGTTGATCATCCAATAAGTACTTCAAAGCATGATAAGTCGTCTTTCGTTTCGGTTTCATGGCGTGTGCCTCGCAAGAAGCGTGGAGTTCAGAAGCAACCTGGGTTTAATCTGGACTACTCACCCCCAAAGACACACCCTCCCTCTCATAACTGAGATCTTCATAACATATATCATAATATATATGAAACCCTAATTTTGTTGCTTTTACCTTTTTTTTTTTCGAGCTTTTGCTTTAAAACTAATATATATACTTCTCTCTATCTCTTTCAATCCATTCCACCAATATGCATGTGGGAAGTTATTGCAGTCAAGAAACCAGTAGGGCCTCCTCAGAATTCCTCCTAGCTAGTTAGCTAGCTAGGGTTACATGCTCTTGCCGGCAAAAAGTAC
Organism: Gillenia trifoliata; assembly: GCA_018257905.1. Lineage (NCBI taxonomy): Eukaryota > Viridiplantae > Streptophyta > Magnoliopsida > Rosales > Rosaceae > Gillenia > Gillenia trifoliata. The sequence continues at coordinate 13,320,129 of CM031086.1, forward strand.
TATATATAAGTTATGACATATGATATTGTATGCGTTATCAGGCTTTTCAATCATCCATTATTATATGTACATCAGAGAATGCCTCATCTTCTTTCTTAACACTATATTATCAAAGCTGTTGTAGTTGCTCGTTGTAGTTAATTACGAGTAGGCCAGGACTCCCATAATTTTCACATGGGTTAAATATACAGGAACTGGGAAAGAGTACTGCAAGACATGTCATGGATCTGCATGCCTAGCTATTCTAATTTTAGTAATTGCATGCACTAGGAAAATTTGAATGGAAAAGTAGTTTACCTGTCCAGTTTTGCCTTTGGTAAAACACGTACATTTACCAGTGGTAATCGTAAAGCTCACACAGAGATCTTTGATATCTTTAATTGTGATCTTTTGATGAACATGGAGCTTAAGAAACCCTTCAAATTATGGAGGTAAAACAATAACATAAAAAGTAGTAAAGACGTGCATATGATACTGATACATGACCTGATCGTATCTCAGACATTGATGGGTCGAGCATATATGTATCAGATATGAGGTGGTTGGTTTTTCATTAAGGAGGGTGCATGGCAGTTGTAGCATGACCCCACACTTCTAGTTGATGTTCATATAACATGCATGGCATTGGTATTTCTTCCTTTTCTTTTCGGTCAACAGGTATATACATTCCTTTTGAGGAAGGTTAATTAGCAGTTGGCTTTTTCTAATTTAAGCTCATCATGCAACAAGTTGATGTATAGTAGATATATCGGTACGTATACATCTTTAATCCCCTTTTATCCTTTCTGGATTTGGATTTTGAATATGATCTTGCCCTAAGTTCTTCTAAGAAATGAAAAGAAAATTCAAAGTGATTTACTACAAGAGTATTGGCACAGTTACCAGACGAAAATCAGAAAAACTTTCCCACCACAGTCGACTGAAAAAGTCTAAGTGACAGTAGTATAAGTTGTGGTGTACCGGTGCCATAAAAGTCATTCTTCAATGTTAAAATCACCTAAAGACCAGGAGGCTACATGGCCTTCTCTTCTAAGTTGTGCCTCCTTCTTTTCCCAATTCTCCTTCCATATTTCCCAAATCCCCTCTAAGTTCTGCCTTCTTCTTTTCCCAATTCTCCTTCAATATAACCCAATTCCCCTCTTTACACTTCATGAAAGGCCCCTCATCCTCTATAAGTCTGGCTCTGCCACTAATTAAGTAGAATATTTTTGGTAATGACAACGAGTCCGACGTATAGTAGAGTACATCTAATTCGTAAGGGTTCAAATTAATTAACGACTTATTTTTGAGATAAAAATGTTTGTAGCTAGGGTACTTAATTCTATAATTGTAATATATAGCAATAACTCGTTCAATTCCTTTACACGTTAACTTGGGGACTTTTGGCGTGTTTAGGTTATGACTACTCATTGTGTCGTGCCTTTTTGAGGTCGTTGACAATGGAATGAACTCCAAACTTCAAAGAAATAATCTTTTCTTCTTTTTTATTAATTTGTTATGCCAAGCAAAGACAGTGAACCTTTTTTGCTGCTTGACCTTCATTACCTTCTGCATATTGTTCATACAACCATATTTCCCCAAGTCAAGTTAATTTGATATTAATTTATTAATATTTAGTTTACAAAAATCAACTTATATTAAAGTGGTCATTAGGCATGCACCATGTCCCAGAGGACCCAAACCCAACCATGAGAGACATAAGATGCAACATTTTCAAGGGTGTCCCCAAAAACATATAAACTATAAATGTAATTCAACTGAATTTTTAAAATCCCAATATAACAAGTAGTAGATCAATACATTTTTTTTATGGGTAATGGAGACAAACATCCCATTGTATCCCCCCAGTAGCCAAAATTCTTAACAAATCCATAAATTGGGAACCCTATGTGCCTCTTCCCAACATGATCGAACGGTTCATATTGCACACCGCCTAATCCCCATCACCAAAACTTGTCAATTTCCGTTCCTTGTTTGTTTGTTTTTCCAATTATTTTTCTTTCTCATTCATCCCAAAGAAATAAAATTGAGAAAGAAAGAAGAAGAGAGCTGGGAAATTATACCGTTTCCAAGATGGGATCGTTTCTCTCTACTTAAGAAACCAGATTGAAGCTCCCTATACATTTTGTCTCCCAAGATTAAGTGGAGGCAACCTGTTTAACCAATTCAATATCTATGTACTAATGAATAGTTGTATAATATGAATTCTGTTCTCCTAGACCTTGTAGATTAAGAAAATTTTGATCAATCACCGTTCAATCTTAATTTAACAGTGAAGGAAAAAGTACACAAAAATTATGTCACATCCCGGACTGACTCTGCCGTAGCACGATATTGTCGGTTTTGTTTCTCGGAACTCACGAGCAACTTCCCAATGGGTCACCTATCTTGGGACTGCTCTAGCCCAAACTAACTTAACTTCGGAGTTCCGATGGAATCCGAAGCTAGTGAGCTCCCAAAAGGCCTCGTGCTAAATGAAGGTTGACATGTACACATAAGACACATCACCCCCTCTCCGTTGGTCGATGTGGGATGTCACAAATTAAATCTCCCTTCATTGTTAGATTAAAATTCAACGGTAAACGAATACAATTTCCTTAAACCATGAAGTTTAGGAACAAGACTGTATATAATATTGGGCATTAAGTACTCATCCATGCATGGCACTGCTTGGAGGATGTCAATTTTTCTTGTACTTTCTGAAAACTTTGATGTAAAACATCTTTCAAGAATTTACTTGATCAAATGGCAACTGTTGAGTTTATTTAATTTTATGATCTCAAAGAAAAAAGGATGGATCGGTGCTTCCTGTTTTATATTAGAGGTTTTCCGACTTTTAACGCTCAAGTCAAATGCTACATATATAGATTCACACTGTTTCTAACTATTGAGATTTAATAATGGATCGAGTTGAACTTTTCTTTGCTAATAATGGATCGAGTTGAACTTTTCTTTGCTAATTAAAAGTTCTCTTATTAGAGACCCAACTAGGTAGACAAATACGTACTAAGAGATTTTTTTTAAGAGAATTTTTTCATTGAATAGAATTCTCTAGTTATGTTTATCATACATACATGTCAAATTAGGTCTTTTCTGTTGTGAAATTAATTATAGAGAGAGTCAATAGAGAGAGGCCGGCTAGAGAAAGAGAGAGAGAAAGAGAGAAAGAGAGAGAGAGGGAATGTAATTCCTCATGTCTAGTGCTTTTATTTATACTAATTATGACGAGCTTTCTTGTCCTCCAAGTAATACAAGTTGTATAAATAAATGATCTTCTAAATCCAATAAGATTCCTATTTCTAATTTACACAATCATACTAATTATAAAATAACATTCACAACATTTTCAGATATTTATGGTTTAATTTTAAAATGTTTATTATACAATAGAACATTGAAATAATGTATTCTTGAATATAAGTTTTGAGATCAAGTGATAAATCTCGAGTACTCCTAAATCTCAAGGCTTTTAGTTTACATAACAGCATTTTATCTTAAAATAATAACTAATATAAATACTACTAAAACTCAATGATAGTGTTGTGACCTAAAATTTAGAGAGAGGGAAGAAGGAAAAATCGGTAGAGAGAGGAAAAAAGGCGTGAGGAATTGTGTACATATTTCTTATGCCTAGTGCTTTTATTTATAGTAATAAGAGGGAGAGAAACTCGCTCTCCAAGTAATACATGTTGTACAAGGAAAGATCTTCTAGATCTCCTAGGATTCCTATACATAATCTATGACAAATTTACACAATCACATAACATTAAATAATATTCACAACACTCCCCCTTGAGTGTGTAAATACTAAAGTAATAGTCACATCAGATCTTCAGGCAAATGTAGAAGTAGTTGATGCAGTCGTTTCATCTAGTCGGCACAAGTAGCAAATGCGAGTCTCATATAGGGATTGCATGTAGGAGTAAGGCCCCGTTTGGTATTACTTTTTTTCACTAAAAACTACTTCACTTTAAAGTTAAGTAGATAAAAAGTGTTTGGTAAAAATGAAATATACTGCTTATTTTAAAAGTTATGACATTAAAACAGCATGAAGGGCTAGTTTGGGGTTGCTGTGTTTATTTTCAAAACTGCTTCTACTGTGCTGTGAGAATAAATAGATGTGAAAAAAAGCAGGTAAGTGTTTGGTAAATTGTAGTTGTAAAAGTGTTTTTAGCAAAAAAAAGCAGTGTCAGTGTGTTTGGTAAACTTGTATATAAAACTGTAGTGACTGTGTAAAATGACTAAAAAGAGCATGTTGCTGGATGTATTATAAATTTAATTGTTAGGCAAAAATGTTGGTCAATTTATTACATATACTTTTTTTTCTTATAATCTTCGTCTTACTTTACGTAGCCCAAATTGTAAATAATTATTATGACAAATTTTTTTTTAAATATTGAAATAATATAAGATCATATAAGGTAGTTAAAATACTGTCAACTATATAATACATACTTCAAATAGATTAAATATCTACAAATTGTTCAATATAAAAATAGTCTAATTAGAAGCATTCATCAAACTTGCAGCTATGCTATTTCTTAATGCTTCCATCTCTTGTGATCCTTGATCATGGTGATTTTGGTCTTCTTCATCATCATCACTATCGCTCTCTTCACTAAAATCTTCAGGGTCATCAACATGGCTATCACGTTCAGAATGCCTTCTTATGTAGTTATGAAGAACCATTGTAGCAATGACAATCTTCACTTGCTTATTGAACGGATAAGTAGGCATATCCCTTAAAATTGCCCATCTTTTCTTCCAAACTCCAAATGTACGCTCAATTACGCTCCTAAGAGAAGAATGTCTATGGTTGAATACCTCTATATACCCAATTGGTTGGCCACTCCTATGAAAATCCGAGAGATGATATCTTTCCCCTTTATATGGTCCCAAATACCCTCTCATTTGTGGGTACCCCGCATCTACTAAATAATACTTTCCTATCAAATGTAAAATTTGTTTGCACATGCTATTATTTGACAAAGTGAAATTCATAAAACTGATTAACAAATGAGAATTGAGAATAAGAGATTACCAGTTGGAGGCTTAGGAAAATTTGAACTCGGACTACGTAGAACCGATAGAAAAACCCTTGTATCATGTGCAATGCCTTCCCATCCAGCACAAGCAAATGTGAATTGCATGTCAAAATTACATGCGGCCAATGACATTTTGAGTTGGTTTTCTTTTCCTACCAATATATGGTACTTGATCGGGAGGAGGTATTGAAGCATCAACATGTACCCCATCTAAGGCTCCAATACAATCCTAAAAATAAGGGATTAGGTTAAAAAAGACGGTCAACTTGCATAATAATAATTACCAACCAAATTCAAATAAGTAATAAAAACATAATTACCTTAAAATGAGGCATGTATATAGTATCTCTCCTTATCTCTTGTGGAGTGCCATTAAACTCTAAATCCATAGGTTTGATAATATCTATTGCCATCTAATATACAACATCCAACATAATACCAAAATATCTACTAACGGTCTCACCAGAGTGTTGAAATTGCTCTTGGGCTAATCTATTTTTTACACCATATCCTAACATATGTAAGAACATCCCTAATATCTCAGTTGCACTCATTCTCTTTGAACCTCTCAAGCCATAATTAGCTTGCAAATCATTGGATAACCTATAAAATACCATGGACTCACTTCTAAATCTCTAAAGGTATAAAAGGAAAGGATATTCCCTGTTAAATGAAAATACTTTTGGTTGACTCAACAAAAGTTGAAAACATGTAATTGAAATAGTTTTGTAATATATATAAATTCATATAGACTATTAAGCCAACTTGTGGATATATGTGTGTGTACAGAAGTTACATCAAATTACAAAGTCAAGTGCATGTTCATGAATGGAAAACATGCTCTTTAGCATACAAATTCTGCAAACATGTCTAAATGCATTTGCTTCTTTGAAATTAATGAGTTTGTCTAACATGTATGGATTGCTAATAATAGTGATGTCAAAAACATTCAAACCTTTTGCTTATATATGGTTTAGACTGATAATATGTAGTGCCTACTGACATGAACTAATGCACAGAAAGACATATAAATACGGTTTGTGATTAGGCAAGCATCAAGACCAAATAATATAGAAATAGATCTTCATGCTTTATTTCATATATATATATAACTGAAAGCCTGAAACTATAAGTCTGTAGCTTAATAACAAGATAACAGGCTTGGATCAGTTTTGTAAATAAAGCAATTCTTGCCCTACAAACAAATTGATCCGATTGGTATATAAATATAGGGTAAATCTCACTTTACTACCCTCAAGTATCGTAAAATTCACACTTTGCTACCCTCAGTTTTTTTCGTCTCACTTTCACACCTAAAGTTTCATTTTTATGACACTTTCATACCTCCGTTAGTATTTCCGTCAAGTGCTCCGTTAAAGCATGACGTGGCGCTTGACTGTGCAGAAACGTGGTACTGTGGGCCCCGCGTAGACAATTAAAAAAGGCTAACTCTCACTTTACTACCCTCAAGTATTGTGAAATTCGCACTTTGCTGCCCTTAGTTTTTTTTTGTCTCACTTTCATACCTAAAGTTTGATTTTTCTAACACTTTTATTCTTCCATTAGTCTATCCATCAAGTGCTCCGTTAATTGATGACGTGGCAAATCTGTGTCACGTGGACAATAAACATTAAAAGTTAATTAATAATTAATAAATAATAAATAAAAGAAAAACATCTCCCTTTTCTCTTCCCTCTTCCTCTTCGACTCCATTGCACATCCACGCGCCGGGAAACGGTCGGACGCGCCGCCACACGCCGGGAAGTGGCTTCAAGCGCCGGCCACGTGCTGGCACGCGCCGGCACGCGCTGGCACGTGTCGCCACGCGCCGGTACGCACTGGCACGTGTCGCCACGCGCTGGCACGTGTTGCCACGCGTTGGCGCGTGTCTCCACGCGCTGGCACGTGTCACCCACGCGCGGCACGTGTCACCCACGCGCGGCACGTGTCACCCACGCGCCTGCACGCGCCGTCCCACGCGCGGCTGACGTCAGCCACGCGCCTGCTGACGTCAGCGCCGTTAAAGTTAACGGAATATACCTTTTATGGACGGAATATTCTGCCGTTAACGGAATATTCCGTCTCCTTCTTCCTCACGCCGGTCGCCGGAGCCGCCGCCGGCGCCGCCGTCTGCCGCCGCTGGTTCGCCGGAATCTGGGAAATTAAATACCGATTATGTCCCAAAACTTCAAAAATTCATATCTTCTTCATTCTTTGTCCAAAATTGACGTGCCATATATCAAATTGAAGGTATTGAGGAGTAGAATATTGTTATACCTATTTGAGGCCGGAAAAGTGGCCGGAGATGGCCTGAAATTGGCCGGAAAGCTTCGGGAAACCCTAATTCCGTTCTCCTTCAAAACTGCACCAAATGGGACGTTCTTTATATCAAATTGAACCTACTCAATCCAATAAAACCAATGGTAATGGTCTCGAGGCTTACCTTGGTCTGGTTTGCACAGAAAATGGACGAACACTTTGCCTAAACCGTCCCGACGTCGGTTTGAACGATCGGGTTCGAGTTTGAAGAATCTGAAATCACAGCCTCGTCCAGAATGACGAGAGGATCACGTTGGTATGAATTTTGGGCGACGGTTTGGTGATTTTGTGATTCAACCAAGATTAGGGTTTATCGATGTAGTTTTGGCCGAGAGAGAAAATGGGAGAGAAAGAGAGAGAGAGGGAAGGAAAAACGTGCAGAATGATTGGGGTGGGTTGGCTGCTGTGCAGTCAGCCAAAAACCCTAATTACCACACACGGAGTGGAAAATTACCAAAATGCCCCTACACTTTAAAGCTTCGTAAAACGTTCGTTTTAACTCCGAATTGAGTTCCGTTTGCGTCCACGCGTTCGTATCGACGAGTACATCGAGAATATGTAAAGAAATAATTTTTCACAAGTTGTCACGAAAAGTCAACAAAAGTCAACCATGCCCCTAGGGGTATTTTGGTCATTTCACATAAATTTTGGGACGGGTTGTAACAATCTACCCCCCTTAAATAAAATTTCGTCCGCGAAATTACAAACAAAACTACTAGAATAAATGCGGATAATGCGCCCGCATATGCTCCTCAGTCTCCCAAGTAGCCTCCTCTACCTCATGGTTACTCCACCTAACCTTCACCAGAGGTATCACATTGTTCCTCAGAACCTTGTCTTTTCTGTCCAAAATCTCCACCGGTTCCTCCTCATAACTCAACCTCTCATCCAACTGCAAAGGCTGTGGTTGGAGTACATGAGACTCGTGCGGTACATACTTCCTCAACATAGAAACATGGAAGACATCATGTACCCGAGATAACTCCGCTGGCAAAGCTAATCGATACGCAACTGCGCCAACACGTGCCACAATCTCATAAGGACCAATGTACCGGGGACTTAGCTTACCCCGTTTACCGAATCTCACCACACCCTTCCAGGGCGACAATCTCAAGAATACAAAATCACTAACTGCATACTCGCGGTCCGTAGAGTGCCTGTCTGCTATACTCTTCTGTCTATCCTGGGCCGCCTTCAGGTTACGCTTAATCACCTGAATCTTTTCTGTAGTGTCATCTACCAACTCTGGGCCCTCAAGTGCTCGCTCCCCTACTTCAGTCCAACATAATGGGGTCCTACACGCCTTACCATACAATGCCTCAAAAGGTGCCATACCAATACTGGAGTGAAAACTGTTATTGTATGCGAACTCAATCAACGCCAAGTGATCATCCCAACTTCCCCCGAATTGAAGGACCGAAACTCTCAACATGTCCTCCAAGGTCTGAATCGTCCTCTCAGACTGACCATCTGTCTGTGGGTGGAAAGCTGTACTGTACAGAAGTTTCGTTCCCATAGCGTCTTGAAATACCTTCCAGAATTTGGAAGTGAACCTCGGATCTCTATCCGATATGATGGAAACTGGTACCCCATGGAGTTTAACAATTTGGTCAATGAACATCTTCGCCAATTTATTCAACTGATAATCCTGACGAATTGGCAAGAAATGAGCTGTCTTCGTCAGTCGGTCGACGATTACCCAAATACCATCACACTTTGCTCGGGTAGGCGGTAACCCAAACACAAAGTCCATGGTAACATTCTCCCATTTCCAAACTGGAATAGGAAGCCTCTGCGATAACCCCGAAGGTTTCTGCCTCTCCGCCTTCACCTGCTGACAAGTGAAACACTGACTCACGTACACGGCGATATCCTTCTTCATCCCTGACCAATAGTAGTAAGGTCTGATGGTGTGGTACATCTTCGTACTGCCCGGATGCATAGCATAAGCGGAAATGTGCGCCTCATCCAAGATTTCTCTCCGTAATCTACCATTCCCCTTGGGTACAACTAAACGACTACCCAACATCAGTAATCCATCCTCCATGACTACATAATCCTGTCTCAGACCGCCAAGAACTTCCTCCTTTAGCTGTACACACACCGAATCAATCCCTTGGGCCTCTCGAACTTTATCCACCAGAACAGGTCTAACCTGGAAATGAGCTAGCAGAGCTCCATGATTATCCACATTAACGATAGCACCCGTACTCCTCAGCTCGCCCAACATCGGAATGTAGGTCGCCCGAATGGATGCCAACTGCCCATGGGATTTCCGACTCAAAGCGTTGGCCACTACATTCGCCTTACCAGGATGGTAATCGATGGTACAATTATAGTCACTGATCAGCTCCATCCATCTTCTCTGTCTCAAGTTCAACTCATTCTGCGTAAAAATATACTTGAGACTCTTGTGGTCGGTGAAGATACGGCAAGTCTCCCCATAAAGATAATGTCGCCAAATCTTCAAAGCAAAGACCACAGCAGCTAACTCCAGGTCATGAGTAGGATAATTCATTTCGTGCCGTTTGAGCTGTCTGGATGCATAGGCGATGACTTTTCCATGTTGCATCAACACACAACCCAAACCATGCAACGAAGCATCAGTGTAGATATCAAACTCACCACTTTCATCAGGAAGCACTAAGACTGGTGCATGAGTAAGATGATGTTTAAGTTCCTGGAAACTCCGTTCACAACTGTCATCCCAAACGAACTTAACATCCTTCCTAGTGACCTTAGTAAGTGGTCCGGCTATAGACGAGAAATTCTGCACAAAACGACGGTAATAGCCTGCCAAACCCAAGAAACTTCTCACCTCCGTTACATTAGTCGGCTGTTCCCAATTCACTACCACCTCCACCTTCTGTGGATCCACGAAAATGCCTTCAGCAGATATTACATGTCCCAAGAAGCTGATCCTATCGAGCCAAAACTGACACTTGCTGAACTTTGCATACAACTGAGCTATCCTCAAACTCTCCAAAACCACCCTCAGATGTTCTTCATGCTCAATCTCGCTCTGGGAGTAAATCAGAATGTCGTCGATGAAGACAATCACAAACTGATCCAAATACGGTCGGAAAACTCTGTTCATCAAATCCATAAATGCGGCTGGAGCATTAGTCAATCCGAACGGCATCACCAGAAACTCATAATGTCCATATCTCGTTCGGAAGGCAGTCTTGGGCACATCATCCTTGCGGATACGCAACTGATGATATCCAGATCGCAGATCAATCTTGGAGAAAACTCGTGCACCCTTCAGCTGATCAAACAGGTCATCAATTCGAGGCAATGGATAACGGTTCTTCACCGTCACCCGATTGAGTTGCCTGTAATCTATGCATAAACGCATACTCCCATCCTTCTTCTTAACAAACAACACCGGAGCACCCCAAGGTGAAGTGCTGGGTTGAATAAACCCCTTGTCAACTAACTCCTGGAGTTGAGTTTTTAACTCCCTCAATTCAGCTGGAGCCATACGATACGGCGCTCGGGAAATAGGATCCGTACCTGGTATCAGATCAATCGTGAACTCGATCTCTCTGTCAGGAGCTAAACCAGGTAAGTCCTCAGGAAAAACGTCGGGATATTCATTGACCACGCGAACATCCTCGACACGGACTGGAGAATCTTCCTTCATCACCACATGGGCCAAGTACCCCTGACAACCCTTCTGCAACAACTTCTTCGCCCTGAGTGATGAAATCAGACAGTTCTGCAAAACTCTTCTCTCGCCTTGGAAAACAACTTCTGGTCTACCAGGTGTTTGGAATGTGACCACTTTGGTACGACAATCCACAATGGCATGATACTTGGATAACCAATCCATACCCAGAATAATATCAAAGTCAACGATGTTTAAGGGAATGAGATTTGCCTCCATGAGTTCGTCGCCAACAAAAACTGGACAATCCCTAAATTCCCATTGAACGGCACTAGTCTGCCCCATAGGCTGAGCAATAACTAACTCACACTCAAGAGGTGAGGGTTGGGGATTTACTTTCTTAGCGAACATAGGAGATATAACAGAATGAGTAGCACCCGGATCAATTAAAATTCTAGCATGATAATCGAAAACTTTTAACGTACCCATGATAACTCCTGGACTCGCTCGAGCATCCTGCTGAGAAAGATTGTAGACTCTGCCATGTGCCTGACCTCCATTACGGCCTCCAGTACGACCACCACAGCGTCCCCTGTGAAACGGACCACCGCGGTTCACATGACTAGTCTGGGTACTGCCGCTAGACACAGCACCCGCTCCAATGGTGATGAGTTTGACAAGTTTTGGGTTCGTTTTCACCAAGAAATCGCCGAGGAAATCTACGGGGTTCGTTGGAAAATTTGGGAAAGCTGGGTTCGTGGTTTTTTCCTGGAGTTTCTGGGCTAAAGTCTCACTCACAGGGAGAGTTTTAGTTGGTTGGCCATCAATGATGGCTCAAAGTGAGCTCGGGGAGGAAAGGAGGATGGCCATGGGTGTGTAGAGAAGAAGAAGAAAGTGAGTTGCAGAGGGAAGAGAGAGCACGGGACAAAACAGAGACAAGAATCCCAGGAAATCTGGGATTGGCCCACGTGGCTGCAGGAATTGGACCCCAGCCCAATAAAGCCAAAACTGTCCAAAATTCGAAATACGGAAACGTCGAAAATCAACGCCCATAAAATCTTTGTTCGGAGTCCGAACGACGTACGGCTCGCGTCTACGCGTTCGTATCGACGAGCACGTCAAGAAAATACAAGTGGATGCGTCGTACGAGTTACGACGCAAAAGTCAACCGAAAAGTCAACCCAGGGGTAAAAACGTCATTTCCCACTTCCGAAAATAAAATAAAATAAAACTTTGAACGTGCTGTGACATTACACAATCATACTAATTATAAAATAACATTCACAACATTTTCAGATATTTATGGTTTAATTTTAAAATGTTTATTATACAATAGAACATTGAAATAATGTATTCTTGAATATAAGTTTTGAGATCAAGTGATAAATCTCGAGTACTCCTAAATCTCAAGACTTTTAGTTTACATAACAGCATTTTATCTTAAAATAATAACTAATATAAATACTACTAAAACTCAATGATAGTGTTGTGACCTAAAATTTAGAGAGAGGTAAGAAGGAAAAATCGGTAGAGAGAGGAAAAAAGGCGTGAGGAATTGTGTACATATTTCTTATGCCTAGTGCTTTTATTTATAGTAATAAGAGGGAGAGAAACTCGCTCTCCAAGTAATACATGTTGTACAAGGAAAGATCTTCTAGATCTCCTAGGATTCCTATACATAATCTATTACAAATTTACACAATCACATAACATTAAATAATATTCACAACACTCCCCCTTGAGTGTGTAAATACTAAAGTAATAGTCACATCAGATCTTCAGGCAAATGTAGAAGTAGTTGATGCTGTCGTCTCATCTAGTCGGCACAAGTAGCAAATGCGAGTCTCATATAGGGATTGCACGTAGGAGTAAGGCCCCGTTTGGTATTACTTTTTTTCGCTAAAAACTACTTCACTTTAAAGTTAAGTAGATAAAAAGTGTTTGGTAAAAATGAAATATACTGCTTATTTTAAAAGTTATGACATTAAAACAGCATGAATGGCTAGTTTGGGGTTGCTGTGTTTATTTTCAAAACTGCTTCTACTGTGCTGTGAGAATAAATAGATGTGAAAAAAAGCAGGTAAGTGTTTGGTAAATTGTAGTTGTAAAAGTGTTTTTAGCAAAAAAAAGCAGTGTCAGTGTGTTTGGTAAACTTGTATATAAAACTGTAGTGACTGTGTAAAATGACTAAAAAGAGCATGTTGCTGGGTGTATTATAAATTTAATGGTTAGGCAAAAATGTTGGTCAATTTATTACATATACTTTTTTTTCTTATAATCTTCGTCTTACTTTACGTAGCCCAAATTGTAAATAATTATTATGACAAATTTTTTTTAAAATATTGAAATAATATAAGATCATATAAGGTAGTTAAAATACTGTCAACTATATAATACATACTTCAAATAGATTAAATATCTACAAATTGTTCAATATAAAAATAGTCTAATTAGATGCATTCATCAAACTTGCAGCTATGCTATTTCTTAATGCTTCCATCTCTTGTGATCTTTGATCATGGTGATTTTGGTCTTCTTCATCATCATCACTATCGCTCTCTTCACTAAAATCTTCAGGGTCATCAACATGGCTATCAAGTTCGGAATGCCTTCTTATGTAGTTATGAAGAACCATTGTAGCAATGACAATCTTCACTTGCTTATTGAACGGATAAGTAGGCATATCCCTTAAAATTGCCCATCTTTTCTTCCAAACTCCAAATGTACGCTCAATTACGCTCCTAAGAGAAGAATGTCTATGGTTGAATACCTCTATATACCCAATTGGTTGGCCACTCCTATGAAAATCGGGGAGATGATATATTTCCCCTTTATACGGTCCCAAATACCCTCTCATTTGTGGGTACCCCGCATCTACTAAATAATACTTTCCTATCAAATGTAAAATTTGTTTGCACATGTTATTATTTGACAAAGTGAAAATAATTCATAAAAGTGATTAACAAATGAGAATTGAGAATAAGAGATTACCAGTTGGAGGCTTAGGAAAATTTGAACTCGGACTACGTAGAACCGATAGAAAAACCCTTGTATCATGTGCAATGCCTTCCCATCCAGCACAAGCAAATGTGAATTGCATGTCAAAATTACATGCGGCCAATGACATTTTGAGTTGGTTTTCCTTTCCTACCAATATATGGTACTTGATCGGGAGGAGGTATTGAAGCATCAACATGTACCCCATCTAAGGCTTCAATACAATCCTAAAAATAAGGGATTAGGTTAAAAAAGACGGTCAACTTGCATAATAATAATTACCAACCAAATTCAAATAAGTAATAAAAACATAATTACCTTAAAATGAGGCATGTATATAGTATCTCTCCTTATCTCTTGTAGAGTGCCATTAAACTCTAAATCCATAGGTTTGATAATATCTATTGCCATCTAATATACAACATCCAACATAATACCAAAATATCTACTAACGGTCTCACCAGAGTGTTGAAATTGCTCTTGGGCTAATCTATTTTTTACACCATATCCTAACATATGTAAGAACATCCCTAATATCTCAGTTGCACTCATTCTCTTTGAACCTCTCAAGCCATAATTAGCTTGCAAATCATTGGATAACCTATAAAATACTATGGACTCACTTCTAAATCTCTAAAGGTATAAAAGGAAAGGATATTCCCTGATAAATGAAAATACTTTTCGTTGACTCAACAAAAGTTGCAAACATGTAATTGAAATAGTTTTGTAATATATATAAATTCATATAGACTATTAAGCCAACTTGTGGATATATGTGTGTGTACAGAAGTTACATCAAATTACAAAGTCAAGTGCATGTTCATGAATGGAAAACATGCTCTTTAGCATACAAATTCTGCAAACATGTCTAAATGCATTTGCTTCTTTGAAATTAATGAGTTTGTCTAACATGTATGGATTGCTAATGATAGTGATGTCAAAAACATTCAAACCTTTTGCTTATATATGGTTTAGATTGAAAATATGTAGTGCCTACTGACATGAACTAATGCACAGAAAGACATAAATATGGTTTGTGATTAGGCAAGCATCAAGACCAAATAATATAGAAATAGATCTTCATGCTTTATTTCATATATATATATAACTGAAAGCCTAAAACTATAAGTCTGTAGCTTAATAACAAGATAACAGGCTTGGATCAGTTTTGTAAATAAAGCAATTCTTGCCCTACAAACAAATTGATCCGATTGGTATATAAATATATCATGTGAGTGAAGAGTATAAGTATATTGTTAAACTATATATTTTCACAAGGAACATATATTAGTAAGTCTTATAAAAAAAATAAAGAGACTTTGGAAAATGGTTAGTCCAAAACACCAACTCGAAACAAGGCTCACCTGATATATATATATATATATATATCTATATATATATATATATATATGTACACGTGGACCTCAATATGTGATAAGTCTGATGAAGATTTTCATCTACATGGCACTTCAAACCAAACATGGGGTTCGTATCTATCTAGAACTCTCCTGAACTCCCACGTTCTCAACTCAGCAAAGTGGTGGTTTTCTCCCATAATCCCCACTTTGCAGAATGGCTCCACACTCAGGCATGGAATCTGGGAGAGTGCTCCCTCAATTACCTATCTCTAATTGCCTATAAAGAGGCATCGCTGCAAAGCAAAAAGAAAAAGGGGAAGAAAAAAAAAGGAGGAACGAAGGACAGACAGCGAAGAGAGCATTGGAGAGAAATTAGAAACGTTGCAGAAATTCAAAGAGAGCATTTGGAGTGAGAACGAAAAGACTGCTGAAATTCAAGGAGGATTTCAAAGTGAGAAGAAAGTGAAGAAAGAGCAAGCAATCTCTTGCAGTTACAAACGAAGGCGAAACACTCAAAGCGAGGGAACAAATTCAAGGAGGCTAACTCTACGAAAACTGAAGGTATAAAACCTAGCTATTTGTTTTCTTTGTTCTTTATTTGTGCAGGAGATCAATGCTCACTGCTTCCAAGCTTCAATTCATCTTTTGCAACCAAGCCTCTTTGCTGTCAAGTTCATGGACGAGGTTCGATACCATGATCTGTGTACGCTTCAACCATTCACCGGTAACCAAAGTCGTTGTGTAGAAACACAGTTGCAACGAGCATCAAATACGGAAGCACGAAGTTGCAGTGAAGAAAAAACAAAACAGCTCCATCTCCGTCGTCTCAGCCATCCTCATTCACATTTGCAACATCTCCAAATAATATTCTGAGTCTCCAAGGAAAACATCCAAATTCTTCCCGCGTTATAAAAGGTCCCAGAATTACCCTCAACGTCAGAAGCAAAAAGCAAAGAAATTTGCAGACAATCTCCTCATGCAGCGATTAAAGACAAGAAGGACGTCGCCCCGTCTCCGCTGTCAAGGCACTCTCCATAAAGTCTTCTCTGAAGTCAGACTAATAAAGTCACAACCAAGCCACTGACAATTGGAGCTGTTCGACGTGGAAAAGCAGCAGCGAGCGATGAACCTGCAGCGGAAGACAAAAGGAAGCAACCCCGTGTCGTCGCCGCCTCGGAGTCCCAAAAAAGAAGGCCGCTGCCAGCGTTGGAAACGAAGGCTGTGCTTACGCGCAAAGTCCACCAAATGGTGCAGCTAATATTCAAAGAAGAAGACTGCTGGCTACATACGGAAAAGAAGGTTACGCTAATGCGCAAGTGCACCAAATGGTGCAGCTGCCATCCAGAGAAGAAGACCATTGCTGGCGTTGGAAAAGAAGACTCTGCTCATGCGCAAAGTGCACCAAAATGGTATAGCTGCTGTCCGAGATGCTGACAGAGCGAAGGCCACACCAAAGAGACGTCAAAAAGACCCCTCTCATATGCAACTTGTACATGAACACCTTATGAGGTCTTCATGTCGTTGCACTCGCTCGATAGAACACCCGCAAGGTCTTCTACGTGCACCAAAGACGAAGCAAAAAAAAACAAGGAGAACCTATTCGTTTCAAGTACAAGTCTGGTGTCCTTCCGGCGTAAAAATAAAACCCCAAATGCTGCTGCATTTCAAATGCTTGAAAAACTTCTCCAGGCATTCAGATGCGAAATAAGATGAAGCAGAAAGACAAGATGAAGTCGGAGAAGTCTTCGGCCAAAATAAAAGAGTTAGTTGATATGGCAAAGACTTTGAAATCAAATGGCAAGCATCAGGCGCATGCATTTATAGATTTGGAAGCCTACACAAAATCTCAAACCCATGATATTTTGGTCAAACAAATAATAAAGCTACAAAGCGAACTTAATGAGTGTATAGGTGTTTTGTAAAAACACTTGGGAAGGCTCTCAAGATATGTAGCATGAATAAAGAGTGGCAAAGTCTATAAGCATTTTCAGAAGTACTGAGCTCACAAAAGGACAAACTTGAAAGACCAAATTAAAGGCACCGTTTCCCTCATGGCAGCACCAATGTCTTTGTTGTCAACAAATGGAACAAATTCAAGCCTTATGGAAGTATTTAGATGATTAATGGGGCTCTGTCCAAATTAAAGTGCCCAGGGTATCATTTAGCGAATAAAGTGATACAAAAATACATCAAATGGTCGTCTTCTCTTGACACCAAAAATGGTCATCAAACTCCAAATCCAAATCTCTCAAATGGTACAAAACCACATAAATCAAATCCAAATCAAATTCCAAATTTCGAACTACGCCGGTTTGATCCCGCCAAGGGTACGTAGGCAGTCTAGTACCACATTCTAGACGCAACCGCAAAACCAAAATACCAAATCGAATCCCTGGTTTATACAAACCAAATTTATTCCAAACACTCATCCAAATTGTTCAAATAAACTAAATACCAAATCTTTCTTTTTAGTGGGTCATTCACTCACTAAAAATCTCGACTCAAAACATTCGAGAACTACGAGTGGCTTGATCTCTCAAAAAGGGGGTACGTAGGCAATTTAGGTTTCTACCTAAATGCAGCTGCAAAATCAAACAAATACCCAAGCTCCCAAGTTACAATTTATTCATATTGGAATCAAAGGGTTTTTTCCTTTTACCGAAGGATTGTAATTAATAGACGCATAGTCTACAATGGGTCGAACTCAAAGTAATAAAACCCTCCTCGAAAAATGAACGAGGGTGAAATTGTGTCGAGTGAATCATTCGTTACATTTCGTATGCAATTTTTCATCAACATATATTAATAGTATAAACACTTATTGCCAACATGCTTCTTTACCAATATACATACATATAAATACATATATATATATATATATATGTATATATATGCAGTATATGCTTCGGCTCTACTCTCTGCAATAGAGTACCATCTAAGTCTCCTAAAGTTAAGTGCCCTTCCAGGAGTAAGAATCAATATGGTTTTGTATGTAATATGCGAAATAAAATACATGAGAGGTTGCCCACTAAAGAACAACACGAGCATAAAGATTTTTCTATAAAACCAAATCAGCAGTATAAACGAATTCAAATATGTATGCAGAATGATGCCTAGCAGCCCCTTTTTAGTTCAGATACAAACATTAATAATACACTAATATAATTAGTATAGAGATATGAGACAAATAACTAAGAGGAAAACCTAAAAGGGAAAACTCATTAAACCTGAGAGAGAGAGCATACCCCAAGAGAAAACGTCTCACCTAGCTAGCAAAGAAAACCGAAGAAATAATATTCTATTTATGGGAGAGAGAAACCGGCACAGAGGAAGATGAGATCAAAATCAAAATGGTGAATTTACATGAGCCCAACACTTCAATCACACAATATTCAACATAAAATGATGTATTTTCAATAGCCCAACTCAAACAAGTTGCGACATAAACTGAAATTGAGGTTGAGAGGCACATTAACATTTAATCCCAACAACAAAATGTCGAAATAAGCAGAGTTAGAGGTTGAGAGAGAAGGAAACTTACCCTTTTGCTGGTGAAGAGTGCTCGAACAAGATGAGAGGGACATATCGAGCTCGAGGGGAGAGTTCTCAAATGGCAAGAGAGGAGCGGTGGAGAGATATGGAGAGAATGAACGGGCCTTAGGGTTTTTAGAGAAAAATATGGGGGTGGGATTGCCAATATGAAAGTTTCATTAATTGGTACTGTTCACCCACCTTTGTTAAAAACAAGTGCTTTTTTTAAAAGTGAGGGTAAACATGCTTTTGCTTTCTGCTGTTTTGGACTCATGATTTTGAAAAAAAAAACACTTTTTTTTCATTTATCAAACACAATTAATGCCCTAACTTTTTTAAGAAGTTGCTTTTATAAAAAATTAAGTAACCCCAAACCAGCCCGAAGGTTGCTTTTAAAAGCTGCTTTTATAAGCAATTTTTTTTTTAAAGCACAACAACCCCAAACTGGCCTTAAGTCTCACCAAAACCTGTCTAAGATAAAACCCAACGGGAAGGTGAAAAATATGAGTTAATGCAACATGTTGATACTTAACATCTTCAGGACGTAGTAGTAAAACGCACACAAGGGTATGACCAACCCAGGATGGGTTCCTCATCAAAACCTCGTCAGGCAACAAAAATTCCAAGGGAAAAATGATTCTGATCATAGGGAAAAATAGTACATTAAAGTCAAGTGAGTATACATAAGAATACTCCCCTTGAGTTTGATAAAATTCCCCCTGAAAACTACAAGCATTGCAAATGAGATAGTTTGCGCACACCAATTTCTTGAACAAGCTTCTTAAGGTTGACTTCGGTGGTGACTTTGTGAAGAGATCGACAAGGTTGTCTTGGGATGAGATCTGCTTGACTTCAATCTTCTAATGCTTTGCTGATGTGAGAATGACACAATATGCTTGGTGTTGACTTCTTGATATATCTTTTTATGATTTGGTCGATACATGCGTCATTGGCTTCATGAATTGTAGTTGCAAATCAACGAGGGATGAAGAATTGTAAGTGCTTCGAATATGCTCCCATGTACACCTATGGTTTCGTGTATGGCGATGAGCTCCAAGACGTCACAACTAAGGTTTGTTTGATTGACCTCTAAGATATTGCGGTATTCCTAACGGTAAAGACATAATCCATTTGGAAATGTGCCTTGTGCGTATCATACATATAACCAACATTTGCAAACTAACAAGGCAAGCATCATTCCGAAGACCAATGGGAGTGTAAGATGCGTGGGGATAGAATAAGCCCAAATCCATAATACATTTTCAAGGGTCTCATTTGCATCTAGCGTATGGACGATCATAAGTGTACTCAAAGGCAATACTTTTTGGGTGTAGTTCGACAAGTAGACCAGAATACTGTTTGAACTTTGCTCAAACTTCAAGCCAAGACAGAAGACGAGTTTTTCCAAGACCTTTCATCTTAAATTCCAACTTTAGGTGCCAGACAGTTTTCTCAAGCTCTTCAGAAGTCTATGTGAGATTCATGTCATTGACATAAACTGCAACTCTAGCAAATTTGAACTGTACACACAGGGACATAGTAACCCTAACTGATCAAATATTCACTTAGACGGGTATACCAAATATGCCCGAATTATTCCAATCCGTAAAGTGAACGCCTCATTCAAAACGAAATGGTGTTATGGGTCTAGAACTATTTGACTCAGTCCATGTAAGTCATTTGAAAACTTCCATGTAGATTTATGTATCATGATCCCAAAGATACGTTACAACCATGTTCATAAGCTGCAATCAATCCATGACGTATGAGAGAAGCCTTGCGCCATAAGTTGGTGTTATATCGCACTATTTCATTCATCTCATTACACTTCCTTTTGCGTCAGATGGTGTTGGAACTACCAGCCTAAAGACTTTCTGCTTTGCCAAGGAATCTAATTCGACATGTATTATTTCTAGTTGATCAATCAGTTCTACGTCGATATTCATCAACGAAACATGGTTCGATATTGTTGTTTTTCACTATTTCGGGTAGCTACCATATACGTGTATATCATCGATGATAATCCCATTCAATTCCACAACTCATCCATGCATGCATAATGGACCGAAGACTTCAAGTATTGGGATAATCTGGATTAATTTTATGAGGTGGAATGGTTGAGATAGCGATCGAGGAAGAGATTCGTTTTGTGCCATGTTTCTCCACTTCTAGGGGTGAATCCTTTGAACCGAGTGATCTGTTGCTCTTCAGGCGGATGACAGATGATTGGCTAGCCGTCTTTGTACTGGGCCGGCTTAATAGCGATGCATACCTTCCTTTGGTGGTTACTAGTTTCGCACTAAGAGCAGCTCGTCCTTTGAGGACAGTGCGGCATCTTTTAGGTACATCTATCCTTGCAGGCATGTTTGCAGCTAGTATATGTGATCTTATCACTTTTGCTAGATCATAGAAAATGTCTGGTTACACTTTTAAGATCTAGAATATGAGAATCGAAATGAGATATAGTGGGAACATTCACAATAATTCACGCCGTTCTTGAGGAACTTTGACGTTCTTATCTCCCCTACTAGCGGGAAGACTGTCTTATTGAAGTGACAATCCGCAAACTGACGATAAAGAGATTGCTTGCAAGGACTCAAGAGATCTTAAAGGAGAATCATAATCGATATAGATTCAAATCCTTATGTGAGGACCCATATCGTACATAACAGCGGCACAATTTGGAACAGGAAGTGTACACCTAAAACGCGTAAGTACAACACGTCAGGGTCGTACCCAGTAATCAACTGTAACGCTAAAAAATATGTCGAGTGGCAATGAGCCTCAAGTGGGCCAACATAGCTACATACATGATTGCATAGCTCTAAGCAAAAACCGAAAGCTTGGTGCGTTTACTAAGGTTCGAGTGATCAATTGATAATACGCTTTATGACCGCTTTTGCGAGGCTATTTTAGGGCATAAACTTGGGGAATTCAATGTTAAATTTCACATTGAGAAAAAAACATGCAATACTTATCGAAAAATCTTCGATATAAACTTTCCGACATTATCTAGTTTTCTAGACTTTATGAGATAGTTAGGGTGGCGAGCCGAAAGGACTAGGAGATTAGCAGCAATTTATGTGGACAAACATGTGACCAGTGTGTCGATACATCAACCAAAACCATATTTACATGGTCCACATTTTGGTTGGATTAGTTCACACTACACCCTTGAATCCACTGTGAAAAAGAGGGTTATGTAGTATCTTTGCTAGGGATGATATGGAAATCCAATTTCCCCAACAATCAGGCTTGGCTAAGTGTGCTTGTAGGCACAAAATTCTTACTTTAGGTAATGTGATGCGTTGTGTAAGACGTGGCATCGCGTTTCGACCTAAATGTCCCAGACGGTCGTGCCAAAGTAAGTAAACCGCTTGAATCATACATCGTGATGTCCATTGGCTCCAAAAATACGCTTCGGGCAGTACTCTTTAAGAGATGATGCAAAGATGTTCCACTCTATTTTCTTTAGTGGTTTCATGATCATTGTTCTCTCGAATATTCTTAAAACACAATGACATTCTTCCAGAATGAAGAGAATGTAAGGCCCTTTAATGGTAATTTAGTACAATTTATACAACGAGGAACGGTGCCAAGGCCCTTAATCAAGTTGGATAGACTTGAATTCATTGCTAGAGGGGTGATTTAGGTATGAAGTTAGTGTGCATAATAGAACATTCATCTAGACAACTAACTTCCCCACGTTTATACCTAATCACGTGTTAATTGAATTCGAATTGACTACGGGAATGGTACTCATCCATATGTGTTAGGTGGAACAAAATTAGTCTCACAGATTGACTACATAAATGGCACTCCTCAACATCAGTGGTAGAAGCACAGATAAGTGCATAACCAATGATCTCTTCTATCAAAACGAAAGTAGATTCAGAATGGTTGAGGTTTGGGGATACTTTCCCTTATTCTTGGAGTTTGGGGTCTCCTGTACCAAGGGATCATGTATTTGGTCGTGATGCCACCCCCTTGTTAGACCCTAATTCTACCACTATTTGGCACTCTCTAGCCGAAGATGGATGAGCAGACTTGGTAAGCATCTGCTGAAATAAAGCTTTATGTTCGGTACACCTCTGCTGAAGCATATCGTGTCCTTCGCTACATCCTGATGAGTAGATTTTATATTATATATTTATCCCTATTCTTAGTATATTTTGGTTAATATTTTGGAAGAATTTTGATACTTTGAATTGTATTTTCAATGTAGGACTTTCAATTTCCTCTGGAGCAAAACATAATCAAATGGACGAATTTTGGAGTAATTCCAGTTGGAGGACATTCGTTAGTTACTTAGCTTGATCGTACCATAATATCAGATTTTTCTGCCCTGTAGTTATTTTCTGGCAATAAAATAAAGAAGCAGTGCGCGGTGCTGGAAAGTCACATTTTTGGGTTTAAATTGCGTTTTTGGAGCCCAAGATGACCTCAGATGGATTCGTGGGCTTCTGGAGTTGAGTTCAGAATGTTCTTATCTTTAAAACAAGCTATCTTGGGCCGGATTTGGAGGAGATTTGAGGCTAAAACGTGGCTGGACAGTTTCTGTGCAGATTCTTCTAGTTTAATTAGGACTCTATTTTCTAAGTTATTTTATTATTATTTAGTTTCCTAGCTGGATTAAAAGACTATTATTTTAGGGTTTGTGCGATGGCATAGAAGCATATATTGCTTTGCCGTTCACAATTTTTAGGACGCTTATTTTTATTCAACTTTGGAGACAAAGAGAACTTTGCTAGGGTTCTTGGAGACTTTCTACCTTGAGGTGTTTTCATTATTTTTCTTCTTAATAATATTTTCTATGATTTCAGTTATGAATATGCGTAACTAATTTCCATTAGCTAGGGCGAAACCTTAAGCCTTAGCATGAATATGTAATTTTTATTTAATTGCTTATGATTGATTGCATGTACGCTTTGAATTATTGATCACTGTTTTAAACTATCTAATTGTCTTGATGACTGGCCACCATTAGGATGTTTAGACAAGTAATTGGATGCAATTCGGTCGGAATATCACCGGAGGATTGAGTTTTGCTTCTTGTGACTGATAATTGTAATTTCACCTAAGGCGAATATCATGCTCATAGGTGAATATTCAGATCAAAGATACTGTGTGATCAGATCAAAGATACCTAAGGCGAATATCTTTGATCTGAATTGCATGGTTTTTCAAAAGGTTTTCATAGAACTTAATGAGTTTTGCATGTTCATATTTGATCTGAATATCACTGACGGAGTGCATGTTAGATATACGTTCTTACTTGAATATCACGAGGAGAATATATATTAGGAAAACCTAACATTCAAAGTGGCATGTGTAGATCATAAGTAATTGGTAGAAATTCATAAGATTGCTAGGTGATGGTGGAATCCTAGTGCTTTTATAAACTGGTATTTAAAACTCTTTTCTTTTATCATATTTGTTTTTAATTAAAATTCGTTTTATTTTATTACCTAAAATCAAAATCTCTTTTCTCAATTTTCAATTCTAAGTAGTTAATTAGGAATTGTTTCTACATAAATTATCCAAATAGTCCTTGAGGAGAATGACCTTGCATGAGCATCTATACTACAATATCCTTGTATTCTTGCAAGTATTTCATGTGATTTTGAGCCTAATTGCATAGACGTAAAAATCATATCACATCCCTGCTGAAGCAGGGCATGCCTTTCGGTGGGATCCAGCCGAGACTGGAGTCCGCGTTTGGTATGCCCCTACTGAAGTAGGGCTTGTCCTTCGGTAAACTCCAGCCGAAACTAGGCCACACCTTTCGATAGACTTCAGCCGAAGCTGGGTCTATATCGTTTGGTACCTCCCTGCCGAATCACTGGGTACCTTTCTTTCACTGTTGTGCTTTTCAGTGAGTAATGTGGTAGTAATTAGATTTGAGAATTTAGTGAACTTTCGCTATCTACAGTGCTACTTCAGGAGCATGTTAAGAAGCATGAAAGGATGAGAAAAATCTTCTCAAGTCAAAATTCGATTGTATTCTATAAACTTCAAAATTGTACCTATTCAAGGGTGTAAAGGTTTAAATAATGTCTTCGAGCAAGATCATCTTTTATGATTGAGAGGTCCGAAGAGCAAGCCAAAGATCCATGGAATCCTCTTTAGCGAGGTACTTCAGTTTGTAATGATTTAGGCAAAAGTTTTAGAATAAAGATCATGGCAGAGACTTATTCAGTTTTATCTATATGGCATTGTTAGCTTCAACAATTTCGCAGCTTCTCAGTAGTCAAGTGGAGCTTCAATACTCGTGCCTACATAAAGTAGTTTCTCAATGAAATTGAACTTGTTACGGTTTGACAATCCACTGAATGAAGGGAACAAGATTGTAGTTGGTGCTTATGGGAAATACAAAACTCCATAAGCATCAAAATTAGAACATTCGGGTTTTAAGACATGGTTTGATTTAGTGGATTAATCATGTAGAACTTTGGGTCTCTACACGAGCGGTGAGTTTTAGGAAACTTCAAGTTTCTATGGCAGTTTTCGAAACTTCAAGTTCGAGTTAAAAACATGAACTTCAGGTTCATAGTACTTGTAAACGAACACAATATATACAAGACAATATATAAAGCAATTGAAAACATATGTAATGAATATGAGTAGCTTCAGGACCTTTTGTTTGAGCTAAGTCGTCTCCTAAATATAGCTTTGGGGCTTACATGGGTTGCAGGGCCTAAAAGTTTTATGTATGCTGGGCTGTTGGCCAGCGTGAGGGGAAATAGGGCAATAAACCCAAGCCCAAATATAGGCTGGTAATCATGAAAAAAAACCTAGCCCCAAAAATATGGGCCCAAAAACCAATCCAACCCAACCTGGGTTGTGAGATTGAGGGCCCATGGGCTGGGTTCGACGAAACCCTAGAGTTGCCGTGTAGAGATGGCACTCTGGTCGGTTGAGTCGCATTCGACCGAGTTATCACATCGTTGTGGGTGATGACGGTAAGGGTGGGACCGAGAGTAAATCTCGAGGTCGACCATGGGTAAACAAAACCCTAACCCAACGAGGAAAGTCTTGCCGTGAAGTATTACTGTTGACAGCGCATATGGGGTGGGGTGGTTCATAGTCGCCGTGAATCGCAGACCAACCCTCGAGGACGGTCGAGGTAGTGGTTAGGATTATTCCAGTATAGTAGAGAAAAAGACACGATGGGTGTCTAAAGAAAATTCGGCGAAGAATTCAAACGAAAATCTCGATGTCTGTCATTGTAATCGATGATCAAGCCATGGGGAACAACTGCTAGCGTAACCGATGTCTTGCAATCACCAAGAATTGGTGATGAGGCGCGGTTTCAGGCGCGGTGGTCCTCAGTTTCATCGAGGTGCAGACGAGGCGAGGAGGAAGACGACGTCAACGACTTCGTTTCACTGGGTGTTAGGGCTAGAAGCTGCTGGCTTGACTGGGCTTGGTGGCTCGGCTGAGTCATGGCTTCTAGCCTTGGCTTGAATGCGATTTTAAGGTTTTTTTTTTTCGTTTTTCCTTTTCTTTCACACATATTCAATTCGCCATATAACAATAATTTAAGCAGAATATTATAGAAGGTACTTGGATTGCTGATGAATATTGTGAAAGAGGTTTGTAGAAAAATCGCCTTCAACTCCGGATTTCCATCTTCAATGCTTGCATCTCGTACAACATAGACATGCAAATAAGGAGCAATTGAATCAATAGCAAGTATATCAATTCAATAAACTAAAAAGTAAATCAAAATAAGAATTATTGAAAGTAATACTCCCCGTTATTGAAGATGGTTGAACTCTCTGTAGCGTAGCATCAAGAGCGTACTGATAACATGTTGTGACCTAAAATTTAGAGAGAGGGAAGAAGGAAAAATTAGCAGAGAGAGAAGAAAGGGTGTGAGTAATTGTGTATATATTCCTCATGCCTAGTGCCCTTATTTATAGTAATAAAAGGGAGAGAAACTTGCTCTCTAAGTAATACAAGTTGTACAAGGAAAGATCTTCTAGATCTTGTAGGATTCCTATACATAATCTACCATGGATTTACACAATCACATAATATTAAATAATATTCACAACAATTAGTTATTTGTCATCCATGCAACGACATAATATAACCAATCCTCTTGTAGCTTTAATTAGTTATCCTAAAAAAAAATTCTTTTGATTATAAAATTTTATTCAGAACAATAAAAAATGTACATATGGCAGACATATCAAAAGTAACAAATTGGTCACATATGTCAAATGATATATTACAATTTAGTGGAAAGAGCAAGTGAAAATATATTAATTAAATAAGCACCTTTTTTTTCTCCACCATTAGATTTGATCGAACGGTGGTTGACCAAGAATTTTTCTGGTCCCTGTGGACCAAGAGAACCGGACTGACAATTCCTTAGCCACGGAAAACCCACATCCAACCATAAGAAAATATAACACCACGAGGAACAATGCTTGCTCTCACGTATTACAATGCAATCAAGAGCAAAGATAGTGAGTGTGTATTGTGTAAGGGTAATGCTAGGGAGACCAACTCTCTAGACCATATTTTAAAACCAAATGATGTGGCTCCTGAGGTGGTTATGCCATGTCACTAACCCACCCAACTTTTAATAACTCTTAGTTACTACTTAAAAGAAAAAAATTAATTAATTCTTATTTTTTTTCTAATTGCACGTTTAACTATGCAGAAGACCTGTGTGACCTTACTTCTTCTTTCTTCTCATCTCTTTTACGAGACTGCTCACACTCCTCCTTCCTCGTCCCTCTAATCCACCAACGACAAGAACTGATCGAATTTTTCCCGACACCGGCAACTGTAACATCATCTTCTCCTTCTTCTTTTTGTTTTTCAAATAGAACCCCTGTTTTACACAAGCGAAAACATGTGAGTAAAAATGACTCAGCAGAGCGAAGCAAATAACAAAACAATGCCAAAGCTACACTAGGATAAGAACGGAGAACAAATGCTTGATGCCAAAGTTACACAAGCGAAAGTATGTTTGATATATGTTGTTTACTTGGTATCTGAGATGTCAATTGTTTATTTGATCGAACATATGCTTGCAAAGTTTGTTTGTTGTATTCGTTAAAATTAATCTTTATGTTAATTAATAAAATTAAGTTGATTGCTATAGTCGAAACGAGTGGAGCCTGGAAGATGTCTATACAATGGTTCATGTTCTTTTTGTTGAATTGTGCAAGCATAATACAACTGAGCCAAGCTCCCATGTTAAAGAAATATGGTCTTTTAAATGTCAGGTAGGAGATTAATAAGCAAAATGACCTTTTTTGTAGAGGAAACATAAGAGTACCATTCAATATAAAAAGGAGTTCAACCATGGCCATTAACAGTTCCAAAATTAAAAAACAAATATGGATAACATGAACTAAAACATGGATGACATCTCAAAAGTGTATTAAGAACTTCTGCAAATTTGTGCTTCGAATTATCATTTACGCTCGGCCCCACTTCCTCCAGAATTAGAGCTTGCCATACAGGTGATTACTCATTCCAATTTGAGTATTTTGTACAACTTGAGAATCCTGAGTTCCAAAAGGCATTAGCAACAATAATTAGTTTTAACAAAGATAAAAATCAATCACATGCAAGACATTCATGTCATACCTTCATAACAATGCTCTCTTGTGTTCCAGTTACACCATCGCCTTTAGAATTGGGTGCACCAATGATATGGAAAGTATCATCAAATTCTATTGGTTGCAAATCCTACAAAAAAATGCAGGAAAAAAGACAATAAAATACACTATTAATTCAATGACACAAATTAAAAAGAAAAAAAAATTATAGACAATTTGCTTGCATACCTTTACTTTCTTCCCTCTACTAGTATTGTTTCCACGAGATTTCTTTGTCTTTTCACTCTCTTTTTTCTTCTTCTTACTCTTTGTTTTCTTCGTAACTGCTAACTCCATCTGAGATTTCCTCCTTTTAAACGGTGGGCGACCTTTACTTCGAACTGCTATTGGAGTAAGAATACGCTGACTTGGGTTTGGAATTGAACCAACATCATTCTCAATGTTCCTATCGATAGGTGACTCAGGAGCTGGTTGATCACTACCCCCACAAATGGAGCAAATGGCATGTCATATGTAACAAATGTCATTCGTCAAGTATGTATCAAATGTAACATCTCCAAATTCTTCGTATGCCGCTCTACTCCTTGCATCTGCCCAGAAGGCATTTCTTAACCGACCTTCTTTATCTAAATCAATAGCGTAGAAGAAATTTGAATTTTGAGCTTGCATTTTCAGAAAATATGTTTGGATTCGCAATCTTCTAACCTTTTCTATATAGTTTGATAGTTTGCCCCCCCCCCCCCCCCCCCCCACTTCAACCACCATTGAATTAAAGCTCTTGTTTACTCTTTTTCCAGCTCTATCATTTAACTCAATCCTTCTTTTCATATCTAAACTTATTGTCCGATGACATCGAAAAAAAGGACCTTTGGTTGGACTCATATCATGGTTATGATCAAGGTTGATAGAATTGACCCGCCACTTTCCGTCCCAACATATGACTACCCTTACTTTAGCTTTGCAGTCACTTTTCATAGTAGGATGTAGCTTTAGGACATTACCCGATTTACTTTTCGATGTGCCTTCTCGACCACATGAAATAGTCACATATTTAAGTTCTCCAGCGTCTCCCTTTGTTGATGATCTGATCTTCACAGGAAACCCCAGTTGCTTCCCATATTCTTGTAATAGGCAACTACCTCACCAATGCTGTCAAAAATCATCCCAACTTGGGAATGTTGCACAGCAGCTCTCTTCTCCATTTCGGTCTCGTCGGTTACTACTTCATCGTCATATTTTTCAATTTCAACCCCAAAATCATCTTGATCAATATCTGAAGACTCTTGAAAGTTCTAGGATGGGTACTAATTTAACCTAGAGGAGGTGAATAGGTTCCAACTTAAAAAATAATTCAAATTCTCAACTAAATTAACCAGTTTTGCAAAACTAAATCCTACACATCAATATTAAGCAAAATATAAAAAGTGCACGCAGGTTGTAGGATTTAACGAGGCAAAACCCACCACTAGTTAAATCCTCGGGCTCCCAAGCCAGGATACACTAAGAGAAATGAATACAAAAAGGACTTACAAAACTCATCTTACTAGACTCACAACTAGAAGGCAGTTTTGTCTCCGCGCCTTTGCTACTCGATCTCTCCTCAGCCTTCGAGTGGAAGTGGCACGATACTAACGCGGCCGTCAATCACCTTTGCAGGATACTAACGCGATCATACAAAATGAATGGAATGAAATGTTTTTGAATTTCAACCAATTACGAAAATCACAAGGCACATTTTCATAATTGATTTCGAATTAAAGCTCATATGAAAAAAGAAAGTATAATTAACTTTTTCTCTCAAAAACACATGATGCCGTAATGCACTCTAATTGCTCTCACAATTTATTTTTTCCTCTAAAAACACTCGGCAATAAAGTCGATTCTTCTGAAATGAAAACAGCTCTCTGTGCACTTGGGGCTACTAACAAACCTTTGCTCTCATAAGATATTTCATAAGGCAAAAGCAAAGTATAATACATATATCAATGCATATGGCAGCAAAAACCTATTCTAATACATGCAGCAGCAGCCAAAACCAAAGCCTATTCTAATGCATGCAGCACATGAGAGAAACAAAGATTATATGATAATGACTTGTAAAAACCTAACGCATGCAATAATATCTCTAAAAACAAATGACTGTTCTCATATATGTGTGATACGGCATAGAGCAGCAAGCAAAACCTCACCTAAGACTTAAATATATATATATATATATATACATATATATATATATATATAGAACGGCGAATCCGCCTCTTTTAAGATCTATTTCGTCCAGAACTATTAAC
The DNA here is from genome assembly GCA_018257905.1 of Gillenia trifoliata. Classification (NCBI taxonomy): domain Eukaryota; kingdom Viridiplantae; phylum Streptophyta; class Magnoliopsida; order Rosales; family Rosaceae; genus Gillenia; species Gillenia trifoliata. The sequence goes on from CM031086.1 coordinate 13,350,864, forward strand.
CCTTTGGATTCAGAACCAGATTTGAATCTTTTAGCAGGACTGAGAAGAACAGAAGAACAGATCCAGATTCCCTGCTATAAGGATGAACCTCTCGAACATCTGGCTCGGAGAAACACGATTCAGCCAGAACCGGTTTGGAATGATGTAGACTCTACTATCAATGTGATTTCTAAGTTTGAAATTGACTATGCGTTTCATACTAGAAATTATTTGCATGTTGATAATGTAGACATGAAGGCTTGGATAGAAGATATCTATAATCATGAAATGATTAGATATTTGCATAAGAAGCATCATTGGTTTATGAAGGAAAAGCAATTTAACTATTGTTTTTTCTTTTGGTATGCTTATCATGCTAAGAAGAAATGTCTACCTGAATACATGAAATGTATTAGTGTTATTGACAATCCTTTCAGAACCTATAACACTAAACTATGTAAAAAACAAAAGGTTATCCATCTGCCTGAAATGGCGATTGAAGATCAAGGAGATACCCTAAAAGGGTTCGTCAATGCCTTGACTGGATCAGAAGATTTTTCAGGTAACTTTAAGTGACACACCCCACCCTCGATACCCACGTGGATACCGAGTGCGAGCGTGCTGGCCGACACTCGTAAGTGACGAAGCCATTAAATGCATGACAACACTTAGTGTAACCAAAATTAAAATACTATTAAGTTTGCGGAAATCAATGTCAATATGCATATGGTTCAGAGCGTACTAATTTTGAAACAGCGGAAAACAAATAATAAACTGAGTTCCTAGAATCTCTATCCATAGCAGGGATGGATATTATTATAGAAACTGAAAGAAAGATAGATCCCTACATGGTCGGGATGGATAATCAGAGCTGCCACGCAAAATCCTCGACTGCGCCGGATGCACTATCACTATGTCCTGAAGGGGGCGCAAAACAAAAGTGTGAGTGGACAAAAATCAAAGTTTTCGCAAACCATTCTCTTTTCAACATATTAACCCCCTGTTTGAAAAACAGTAATAATCGTAGAAATATACTATCATAGTATAGTTCAAAAGATATTTTTAAAGTATACTGAAACATATCAAAAGATATAATACTCGAAAATCACAGTTCATAATTCCACTAATATAGCAAGGGAAAACCAACACAGGGTATATGCGCGATCACCCATGTACGGGTTGAGGAACAGCCTCTCAATCACCGTACAAGCACTTTACGTTATCCATTAATTTGTACTCCTAGTACCACACACATGTAAGCACTTGCGCCGCAACGCGTCACACCCGAGTCCTTACGTAGTGGGGCCTTTTCCCCATAAACAACAATAAACGTAAGACAAGCTTGCATATTTACCGGACAGTACCCCTGGAGTACAGTGCGTGTGACCCAAACATGTGAGACTTGTCCTATGGCCATGAGAACGGTACTACAACGTAGTGAAAGCATACCAAGTGTATTTGAAAACATACATACATACTCATGTGTATAGTTATAGGAGCCAAAATCCCATTCATAATTCCCAAATATCAAGTATTGCATAAATAAATATTTCCCTCAAAACCATATAATAAAATATCATTTAATAAACCAAAAGTGATATCGTAGTGTAAACCATTTCAAAATGTATAATCATACTTTGGTATAAAACCACAATCACCATTTAAATTCATATCCCAATATATAACCATAAATAAAACAAATATGGTTGCATAAACAATTCTCAACATGTATATATATTTATAAATAAATATATATAAATAATCATACTTCAAAAACCATTTAAAACCACAAAGAAACCAAGTTCATATTTATTTTCAATCAGAAAAACCATTTAATAAAGCAAAAGTCCACTCACAGGTGATCGGGAGTGAAATCTCCCTCGGTGTTGCCCTCCTCGGTGTGCGGAGTCGAAGAATTACCTATTTAATATTAGGGAACAAATTAGAACTTCCCTAAAATAACTTAAAAATAGGCCTTAAAGAGAAATACCCCAAAAATAATACTATTTTAGCGAAAACGGGCTCGAAAAATGATTTCTGGAGCCCAAAAACCCTAGAGCCACCGTCCACCGCCTCCGGCACCGCCGTGCGCCGCTGCACGCGCCGGGAAACGGTCGGACGCGCCGCCACGCGCCGGGAGGTGGCTTCACGCGCCGGCCACGCACTGGCACGCGCCGCCACGCGCTGGCACGCGCCGCCACGCGCTGGCACGTGTCACCACGCGCTGGCACGTGTCACCCACGCACGGTACGTGTCACCCACGTGCCCCACGCGCTTGCACGCGCAGTCCCACGCGCGGATGACGTCAGGCACGCGCCTGCTGACGTCAACGCCGTTAAAGTTAACGGAATATACCTTTTTGGACGGAATATTCTGACGCTGTCAGGAATATTCCGTTGCCGTTGACGAATATTCCGTCGTCCCCTTCCTCTCGCCGGTCGCCAGAGCCGCCGCCGGTGCCGCCGCCTGGTTCGCCGGAATTTCTGGAAAAATGCCGATTAAGTCCCAAAACTTCAAAAATTCATATCTTCTTCGTTCTTTGGCCAAATTGAACGTGCCATATATCAAATTGAAGGTATTGAGGAGTAGAATATTTTCATACCAATTTGGGGCCGGAAAAATGGCCGGAGATGGCCTGAAATTGGCCGGAAAGCTTCGGGAAACCCTAATTCCGTTCTCCTTCAAAACTGCACCAAATTCGACGTTCTTTATATCGATTTGAACCTACTCAATCCAATAAAACCAATGGTAATGGTCTCGAGGCTTACCTTAGTCTGTATTGTACAGAAAATCGATGAACAGTTTGCCTATTCCGTTCCGACGTCGGTTTGAACGATCGGGTACGAGTTCGAAGATTCTGAAATCACAGCCTCGTCCAGAATGACGAGACGATCGTGATGGTATGGATTTTGGGCGACGGTTTGACGGTTGGCGGAATAAATTGGTTTAAGTCATTCTATCATTCTTGGTACTCCTTTCGTTAATATGCTTTATCCCTTTAAGGTCTCTGAAAAAGGAATCGAAACGGAAGTTGAAGGAATTAAAGTATTGTTTGAGTTTTCTAAAATACCCCAGAAACAATATATTAATTCAATTCAAAGGTCGCTGACAAATATCTGAAACATCACTTGAAACATGGCCTGAAAACAAGGTTTTGGTATGAATGTCTTTTGGTGGAAACCAACTCTATTAACATTCTGCATCGTTATCACAGTGATAACAAACATAAGATTGCTTTTTCAAAAATAATTATTTTGAACATCATTACTCTTGAAGAGTGGGGAGATAGCTCGAATAAAATGTTTTTCTTGCAAAGTTCTGATTTTAGGCCCCGAGGTTATACCTTTTGGGATTATGTTGAAGCATGGAAAAATGTTCTCTGTTTTCATAATATAAAATATACTCACACCTGGTTTTTGTAATTTAAGCTGACAGTTCTGAAAGAACTCCCTTACTGGTTTAAAAACTGGTTTATGGTGTGGGGTCCCATTATGGAATATCTTCTAAAAGAGGTGAAATTTGCTGAATCGATTGTGCTTCTTATGCAAGTATCTAATCATTTCATGATCATAAATGTCTTCTATCCAGGCTTTCATGTCTACATTATCAACATGCAAATAATTCCTAGTATGAAACGCATAGTCACTTTCAACCTTATACCAAATACGGCCCAAAGTATACAGATTGATAATAAATTAGAGTAACACAACTAATCTTGCTTGTACTTACGTACAAGCGTATTCGAGATGCAGTTCAAGATAAAGAGAGACAAGAATATGAACTGGAAACAACAGATATAAAACCAAGGAAAACGATAGCTAGAATACTGAAAAACATCAACTCACATTTATAAATCTTCGTAGAAGAGGAGTTACAAACACGAGCTTCAAAAGTTCACACTTGCAGAAAATTGAAATCACTCTCACAATTGCAAAAGTTGAAATCACTCTCACACTTACAGAAAATAAATCACTCTTAAGCTAAAAACAGTATTTAAGATTGCAGAAGATTTCGCGTCCTTTGCTACTAAGGAGGGAGGCTCTTTAAATAGACAGGAAAGCAGGAGAGTTGAGGCTCGGGGTCAACAAAGGCAGCCTACACAAGTGGGTGGCATCTTCACCTTTAGAGACAGTTGGAGGGAATCGACGATCCAAAAGCGGCCGACGCAAAACGTTAAAAAGGAAAAGTAAAGTGCTACAGGAAAAGTATCTTTAAAAACGACAACAAAAAATAATGGCTACAGAACAAAGTACCCAGATTATTACAAAAGGAAATTAGTGCTTGATACGTGGAAAGATTCCAAAGCAGTCGTCTTCATTATCATACAAATCATTATCTTCAGGAGTCTGAGATGAGGACGACTCGGTAGCCATTTCTGTATCTTTATCGACCTCAAAGAGTTCAAGAACTTTCTTTTTTAGATCCTCTTTGGAAGTCGAACCAGTAGATTTTACCAGGGATAAGATCAAGTCTTCTTTGGCAGACGAGGACTGTGAAGAAGAAGGAACTGAAGTCTGAGCAGGATTATAGACTAAAAGAATATCTTTACAATAAAAAGATTTTGGCTCCAGATAGGATATTATAAACTTATCCCACCATCTTACATTGATATTTCTTACGAGATGAGGTATATAAATTAGGGACCTTTCTTCGTTGTCATCAAAACCATAAGACCATTTCAGAATCCAGGGAAATTTATACAGAATAATGAACCACATGAGCACAAATCCTTGATCAGGAAAACCTTTATTCTTTTTAAGAAAAATGTTATCATAGGTAAATTTCACCTCTTTTGGAAGATATTCCATAATGGGACCCCACACCAGAAACCAGTTTTTAAACCAGTAAGGGAGTTCTTTCAGAATTGTCAGCTTAAATTGCAAAAACCAGGTGTGAGTATATTTTATATTCTGAAAACAGAGAACATTTTTCCATGCTTCAACATAATCCCAAAAGGTATAACCTCGGGGCCTAAAATAAGAACTTTGCAAGAAAAACATTTTATTCGGGCTATCTCCCCACTCTTCAAGAGTAATGATGTTCAAAATAATTATTTTTGAAAAAGCAATCTATGTTTGTTATCCTTCTTTTGATAACAGTAAGAATGTTAATAGAGTTGGTTTCCACAAAGACATTCATACGAGAACCTTGTTTGGGCCATGTTTCAAGTGATCTTTCGGATATTTGTCAGTGAACATAGGCTTAATCGACGGTCACAAGATTGATGATTTGCGAGAGGAATTTCTTAAGTCCCGATGAAAAGGGTTTTTATCGGCGAGTTTTCTGCTTTACATTATGTCTGATGGTTGAGGAGCTCACGGATAAGGTTAGGGTCCTTTACGATTGGCACGAAGAGGATGAGGGCTCATGGATTTTGATGGAAAATGGGACTAGGCTGACTATTTCTCCTCTGCACCAAAATTTTTGTGAAAAAAGAAATTAAACAAAAGTTTGCGGTAAAAAAAAACAAAAGTAAAAACGAAAGGTCGCTTTCGAGAATAGTAACGCAAATACTATCGAAAGTAACTCCTTCTTAAAAACAAGCAAAACTACACGGTACCAAAAGTAAAGGTAAAACAACGAGATCAAAGGCGAACTCGTCTTTGCAGCAAGACCGAGAAAAGTAATGCCGGTGGTTAGGTCGAGAACTCTTACTTGAGAACGTGCTTTCTCTCAAACCTTGGCCCAGCCAAATAAAGATGGAGTCTCAAGCGTCAAGTCTACTCTTCCCAAACTTTATCCGGTCAAGTTTTTCCACAGCATTTGAGTGGGCAATTACAGTAGGGTTTACAACGGAAACCACAATACAAAATGGTTCGGTACAAACGTGACAAACAATAAGCCTTTTAGATTCTTAGTTTGTAGTGTTACTTCTTCCTTTGCTTGTGAAGCTTGTTTGGCTTGGGCTCTATTCCCTAATCCTGGCTAGCATAAGAGAGTGTTGGCTCGAACACATCACTTAATCTCTTCCTTGCAAAATTCTCGGGTCGAAAAGTCGAGGAGAGTTTTAGATCTGCTTTAATATATTCCAAATTAAAATAAAAAAAGCGGATAAAATACCTTTGCCATCGGCGTAAATGCATTTGGAAGCAATATTTTTACATCTTTAAGCTAAAATATCTTGAGTTTTTATCACTCACAAGCCCTGAACTTTCACTCGCGGTGATTGATGCAGACTTTTTGCTTCGATCCACGTAGATAAGTAGGACTTATAAAAGCAAGACTTTGTGATACTTAGTCCCAATTACATTATCTCTCTAGTCAATCTAAATGGGTTTTATCACCCACAGTTTTGAACTTTCACTCACAGGTGATTGATGCAGACTTTAAAATCGATCACGAGAGATGCCCAGAGACTTATAAAAACAAGACTTTGATATACACATCATAATTTCGTTATCTATAATTCTTGATTAAGTGGGTAAATATGTCATTTCGCACCATATGTTTGATGAAATGACCTTTAAAGGCACTTTGATTACATGGTACGATCCTTTCATTCTCCTTCAGTTTCCATAAATTGGTTGAAATTTCCCTCCTTTTCTTATCATTTCGAAAATTCAGGGTAGTTTGACTGACCTCTTAATATTCTTAGTATAGAACATTCAATTGGTAAAGCTCGTAGTAAAATTAATTCGATGAATCAATAATTGATTTAGGTCATTTATCTAAGAACACATATTGCTTTTGCTTTATTTTGTCTATTTCAACCTTCATTTGATTTGAGTCTTATGAATTCTTAAGACTAAGATAGTATGATTAGTTGGTATTGTGACTATTATGATATTTTAATGATATTATGGATTTTCTTATGGATGTTATTTTGTTATGTTTCTTATGTTCTCATTTTTATTTTGGTTTCTTTAGATATAGGTCCTTATAACTCTTGTTTCACAAAGCTTAAATCATTATCACTGGCATTAAAATACAAAACGAAAATTCAAAATTGTTGACATGTGAAAAATAAGTAACATATTATTACAAATTATTTACAACTTATGCCACAATACCTAATTATGTTAATGAAGCAATTTAACATTTTAAATTCAAATAGTAGGTGCATTGTTGTGAGAGTGAAAAAGCTGTATCATTCAAAGGTTGGAGCTTTACATTATGAAATTTAATAGTGTCTGCAAATAATTTTACTTATACTTTTATCTAAAATAGGAGTTAAATTAATTTTTAATCAAATAGCATGCCTCGTTTTTGTACTAATTAATTAATTTACCTATATATATAAATTTATCTATGATTAGCACGTTATTTATTTTGTAGGTAAATTATTTTGCATGTATTATTATTTTATATGCAAATAATTGACCTATATTTTATATAAAAAATATAAGGTAAATTATTTTGTAGAGTAAATTATTTTGCACTTCAATTTTTACATATATTAGACTTTTTTTTTAATTATATATGTGTATGTGTAAAATAATTTACCTACATTATATGAAATATAATCTTGTGACATTAATTAAGCATGTGTTATTACATATTTTAGGCATGCTTTATTGTTCTTATATATAAGGCAGTGATTATAACATTAATGTTTTTTTCTTTTTGTAAAATCATTAATTCTCCCTTACAATCAGGTATGGAATTAATTGTATCACGTAAGACATTGAAATATGGGTATTTTAGGCATCTAAATTTAAAATGTGTAAAGTCAAAAATAATTAATGAATTTGCTTATGTGAGTCTAGTCAATGGGTTATAAATCAGGTAAAAAAATTATGTGGATTTTGTAGAAAAATTAAATTTACGGGGACTAAGTCACACTTTCGGTTTTTTTGTCTTTTATTCAATTTTATACCAACATGCAAATCCCACATTGGCAATTTAATTCATTCAATATTTCAATTATTGATTCATCGAATTAATTTACTTGCACATCTAAGAACAATATTTCATTCAATATTTCAATTATTGATTCGCCGAATTAATTTACTTGCATCTAATAACAATATTTCATTCAATATTTCAATTATTGATTAAGTGAATTAATTTACGCAGGCGTAGCCTTTTATCAGTGAATGTTCTATACGGAATGACATTAAGGAGTTGGGTGTTGACCAATTTGGACGGAAATGATAAGAAATGGAGGAAATTCAAACCAATTTGGGAGGGGAAAATGGGAAGAGAAGGAGGGAAGGATCGGGCCAGTGTAATCAAGGTATAAGGTCATTTCATCAAACATATGTGCGAAAATGACATATTTACCTCTTAATTGACGGAGAGATAACGGAATTGGGACGGAAGTATCACAAAGTCTTGTTTTTATAAATGCGGGCATCTAAGTGATTGGTTTTAAGTTCGGGCATCAATCGGTCGATGAGTGAAAGTTCGGGGCAGAGTGGGTGATAAAACCCATTTAGATTGTGAATAGCAGATTAAGGACGGAATCCACAAAGTCTTGTTTTTATAAGTCGGGCATCTACGCGGTCGGTTTTAAGTTCGAGGGCATCAATCGGTCTGGTGGTGAAAGTTCGGGCAGGTGTGATAAAAACCCCAAATATCTTTAGCGGACACAATCTGCCACACGATTAGAAACCTTTTATTAAGAAGATCGCTTTCAAATTTAGTAGCAGATGTCTTATAGAAACGAATTCGCACACAGCAGTCGAATAATTCTTTTTGGGTTTCCAAAATGCAGTAGAAATCTAACCAAAAATTTCTTTTACCATCGGGATTCCTCATTATCCATTCCCCATACGAAGCGTCTTGTTTCCACAATTTTAAAGCATCAGGGGTTGGCTAAAACAAACAAGGAAGTTCCTTAACTTTCCTTTTAATTTTTTCACGGCTTCGGTATGACTTTCGGTCCACGGGAAGGGTTCTTTTAAATCTTAAGTATAAAAGTTTACTATCAAGACCAAGATTTTGATAGAAATCTTTAACATAATTAGAACTTCCAAGATTCTTTACGGTACTTCTTTTCAGATTTCATGCGGAAATTTATCGAAAAGCAATAGCACGGTGTTGTTTAATCAATCCTTTATGTATGTATGACCAGAAATCTTACCTTCAGTGCGCAATGAACATCTTTACGGCGGAAACTACAAGCACGCATGCCTTATAACTTTTAAGAAAGTATATAGGTGTTTGAAATGCTTTGATCAATAGGAGTTAGAGAAAACCAGCACATCATCTATATAAACAATCGTAAAAGTTAGAGTAAGGATTAAGATCTCATTCATAACATTTTGGAATTTGAAGGCGTTTTTAAACCAAAAGGCATAACATTCCATTCCTTATTGCATTAGAAACGGGACGTTAAAACGATTTATATTTATCCTTTTCGTCAATGCAGTTTGCCAATATCAGTACATGAATTTAGGGGAAAATATATGCATTACACCTTTGTCTAACAAATTATTTTTAGTTATAGGATACCTTACCCGTGTTAATACCTTGTTCGGGGGTTTTATAGTTTATGACTAACTTGAGGTTCTCTTTCAAGTTCGGTTGCATTTCTACATAAAAGGTTGAACAACTCTATGGTGGACATGCTTTTTCTCAGAATATACGAAATTTTTTTTGATTACCATCAACTGCTTGTTCATTTGAATAGGTCTTGCTTTAGTGGGGATCTTCTCTTCTTCAAACCCTTCTTCATGGGAGCTGTACCACATGTTTTCTATTCAAAAAGCATTAGGTATTTCTGCCTGACTGCTCCTCAATTCTTTCACGGACATGAATATTACTGACTAGTATCTTCTTTACTAGTTAATTGTTCTTTAGTTCTTTGAAAAAATAAGTTCCTCTTTCGGAGAGCTTAAAAATTTTTCTTTATCCACTATTTTGTGTTGAATCGAATTAATATATTGTTTAGGGTTTTAGAAAGCTCAAGCAATACTTTAATTCCTTCAACTTCCGTTTGATTCAGCACGGAGACCTTAAAGGGATGTGTAGTAACAAAAGGAGTACCAAGAATGATAGGAGCCAAACAAACCTTTACCATTACAAATGGTGTTCAAGCAAACGTCATTATGAAAGACGGAGTCTGTCTGAGACTGAATGTTCATAGGCTGGCAATTAGCACTTTTCAACCCCTGCTTAGTCTTTGAGAAGTATTTTGTAGGTATCACCCCTTCTCGAATACAATTAAGATCTGCACCTATATCAATTAAAGTCTCTATAGAAAACCTAAAAGTTTTATTAATAACAAAAGTGACAAAAGCTAACCATTTTTTATTAGTTATTTTATCAATGTTATTAACATTTTTAAGTGCAAAATCCTCATTTGTGGGTTCGAAAGAAACTCCATTATCATTATTCGAAATATTTTTATGCAAATAAGGTTTAGAATCAACCTTGCTGGGTTTAGAATCAACCATACTGGGTTCACTGCTAAACATTTCTTGTTCTTTTGACTTCAAACCTTTTAGTTATTCTTTTACGCTCTTAATTTCTGTTTGAAGATCAACCATTTTAACCGCCTTTTTGCCTTTCAGGTCTTTTGGCTTACCAATTTTATCTTCTCCCTTGAATTGTTTAGCCACTTTCTTGGCTTTAAGAATTGCTTCTCTATCCATTTTTCTTTTTATCCTGCATTGGTTAACCTTATGCCCTTTCTTAGCACAAATAAAACATATTAGTCTAGAAGAGTCTCTTCCCCTTTTTATCTCAGGCTTAAAGTTACCTGAAAAATCTTCTAATCCAGTCAAGGCATTGACGAACCCTTTTAGGTTATCTCCCTGATCTTCAATCGCCATTTCAGGCGGATGGATAACCTTCTGTTTTTTACCTAGTTTAGTGTTATAGGTTCTGAAAGGATTGTCAATAACACTAATACATTTCATGTATTCAGGTAGACATTTCTTCTTAGCATGATAATCATACCAAAAGAAAAAACAACAGTTAAATTGCTTTTCCTTCATAAACCGATGATGCTTCTTATGCAAATATCTAATCATTTCATGATTATAGATGTCTTCTATCCAGGCTTTCATGTCTACATTATCAACAAGCAAAAAATTTCTAGTACGAAACGCATAGTCAATTTCAAACTTAGAAATCACATTGATAGTAGAGTCTACATCATTCCAAACTGGTTCTGGCTGAATCGGGTTTCTCCGAGCCAAATGTTCGAGAGGTTCATCCTTATAGCAGGGAATCTGGATATGTTCTTTTGTTCTTCTCAGTCCTGCTAAAAGATTCAAATTTGGTTCTGCATCCAAAGGGTTAATAGTTTTGGTCGAAATAGATCTTAAAAGAGACGGGTTCGCTGTTCTAAAAGAATCTATGCTACGTCTAGAAGAATCAATACTTACTCTTGCAGACCCAGTATTTGAGAAACGTACCTTTACGTCTCCATTCTCGAACTGATTGATTTGCGATGGCTCTCTATTCTCGAGAGGTCTCGCCGTTGCTGCTTCTGGCACTGTCCACCTTTCAGGTAGGGAAATATCATTCCATCTTATGAGTTTTGGTACCACAGTGTTTGCCCTACCAAGGTTAGCTTGAAAAAGAGTTGTTTGACCTTTTCGGTCCACAACCTTAGCTCTGGGAGCTACCATATTCATTGCTTTACAGCAAATACAATAGACCACAGCAAGATTCTGTGACCCTTGGTCCATATCATAACCTTGCGTATGTATGCTTAAAGAAAGGGCTTTCAAGATACCGGGGTCAGTTAAAGAGACAGAGAAGTTAGGATAACAGTTAAAATATACAGGTCCTTCACTAAGAGAAGACTCAACCAATCCTAGCATGGAATCTATATATTTTCTATGTCGTTTGTCTCTTAAACTAACAAGTATTGAGGTATCCAAACCTGTACGTGTTAGCGGTTTCACTGCCACCTGTACCAAACCAATATGCAAATAATTATGCCCTCTGCTCAAGGCTTCATTAATCTATCTCTGTGCTATCATAGAGAAATCAGCAGATGCATCAGTAACAGATACGGTTCTTTCAACCGTTTTAATTGCATAATCAGAGTGCTCGACTAGCGTGTAGCCCAAGTGTTATGAGAGTTAATAACACGGAAGAAACAACTATCTTCAATATCGAGAAAGATTTTGAGAACTGGAATATTCCTAAGGTACCCGTCTACGACGTTTATAAAAAAGGTACTTTTATATATGTATATGGCAGTGCTAGGGTTTCTTTTGTGCGGATAAAAAGAATATAAGGATAAGCATGCATCTGATAGGATTAAATTGAAAAACACTTAGAATTATCAACTTGATAAATATGCAAAAATATCAAATTAGTTGTTAACTAACTTTCCATATAACACGGCAGCTAGAAAACTTGACTAGGGTTATGCGGCTAACAAAAGTAAACCACGGCAACAAAAAGATTGGGATGCTCCAAAAAAACAAATTCAACCGCTTTATCGTTAAGCCCAAAATCAAATCAAGTTAAAAATCAAGTAAGACCTACCTATATGAATGCATATGCATGTCGAACTTACTTGAATAGTTGTCTCTGAGTTTGCTTGATATTCTTGTGATCGAGAGCACAAGAGACAATCTTAGACTTAAATAATTACATTTGAAAACATGTACTCATCTAAGACTTTACAAACTCAGACGTTTTGTCAAAAATTGCCAATTTTACACTAACAACTCTAAAGTTCTTAAATCAAATAAAACATGTTAACTTCATTTATGCATGCTATCATATTAATATGTACCATTATAAGATTGCACAACCTTTACAAAACTCCATTAAGTGACAATAAGAAAATTACCTTGATCATCCATGTCGCTGATATTTGTGGGGTTGCTGGATTCTCCAGTGTTCATATTAAAACACCTAAACCATTGAAACAATGCATATGCATATAGAAAAGAAAATAAAATCAACCATGGCCAGTTTTGGAAAGACAGTTTCAACACTAAACACATCTATATGCAAAGACAATTTTGCTGTTATCAACCATCTATATCAGGGGTTCTATTTGAAAAAAAAGAAGAAGGAGAAGATGATGTTACCTTTGCCGGTGCTGAAAAAAATCCGATCAGTGCTTGTCGTTGGTGGATTAGAGGGAGGAGGGAGGAGGGAGCAGAGAGGGAGGAGGGAGGAGGAAGGAGGAGTGTGAGCAGTCTCGTAAAAGAGATGAGAAGAAAGAAGAAGTAAGGTCACTTAGGTCTTGTGCATAGTTAAACGTGTAGTTAGAAAAAATAAGAATTAATTAATTATTTCTTTTAAGAAGTAATTAAGAGTTATTAAAAGTTGGATGGGTTAGTGACATGGCAAAGCCACATCATTTGGTTTTAAAATATGGGTCTCTCTAGCATTACTTATTGTGTAATAAGCAGTTACTGCAGTTACTGCAGTCACATCAGTGTTAAAATGTTTTTGTTGCCTTGTTGGTCAAGTTGGGTTTTCAAATGGAGGTGGGCTGGATAAGTGGGCCTTGACGGTTTGGTCCTTGAGCATGGCGGGTGGGCAGTAGTTTCAAGCTTTTCATTACACATTTTCCCGCTAAAACAGTTTCCCCAAATTGAAAACGAAAACTGAAGATTTTTCCAATCCAACAAAGAGACTGAAAATTTCTGAAGATAGGGAGAGAGAGAGAACGAGATGGAGGTTAAGAAAGCAGGGGCGTCGTTGGATTCGGTGATCTCAGGGTTCAACCGTCGGATCGCGGAGCTTCAAGACCTCGTCATTGCGCGAAACAGTAAGACCCGACCCATCTCCCCACGCTGCTACTGCTTTATCCATTTCTTGTAATCATAGCTGTCCGCATAACCTCTGAAATGTCCACGTGGCAGTGTACCCGGCGAGCAGTGTCACCGATTTGGCGGCCGTCGACACGGCCGTGAAGGCCATGGAGCTTCAGGTTCAGGCCATCAAGGACCGCTTGCGCGACGAAACTCTAGCCATCCCCAAAGCCAAAGTTCTCTCCCCCTCTTTCTCTCTCTCTCTAGTTTGGGAAAATTAGTTCAATTCAAATGTTTGTTGAGCTTAGGATTTGTTTGGCAATTCGAAAAATTCAAGTTACAAAACGAATTTAATTTTTTATCATCCAATTAGGAAAGTAAAAGAATCGATTTTGATCATTAGGTTAGGCAAAGAATTACTTAATTGATCCCGGAACATGTTTTGCTTGTTTAAATTTTGGCGAATTGTACTTAGATGCTGTAATGTGATGGCAGAAACTCATCGATGCGGCGCTGAAGCAGCAAAAGAAATTGCAGGACATGTCAGTTTATGTGCCCTCACATATACCCGAAAGAATGTCGGTGTTGAATTTGGACACGAATAAGTAGTAAGACAAGTTTCTTAGATATCCATTGATTGAGCATTGCTGATTTGAGTTTATCACACTATTTGAATTAGGTAGGTAGATAATTTATGCTTGTTTGTTTCAGTTCGTTTCCAGAAGGCTCTCAACAAAACGCCTGTTTTGGGTCCTTCAAGCTCGAGGAAGAGCCTGCTGCACTACCTAAGGTAAGAAATGATCTCTCTCTCTCTCTCTCCCTCTCTCTCTCTACGCACACACGGACGTGCACACTTGTTGTGCACGGTCAGTGTAATCAATAATGAACATGGGATGTCTACTACATCTTGCAATTGAAAATTTGCGTACGTGCAGCAAAATTTCATATATTCTGAAAAATCCTGTTCTTGTTTGGATGATTTATTTGCGTTTGTGCACTTATTTGGATGATTAATTGCTCTTTATTTTTTAAAGAGTGATCCTTTTTAGCATAATTATTGGTTGGGAGTACTATCATAATAATATGACATATACTTTTTGTTTTCTTTCTTTCATGCACTCGAGAAATGATGTGCAGAAAATGGATAACGGAAAATTATTTATTTATCAGTTATTTGGCTCGCTTGTTCTGGAACTGTCTTTAGTTATATGCAGTACTACAAGATAATCACCTGTTCTTAATGTTTTTGTTAATTTCAGGAGAAAAAGGGACGTTCCCGTCCACCATTGTGGTTCATAACTGCTGAAGAGCTGGATTCCTTGTCCGGGTGAGTGAGTTGAACTTCCTTTCGTAATTTTTATCATACTTTATTTGTTAAGAGTGAGTTCCATCTCTACCGTGTGCTTTTGCACAGCAACAGCTTATTTACTAGTCATTTTTACATCCGCCTTGGACATAGGCTGTCCAAATGGGATATCTCAAAATCAAGATGTATAAGCGTGAAAAGTTATATTAGTTGTGTACATCTGTACAAAGTTCACTTGTTAATCCAGTTGTATGATCCTTTAAAAGCTCTGGAGCTCTTTCCAGCTGTAGTATGGCGCACGTAATGTGACCATGAAGGTTTCCAATTCGACACAAAACTGTCACTGTGTTGCCTTAGCATATAGGAGAATATGGTAGCTAGTAACTCAAATGAAAAGTCATATGTATTGAGTAATCCGATAGCCTCATTTTAAATCTTTCCTCAATTTTTCTTTCCATGGTGGGTAGGTGATGGGAAAAGAGATCTTGTGTATCTATAATCTAGTCTTTATTATTCGCATCATTTTCTTGCTCTAAGTATTTCTAACCACAGATACATGAGAGGAAGGCTTACAGTAGAGAAGATCAATGCAGCTATTAATGACATGGCAACATACGCAGAAGCAAATGCTCAGCTTGTATTTGCCCCAAAGAAGAAGGTTTATGTTCATCTTTCTGGGTTTTTGGTTCATACGCCGTTGCACAGGTCTGACAATGGGTTACCAATTATCATGCAGGTAGCAGGAGATCTTTGGGAAAAGGCACTGGTAAGTGAACTTAACCAGGTTATAGGTTTTTAGTTGTCTGGGGGTTCTATTGGTGGCCAATTGCATGGGCTACAAAGCGGGACGCAGCTCCCTCTCATCATATAAGCCTCTCCATCCTTGGTGAAGGTGTCGTATGGTTGAGCATCGCATGTAACGCTTTATTTATGCATTAGTATTCAGTTCCCAACTTCTCACCATAAATATGCAGGAAATGAGGGACATTGCAATGACAGAAGGAGTAAAGGGAAAACACTTCTTTCTCGAAACTGACATGAAAGGACCAACCTTGAAGCCTGACAACACTGGAAAAGCAATACTAACTGTAAGCTTGTGCCTTGCCTTCTCTTTCAAACGTTTATGATTTTAAAAACTGAAAAAGAAGCCGGGGAAGAAATATCGTAGTGCAATTGAAGAAAACTTCACCTGTTTGGCATAACTTGAGTAAATAGTAAGCACATTGACCTTCCCATGCTTCATGAACTACAGACTGATTATTTTATGTATTGGTTGAATTACCCTGGTAATTATTTCAAGCATGCTGTGCTTGATTTCAGGGGGAATTTGATCCAAAAATTAGTCGTAGCATATTCGTGCTACTGATGGTTTTACATAGCACAAAATGCTGTTTTTGTGGCCAGTTGGTTAACTCCATGCTGCTTATGAGATGCTTTAAAGATTCGCATGAAGCTTTATTATCTCCGTAAACTTCTTAGCGTGTCTCTGTTATCTTTTCCGTTGAAGCAAATCGAGTTAGCCAGTCATGTACGTAGGATATAGCCGGAGTATGATTTAGTTAATTGTCTCATTTCTCCTCTAACAAAGAGGTCTTAAGTTTGAACAACTGATTAAGAAAGAGTTTCTGTGCTTCACAGGTCCTTCGTCACCTTGGTCGTGTAAGCGAGACGCGTATTGGCCCTCACCGAGTGATCATTCTATTGAAACGCCCTTGACAGGGCCTCAATTTTTTTTCAAACAACTCATTGTTTGGTTCTTAAATCACTTTGGGTTTTGACTAAACACAACTGCAACTTCTTACATGGCATCGAAAGCCGATTCTGGCCTAGCACTGTGTGTCAATGATTTCTACAAGTTAGGTTTCGTCAAATACAAGTCCACCTATTGACATGTGAATTTTTAAGCATAATAAATCTATTTACGACGCGTAAGTGGGATGTTTTAGATTTGACTCTCGTGAATAACAAGTTCGATACCAATTATTATTGTTGTCCATTGTATGACTTAGGGCCAGTTTGGGATTGCTGTGCTTTAAAAAAAAATTGCTTATAAAAGCATTTTTTAAAAGCAACTTCTATGCTGCTTTTCAAAGTTGATGTTTTAATGCCATAACTTTTAAAATAAGCAGTATATTTCATTTTTATCAAATATTTTTTATCTGCTTAACTTTAAAGTGAAGTAGTTTTTAGTGGAAAAAACAATACCAAACGGAGCTTTAGTCCAATTCTTCACTCCGTAATCTAGATATAATGTTGTATTTAAAAATAAAATTGTAATTTTACAATTTATATGCGTGTAAATAAATCTAGTAAAACTGTGTCGTTGTAGTCAAGAAGTAAATTTTCAAAACCAAACAAACCTAAAGCCGACATAAGGCAAGGCCCAAAAAATGTACGGCAAACCAGCCTTGAGCTGTTAAAGTGTGAAACAAAAAATGGTCCAACAAGTCAATGAGGACCTTAAAAAGAAAGAAAAATTACCAAAAGTAACAGCACCCAAAATCGAAGACACAGACGAAGTAGCAGAAGCACTTGGAAAGCAGCAGAAAAGAACCCGAAGCATATCCAGCAGCAAGAAATTGATTCTGCACAAAAAGCTATAAAATGCCGAAATAGGTATCAAGAAAACATTCATAACGTAAAGAAAACTTATAACTAGCCAAAAATGTAACGATAATGGGTTGAAGTTAAAAGGCTATCTAATTAACACAAAACTGAAGAGAAAATTCAAGAAACTAGCCCTTTAGTATTTTCTCAAATTCGGGCTAGTTTCCAAAATTTCCAATCAATAATGGATGAAGATACCCAAGATGTTAGAGCATTTCCAATGAAAATGTCAATAGAAAAACGTCAAATATAAATTTGAAGGCCTATGACAATGTCAAATTTTCTTTTTCTCTAACTTATGGCAATGTCAAATTTCCTTTTTCTCTGACCCATATGTTATTTTCTTATTCAATTAATATTTGTAGGACCCACTCTTCAAAACAAATCAATCAAAACTAATTTTCATGATTTATGATTAGTGTATTACTAGGACCCACACAACAAAACATTAAAAAAAAAAGAGTACATTTTTGCTCACCCCTTGTTAAATTAGGTTAAATTTTGACACAAATCAATTAAATCAAACTAATCTAATGGCCATTAGGGAGGGTTGAGCAAAGTTGCACTCAAATAAAAAGACATCAAATTTTCTCATATGTCAAAATTGGCAGCACACAATCTCTATATGCCAATTCATATCGAATTGACATATCGGTTTAATCTATCTACCTTAAATTTTATTACGCGGCATTTCACTTAGAATTTGGCATCTCCTTTACAGATGCTCCTACAATTTCAATGTGCGACTCTATTTCTCAAAAAAGATAAAGAAAGTGACTTTCTTAGTAAAGATAAGAAAAGTTACGCGATGTAAAACCTTGTCCGCCATTAGGTGAAAATCGAAGAAACAACATAAACAAGAAGCGCCAAAAACATAAACCCAAGGAAGGTTAACAAGATGAGGGAATGGATGGTGTTGTCATTTTTCTTAGTTTTTTCCGTAACGTCATTCTTCTTCTTCTAAGAGCAAGTTCTTGTTGATTATAGGAAGCCATGGTTGATATTCTTTGATATGAATGTAACCTAAATTGCTATTCACTAACTATTATTGAAAAAACAACATGGCTTACCTCTTATTTATAGTGTTGATGATCATCAGATCGTCCTTGTAGGAAAAAAAGGGTTTTTATCGCAAATGGTCTCTGATATTGACTTCTTTCACTTCCGCACATCAATTTGGTTATTCCGTTATGATTTTGTCAATACTTCTATTAGTGTGTTGATGTGACACACATATATGACCCACAAGTCAAATAATGTGGTACCATGTGGATTCTATAAAATTAATGAATAAAGAAAAATCAATTCTTTTAAAAAATATTTTAAATTTTAAAACCATAAAAAATTAAAAAGAAAAAAAAACCCACCTTTATCTCTTCAACTCAATTAGACTCTTCCACCACCAACTGTCAACTTCGAACCACCAGCCATTTCATTCCCCAACTGCAATCCAGCCTGACCTCCTTCCCCGACTAGCACCCCACCTAAAGAATCACAACCCGTTACAACCCACCCGACCCATAAAACCCCAATTTCTGCCCCCATCCCTTTCTCATTCACAATTCGACTAATTTCGGCGTCATCAAAGCACAATCTTCTAGTCCGCCGCTACAACCACCTGAACCTCGGTCCTTCCCCTTTGTCACCTTTGCTGGCCTGTCATGTCGTTAGCTACAACTTTTATGATTTAATGATGGCTTATTGCTTGTTAATGGACGACATAAGGATTCCTTGCTTTTTCAAAATTTTAATTTATATTTTAGTTTATTTAATATTTTATAATGGTTTTTTAGAATATGAAGTATATAATCCACATGTAAGGACCCTAACATAATTTTTGATGAAATTTTTGACTGAAGGACCATATTAATGTGCAGAAGTGAAAGTTAGAGACTAAAATGATGAGATAGGTCAATATTAGGGACCATTTGCAATAAATCAAATTAGGATTTGCTTGGTAATATTATCAATTTTTTCATTTACAAGAAATTGGAATCTTGTTTGTATTATATGTTCAACGTTGTTAATTAAGCTTTTAAATTAAGCGCACGTAAACCGAATTATAAACTTATGTTGTATTGGTGGGATTCTTATCCTCCGTGTGCAACTGCAACTTTTGTTCATGATTTTTTGGGGCTTCCGAACTTCCACTTCTCTTCGGAGTTGTTTTAATGGTTTTCTCATGATCTAGTTTTGAATTTCCTTGTTGGTTTGAGCATGGGTCATTCTTTCCAGCTCTACCATTTTTATTTTTGTTGTTTCTAATGACTTTTCGACACTGTATTAGGGTTAGGTTTCTTGTCCTCCCAACTTATTGTACCTTTAATTTTTATTTATCAATATATTCACAACAATGTCTTTCCATGATAGCATTGCTGGAGTGGATTTGACATTGTTGTTAATTAAAAAAAACATTGTAAACGCATTTCTTCGAGTCCCACATGGATTTCAATATGTTGAAACTATTGACATTGTTGTTAATTAAAAAAAAACATTGTAAACGCGTTTCTTCGAGTCCCGCATGGATTTCAATATGTTGAAACTATTGTTTTGTGCTTTGATTTCTTAACCAAGTTAATTTTTTTTCCAAATAATTAGAAAGATTTCTTAACCAAGTTTGTTAAAGTTAATTTAGATTAACCACTGTTACGTACTAAAAATTAGGGTTAGTTTTGGGGAACAACCGATAATTGGGCCTGAAATTCCAACAAAAGAAATAATAAAATTGGTACTGAAATTCGGCCATGTAAACTGAATTTTTAGTTAAAAACCTTTACCTAGCAAAGTCATCATCGGCCAACGCGATGTGAATTCTGCTTTTATAAAATGCAATAGGTTGTAAAACAAAGTCTAGAGGGGGTGGGTGAATAGGCTTAGTCCAATTTTCACAAATTTTAATTATTAATAACGTTGATCATGTATGCAGTGAAAATAGAAAATAAATTTTGATTAACAATTGCAATGAGCGAATGCAAATAACAATATGACAGCAGGATTGAAAGCGAATATCAATTTTGTTACGCAGATAAATAAATTACAGAAAGTAAATCACACACAACATGATTGAAAGTGAGGAAAAACTCCAACACATGGAGAAACATACTAGAGCACACAGCCAGTGAAACAAATCCAGTATGAGAAAAGTAATTTTACAAGACTCACCCAATGTACTTACACAAGCACCATGACACAACCTTAGCCTAGCACGCAAGGACACCCTCCAAAACTCCGAAGACTTACACAGCTGCTACGTCGTCTTTCGCCACAATGACAATCTTGTTCACAACTCTTCTATCTACAGGATCTTCCACACACAATCTCAAGATATGGAATTGTGATGAACCCTAGAAAGATCTCAAACAAGGAACAGATCTTCTAGGAACATGATATGCACATGAACTCAATCAAAAAATGTTTGCACGCAAAAAGTATTTTATCTCTATTCTTTGTGTATCTGAGTGTTTGTGCATGTATGTCTGTATACTACAACACAAGCCAACATATGTATAATGATCATAACAAAACCCTAGTTGATACATCCTGATCCTGACACGCTAGGTGTCGGGAAGTGCTGGCTGACACGTGTTAAGTGACGAAAGCCAATTAAATGACTAAGAAAAGTGAGTAAATTTAGAGTGCGGTGATGAGTAAAACCTATTATTCCAAGCATAGTCAATAGTGCAGAGAATATGAATCATTCACATCCTCGTGAGGATGGATATACAAAATAGCGTAGCCTCTCTGTCCTAGGTAGTCCCGGTAGTCCTTTAGATAAGTCTCACCTATATGAGATATCACTATAATAATGATTAAACTCATAAAGGTTACTAATTAAACTAATTAATGACACTTATCCCTTGTTTGTTCAATTCGGAAGTCCGAAACACTCCGAAAAATACCATACGTATTGCCCCTAAGTAGTACGTGGCCTCATGAGTCGCCCCGTGTTGATGGAAGTCAAAAAAGTGGTCCAACGCGTGGCTCACACGCTGGGTCAAATTAAAGGCGTCAATTGATGCTGTTAGATTTAACGAAAGATTCCGATATCTCAGTTAAATCTAACGGAATATTCCTAACGGCGTTAAAAGAATATACCTGAGAATATTTCCGTTTGGACCGGGTTGAACCAAATTTTGCTGACGTCACAACCAGCCCAAACCGGGTTTGCTGAGGTCAGCCCACTTGCAACTCACCGAAATTTTTGGGTTTTTCGCCAGTTTTCTTCTCGAGCTCATTGCCCCTCCGTTGTTGCTTTGCCATTGGTTTTGAGGGTATATTAGGGTTTTTGGAGTTGATACGAATCCAATGGAGGTGGTTTCGAGTGACGTTACTTAGCTGTTTGGCTAAAAAAGCCTTGCTGGCCGTCGATTTTCTTGCTGGAAAACTGTGAAAACTTTCTCTGCTTCAATCTGCTTCAAAACTTAACCAAATCAAGCAAACGATATATGAAAACTCATTTACTCAACCAGAGGAATCCAATGGTAGTAGTTAGAAACCTCAGCTCAGTTTGGACTGGCAAGAATATCGCCTGGAAGGTTTGGTTCTTCCGTGTGGGATTTCCGTCGAACAGCTAGGAGTTTGGACAAACGACTAACAATGTTGAGTTCAGAGCGTCGAGACGAACAAGGTGGTGGTGGTGGTTCAGCTAGATTTAAAGAAAGTGGCTGTCACACCCCGGACCCAAGGTCGGTAAGAAAAATAATAAATATAACCCTGCGCCCAGCGCGTGAGCTAAAAGTAAAAATAAAAGTAAAAACGAACTTCTCTTATATAAATAACCCCAAAAATTCTTACAGGTGTACAAAACTAATAAAACTATCAAATCCTTAAATCTCTCGTCTAACACAAACTCCGCTCGTCTAGCTCTGTCTTGCCAAATAACTCATCTGTAAAATAAAAGGGTGAGGGGTGAGCAACAACCACCATCGCCCAGTGAGTAGAATATGTAATATGCCAGTCAAGCGTGCCATTTTGCACAATCTAGAAAATAGGATAATTATATCCCAGCATTTATCACATATTATGCCATATCACATCATCTCTTCACATGTTGGTTATCCTTCATAATATGCAGCTCACCACGTGACCCCTAAATTGGCCATTATGTCCCCGTGTGCCATACATTTATCCTTCAGATAATCCAACACTGAAGATCTCATGCTCCATGAACAATCTCAAATAATTCACTGATTAGATATATAATAACTCCGAAAGCATTTCACCAAATACAACATGCTTGACTTGAAAATAGACAGATATTTGTAAATATAGTACAACCCATAATAGTTCATGGTTTTTGTATTTACTAGAAAATAAGAATATTTTGAAACACATTACATAAACCACTCACCTCGATTGATAGCTAGAACCTCGGCAAGACAAGCTCACTAACAATCTCCACATATTAAACTCCCTAACCCTAAACACTCTTTCTTATGTCTCTCTCTACTCTACGTATGGAAGTATGCATTGCATGCTGCCTCTCAAGTTGTAAAATGAGATGGAGCTATTGCTCCTATATATAGGTAATAGAGGCGGCAACAAAACGTAATGGTTAAGTAAACTTAACCATTAAGAAATAAAAATATATTAAAATAATATACTTAGATAGATGAGAAAGACTAATTCTTATCTCATGAAAAATATGAAGATGTGTATTGCATGTGTAAAGGACACGTCCAAGCCACATTTTGAAGATATGAAGAAGCGAAAAACAAGTACGGGTAGCTAGCTCTCAAGTGCTCTTCCGTCTCCCAAGTCACCTCTTCCACAAAGTGGTTTCTCCACTAGTTGGATCGTCTTGTTCTATAGAATTTTGTCTTTCTAGTCCAGGATGATCGCCGGTAGCTCTTCATACTTCAGGTCTTGGTTGATCTCCAATGGCTGAGGATGAATGACATGTGAGGGGTCGGAGACATAATGTCAGAGCATGGATACATGGAAGACGTTGTGCACTCTCGACAGCTCGGGAGGTAACTCGAGTCGGTAAGCAACCTTACCAATCCGTTAAGTGATTACGTACGGACCGATGTAACGGGGACTCAAATTTTCTTGTTTCTCGAACTGCACAACGCCTTTCCATGACGATAGCTTCAAGAATACCATGTCACCAATTGCACTCAATCGGTTAAGTGGCGATTAGCAATACTCCTCTGTCGATCTTGGGTAGCTTTTCGGTTTTCCTTGATATCTAGATATTCTGAGTTGTCTCCTCTACGATCTCAGGACCAACAAGAGCTCGTTCACCAACTTTCGACCAACACAAAGGAGTTCGGCAAGGCTTACCATACAACGCCTCGAATGGGGACATGCCGATACTCGAATGAAAGCTGTTGTTGTAGGAAAATTCTACCAAAGAAAGAATATCATGCCATTTATCTTCAAACTGAAGCACTGAGGACCTTAGCATATCCTTAAGGGTTTGGATAGTTCTCTCCGATTGTCAGACCATTTGAGGATGATAAGCAGTGCTAAATAGTAGTCACAAACCCAAAGCTTTCTGGAAAGCTTTCCAAAACTTTGAAGTGAATCTGGGGTCACGATTGGAACTAATACTGGCAGGAACACCATGATACTTGACAACTTTGTCGATGAAAAGCTTAGCCAAATGGTCAAGAGAAAAATTCTCACGGACTAGTAGGAAGTGAGCTGACTTGGTAAGTCGATCACCAATTACCCAAATATCATCATAGCCTCTGCACGCTAAGGGTAGCTTATACACGAAGTCCATGGTGATATTCTCCCACTTCCACTCAGGAATGGGAAGTGACTGTAGTAATAAAACGGTTTCTTCCTTTCAGCCTTGACCTGCTGGCAAATTAGACAACGACTTACGTACTCTGCAATTTCCTTCTTCATTTTACGCCAGTAGTAGAAAGGTCGGATAGTATAGTACATTTAAGAACTACCTGGATGCATGGCATAGGTAGAATTATGTGCCTTATCCAAGATTGCCCTCTTCAAGTCTGCATCGTTAGGCACATAAATCTGATCATTCATCAAGAGTAATCCGTCTGAACGTCGAAATCTGAAGTCGTCTCTGGCACCGTTAAGAACTGTTGAATCAATTTCTGAGAAGTAGGATCGCTCGCCTGAGACTCACGAATACGATCTAACAGAATAGGCCTAGTGGAGAAATTGGCTAACAAAGGTCCAGTATGATCATAACCTAAGATGGCACCAGTACTCCTGAGCTCAGTCAATAGAGAAACATGACAGGTGTACAGTGCGTTAAGTCGACCATGAGATGATTTCCTACTGAGTGCATCCGCGACAACATCAGCTCATCTAGGTAGATACTCAATAGAACAATCATAGTCACAAATCAAATTCATCCACCTTCGTTGTCTTAAGTTCAGATTCCTCTGCGTAGGCAGCTACTTCAGACTCTTGTGATTAGTGAAAATCTTGCACGTTTATGCGTAGAGATAGTGTCGCCATATTTTCAGTACGAAGACAATAACTGCTAACTCCAAGTCATGAGTAGGGTAGTTCATCTCATGAGGCTTCAACTGACAGGATGCATAAGCAATTACCCTAGACCATTCAAAGAAGCATTACTGGAGACCTCGAAATTCCCACTGTCATCGAGAAGTGCCAAGACAAGTGCACGAGTGAGACAATACTTCAACTTCCGAAAAATCAGCTCGGAATCATCATCCCACTCGAACTTGACTCCTTTCCTGGTCAACTTCATGAGAGGAAGGGCTATAGCCGAGAAATCCTTCACAAAACGCCGATAGTAGCCTGCAAGACCAAGAAAACTTCGAAACTCAGTGACAGTCTACGGTCGCTCCCAATTCTCCACCGCATCTACTTTCTATGGTTCAACAAGAACTCTTTTTGAGGATATGACGTGTCCCAAGAAAGACACCTCATTCAATTAGAACTGACACTTACTGAACTTTGCATTCAACTGGTTCTCCCACAATTTCTTTAAAACTAGACAAAGATGCTTAGTGTGTTCAATCTCAATCTTTGAGAACACTAAGATATCATCAATGAAGACAATCATGAACTTGTCTAGGTAGAGACGAAATACCCGGTTTATCAAGTCCATGAATACTGCAGGAGCATTCGTTAACCTCGAATGGCATCACAAGGAACTTATAATAACCATATCGAGTTTGAAACGCTATCTTGGGACCATCATCACCTCTGATCCTTAACTGGTAGTAACTGGACCTCAGATCAATTTTCGAGAAAACTCGAGCACCACGAACCTGGTCAAATAAGTCATCGATACGAGGTAGAGGATAACAATTTTTAATTGTTACCTGATTGAGTTGCCTGTAGTCAATGTAAAGGTTCAAACTTCCGTTCTTCTTCTTCACAAATAATACCGGAGCTCGCCAAGGAGAGGTGCTGGGTTGGATGAAACCTTTGTCCACTAACTCTTGCAACTATGGCTTTAATTCTCTTAACTCCATAGGAGCCATGCAGTAGGATGTAAGAGAAATGAGATTGGTACCTGGAAGAAGATCGATGGTGAACTCCACTTCATGATCTGGAGGTAGTCTAGGTAGATCATCAGGAAATACATCAGAAAATTGGTTAACGGCATGCACGTCCTCAACTCGTGCCGTATTCTCGTCGTTCACCACAACATGAGCAATGTAACCCTGACAACCTTTCCTCAACATTCATTTCGCCCTCATGGCGGAGATAAGTCCGTGTCTTAGACTGTTGCTTTCAACTGTGAAAGTCACAACATGCATGCCAGGCCTCTGAAAAATGACAACCCTGCGACGACAATCCACTATGGCCTAATTCTAATATAACCAATCCATTCCTAAGATAACATCAAAGTCTTTGATGTCCAAAAGAATCAGATTAGTTGTCATATCTTCTCTGTTAACGAGGACGTGACATCCTTCATACTCACACTTAACATAACAAACTTCGCCTCTAGGCATAGCGATACCCAAATCATACTCAAAATGAGTAAAGTATGGCTGACTGGTTTGAGCAAGCTGAAGGGATATGACCGAATGAGAAACACCTGGATCAATTAGAACTCTAGCAAAGTGACCAAGAATATTCAACGTATCCATGACAAAATCGGGATTAGTCTGAGCGTCTTGGGCAATGATATTAATGACTCGGCTTTGCGTCTACTGTCCCATAAGGCCCGCTCTGGCTCCCTGGTTATTTCTTCCCTGTCTGCCAAGTTCCTAGTTTCCTCGATCGGTTGTCTACCACCGCTAGACGTTGCCTCACTGGTTTGATACTGACCGCCTCTATATTAGTGTGAACTACCCAGCTAATATAGAGGCTGACCTGGGGAACTGGCTTGATCCGAACGGTAGCATCTGTTGTTGGGGAACCACACCTGTCTGCTGATTCTATTGTTTTTTGGGACAATTACTGACTCTGTGGCCCACCTGACCACAAATAAAACATCCACGGTTCACCTGCTTACGCTCTCCAGAATGATAATTGTTACACTTGTAGCAAAGAGAAGAGTTAGAGTTACCAAAACTGCTTTGAGTTTGGAAACGGGAACCAACAATGGATTTACCTCTTCGAGGTGTGCTGCATTAGAGCCTCCACTGGATAATTTGCCAGAGTTGTAACCACTTTTCTTAAAAAACTAATTCTTCTTTGGCCCGAATCTCAAACATCCCCTATTGTTGTTGTTGTTCTTCCATTGATTACCATTACACTCTCTATCGGAGGCATTCTCAGAATCCTCGACTCGGAGTAGAGCCTCGTAGAACTCCTGGTAAGTAGTGCATGGATATGAGGATGCTGCAGTACGAAGATTCTTACAGGCACCTTTCTTAAATTGGAGTAACATCTCTTTCGGATTAAGAAAGTATTAACGCAAATATCATAGAGTGACAAATGCATGACTGCCTAAAACTTATGCTTTGATACCAATTTGACACATCCCGATCCTGACACACCAGGTGTCGGGAAGTGCTAGCCGGCACGTGTTAAGTAACGAAAGCCAATTAAATGATTGAGAAAAGTGGGTAAATTTAGAGTTGGAAGCTGAAGTAAAGAGTGCAGCGATGGGTAAAACCCATTATTTAGGTGCAAAATAGTCGGAGCATAGTAAATAGTGCAGAGAATATGAAACATTCACATCCTCGTGAGGATGGATATACAAAACAGAAAGCTAATAACTAAGGGTAGGAATGAATCCTACTTATTCCGGAGAAGCTGTCAGAACCACTACTAGCTGAAGGAAGCCCTCATCTCACTAGTTCTCAAGCCCGCCACTAAGTCTTAGAGGGACACAAAACATGAAAGGTGAGTGGGTCAAAAGTAAGATTTGATAAAACATTTGTTTTCAAGAGCATACTATTACTTCGCTGGAAAACATGTATAGTTTTTGAAAATATGCCATACTCCCCGCTACGATCCTCAAAATACTATAAAAGTAGTAATATGGGTACTCCCCGAAAACCAATGGTAAAACCATATTGGATTGCTAAAAAACAAAACTGAATGCTCACCCATATGTAAACATACAAGCCTAAGTAGTAATATACTGACATATATAAGATATCACTATAATAATGATTAAACTCATAAAGATTACTAATTAAACTAATTAACGACATTTATCCCTTGTTTGCTCAATTCAGAAGTCCGAAACACTAAAAAAAATACCATATCTACTGCCCCCAAGTAGTATGCATCGTTACGAGTCGTCGCGTGTCGATGGAAGTCGAAAAAGTGGTCCTACTCGTTCACACTCGTGGCTCACGCGCTGGGTCAAACTAACGGCGTCAATTAACGCCGTTGGATTTAACAAAATATTCCTGACAGGGGTTAAAGGAATATACCTGAGAATATTCCCAGTCTGGACTGGGTTGAACCAGATTTTGCTGACGTCACGACCGGCCTAGACCGGGTTCGCTGACGTCAGCCCATTGCAACTCACCTGAATTTCTAGGTTTTTGGCCGGTTTTCTTCTCGAGCTCGCCGCACCTCCATTGTTGCTCTGCCGCCGTTTGGCCTGAAAAGCTTCGCTGGCTGTCAATTTTCTCTCTGGAAAACTGGGGAAACTTTCCCCACTTCCATTTGCTTCAAAACTCAACCAAATCAAGCAAATGACATATGAAAATTCATCTACTGAACGAGAGGAATCTAATGGTTGTAGTTAGAAACCTCAACTCGGTCTGAATTGGTGACAATATCGTCGGGAAGGTTTGTTTCTTTCGTGTGCACACCAAACAGCTGGGAGTTTGGACAAACGGTTAGCACCGTTAAGTTCAGGGCGTCGAGACGAACAAGGTGGTGGTGGTGGTGGTTCGGCTTGGTTCAAAGAAAGTGGCCTGGCCACTATTTGTTTGTGGGTGTGTTTCTACAGGAATAGATGAGGAAAATGAAGGAGAGAGTGAGCTGATAGAGAGAGATAGAGAGATATTTTAGGTTTGGGGTGCACTGTGCACCCATCAAATTGCACAGTCGCACGGCACACAGTGTCAAACACTGTACATTCAGTGTAAATATGCAGCATGCACGTATCCAAAATATCCTTTCAGAAATTATTTTATAACAAACTTTTGACGGGATGTTACACTAGCACCTAAATTCAAGTTTGATTAGCTTAATTTTTAAATCTTTACAATTAAACAAATAGCGATTAATCACTTAAACTAATTCACGCCTAAATTCTAAGCCAGAAAGGAAAGCATATATGATTATATAAATTAACCTAATTAGCTTAAATCAAATCAGACCCAAATACTTTGCAGACATCGTAGGATTGAAATGACACTTTAATCCTGCACACGCATAAAAACATTTGCATGAATCTAAATAAGAATGCATGTAGGTCTCTAAGTCTCACTTATCATCCTAAACTTGAGATTGTGACTTAGTTACCATAGGATAACGATCATCGGTTGAACTTGGTGTTTGATAACTTGAGTAGAACCAATCCTAATATTTAAAACTCAACTTACACACAAAGGTTTAGACTAGAAAAATGCCAATTACAATAGATATGCACTCACAGTTTTGCCTCAGGTTGTGAACGATCAATCATCTTAATTTGTGAAGGTTAGAAGGCTAAGAGTGAAAAAGAAGAGGATTGCATTTACACGGATGGCACACATGCACACCAAACATAATGATGCTCCACTGCGATGATTTTATGTGGCCTTGCTCTTCTGTGATGATCTATGTGGTTGCCAGTATAGATTTGTTGTGTTTATCATTACAAAAACAAATTTGTATTGGTGACGTTTCTTAGGGTTGTGCTTGTGGTAGCCGTATATGGGTTTATTGTAGTTTGTTTGATTGCACAAATTCACTCCATATCAATTTCTTGATCATTGGAGCTATATACCTGATTGGCACCCTCTGTAATCGTTTGTGAAGTTCAATGAAACACTATTCTACCGCTGCTTGTAAAAAAAAAAAAACATATTGATGCTCCTCTCAACAATGGCCACCATGAGTTATAAAGCGATCGAGCATGGGTTTTAGCAGAACATGATGCACTGCACAATGAACATATAGGTCGCTTAAGTATATTATATTTTAGTACTAGGGTAAACTGCCGAAAGCATCCTAGACTTGTACTTAGCTTTAAATTTTCATCAAGAACCTTTTTCTTTGGAAATTAAGGACTCTTCTAATTTTGTTTTGCCAATTTTATACCTACCATCTATTTTCTCCATATTTAATCCAAATTGTTGTTAAATAAAGGCATGTGCACACCATGTGAACATAATTTGATCATTTCATTTGAATACTTAGAAGTGGAGGAAATGACCAAATTGCCCAATGTGAGGGCAATACAAGCATGAATGAAATGACCAAATTGTCCAATTCATTGAATAGAGGCCTCTGCACATTATATGAGGGTAAAAGATGCATCAAATTGCCTTCAAAACACAATTACATGTTATGCATATGACTATATTTGACAGAAATTTATATGAAATGTATATAATGTATAGATGGCAGGGGAAATTAGCTAAGAAAATTAGTTAGCATCCATTAAGGATAACTAAGTTAGAAAATAATTTTTTTTAACTACACCTCTATTAAGTAATAACCTCTTTATAATTATAAAATTTGTTTGATCCCAACATTATAACTATGTAAAAGTTTTACTGTAATTGTGGTGGTTCTATTTTCTTGTAGTGTAACTATTTCTTTGTTTTCAACATCCCACAAACTGTATCAAAATCGTGTTGGGGCACATGTACTTTATCCCCCTACGTACGTTGTGATAATTTTGTTCTCAAATATTTCATTTTAGAATAATTGGAATTTATATTATTTAAAATGGCCAATTTTTCCCTACCGTCAAATTTACCACCATTTCAACTAATATGTGGTTACTAAGCACAATGGCTCATGGATTGCATTCAAGACGATTTGTCTAAATTTCATGTTGATTGATGTATTGCGGGTTAATTTCTCGGACATGTGTGATCTCTTTTTCCTTCACCGGAGTTTTTTGCATGTGGTTTACTCGGGTAAAGGTTTTTCAAAAATCACTAATACTACCTTGTTGATGTTTAATGAAGTATCCAGTTTCCACCTCAAAAAAAAGTATCGCGCACCTAGTACAGCGTGTGTGGTAAGTACCATTCCAAAATTGAGGTCGTACTTTTGATTTTTTTGATATCTGAGATTTTTGGATGCAGAGCTTCCTTTGCAAAAGAACAAGATTTTCAGATGGACTGTTTGTTCTGAACCAGAATAATTATTAAATCTTTATACTAAAGGGAATTCATCTAGTTTTGTTCCGAGTCATTTTGTTGCTAGATATTATTGAGGGAAGAATTTATGCTATGCGACCAAAATGGTTAAGGCTCTATCCTAAAATCAAATAGGCAATAAGAGCAGTATCTCAACTACTTTGAAATCTATGCAAGTTTCTCTAAGACTCTTTTAATAACCATTTTGTTTTTTGGTTTATTAGTATTTATTTTTTGAATTTGAGATAAAGGAAAAATTCATAGGAGAAATGGGAGATATAGTGGAGGAATGATGGTAGCGGAAATACATGGGAGAAATGAGGGATACAGAATTTCTACATTATTCTATTTTAAGTTGTTTTCACTTTCAAGATTTATTTTTGTTCATTTTTCTATATTTCTTCCCCTCCCTCACACCACCATTCTTCATCATTCTTTTCTCCTGTATACTTCTTTTATATCTCGAACACAAAAAATAAAACTAAAAACTAAAAATGAAATGATTTTCAAACAAGCTCTTAATTTTGTTATGTAGGACACTCTTCTCATCCTCACATGTGAAGCTAGTGAATTATTGGTAGAATAGAATCATGTCAGTTTGATAGTTTTTCTTCTTTTTTTTGTCAGATCAGTTTGATTGTTTATCAGTCCACATATGTTAGCTTACTAGCTTTTTCAAAACCCCTTTCACTAGGGAATCGTTGGTAGAGTATTTATCCACGCATCTAAGATTGATATCGGCTAGTATATACCTCCCAATTTCCTGTGATTTTCATTCTATAAGAAAAAAAAAACCCTCTAATAAGAAGAGAATATTGATTCTTGGAAACATTTTGCCAAAATAGGACACTAATAATTAAGAAGTCTAGACTTATTTTGTGCTTAATAACAACAAGGTGTCCTTTTGTTTTGGTGCTCTATATTGGAAAGCATAAAATACAGTATGTTCCAAAGTTGAAATAGGGCCTTACTCTCCAAGTTGCACCGCAGGCCAGCAAGTGACAGAGGTGGATCCAAAACACTGTTGTGTGCTCACATGGTCTCACTGACAAATTTAGATTTCAAAAATGGTAAAAAGGCTATAAATATCCTAATTCTGTTCACTATATCCACCACCTAAAAATCCCTCTAGGAAGGAATCAGTCACTTCCTTAAGAATATCAGTATTTAGTTCAAAAATGGCTTCTTCTTCTAAGGCATTTGCAACCATCGCTCTTCTCCTCTCCCTTAACCTTTTGTTTTTCACGGTAGTCAGTGCAACCCATCATGCTTCTAAATGTCCACCACCACCACCCCCCAAAACCCCTAAATGCCCTCCTCCCGCAAGCCCCGCAACCCTCGCAAGCCCCAAAAGCCCTTTTGCTAAAGCCTCTTGCCCTAAGGACACCCTTAGGCTAGGGTTATGTGGCAACTTGTTAAATGACTTGGTGAACATTGTTGTGGGGACCCCACCAAAAACCCCATGTTGTACCCTCATTGGAGGACTTGGCGATCTTGAAGCTGCTGTGTGCCTTTGCCTTTGCACTGTCATTAGAGCACTTCCACCCGTTGGTGGAGGGCAAGGGCAAGGGCAACAATTGCCTTTCGTGAATAGTGCTTGCCCTTGTACAACTCCACCTGTTCGTGGAGGGCAAGGGCAAGGGCAAGGTTTTTTTTTTTTTTTTTAAACTTTTTCTTTGGTTGGCCTTAAATATCACATCGACAATTTTGACCGACACTTTCCACCGACACACTCCACCGACACCGTCCATCGACACTTTCCACTTAAATTTTTTTTTTTTGGTTGGCCTTAAATATCCCAACGAGCCTCCGCAATTACCTCGTTGGCTAGATTATCGCCACTTCGAAATATGGTTTCCGCTTTTATGAGGGCTTCTTTCCAAGATTTCAATTCTTTATGTAAATGTCGGTACCTACTGGACAGAGATTGCTCGGTCCGACTCGTGCCTTGCATTTTCTCAACGAATAATGCATGAATCTTCTTCCACATTTTGTCGACCCTCATCTCATTTCCGTTGATCGGATCATGAGTGACAATCATCCAAGCCTCCAGTAATGCAAGATCTTCGGCAATCGACCAATTTGCCTTCTCACTCATAATTTTTTTTTTTTTGATGTAAAAAACTAAGGATTTGGAAGAGAGAAAACCAAAATAATTGATGTAGAAAAAAAAATATTGAGTTGTTGTGTGGAATGAAGAAGAGAATTGGGGGTATTTATAAAAAAAAAAAAAAAAATTTTAAATGTCAGAATAATCCTGGCCGTTGATTTAAAAAAAAAAATTTCATCAAACGGTTACCGTTGCGCCACGTGGCCAACGGTAACTTTCTTTCTTTTTTTTTACCGTTGGAAATCCAACGGTCCAGATTAAAGAGCCGTTGGAGATCCAACGGCCATAAGCTTGCCACGTCATCTAGCCGTTGGTGGAGGCTGGCGTCAGCTGCAGCAGGTGGGGCCCACCGACATTTTCTGTCGTCCACTCTCCCCCACTCGCGTGTGATTTCCACGCGCCTGACTTAAAAAAATTAAAACATGTTGCTGACGTCACGCTGACGTCAGCAACTGAGAGGCAGCTGTCCTTGCAATTTTTGCTCGGGCTTGAGGTAGGGCTGGGTTGGGCCCACCTCTTGCCCTTGCATTTGGGTATGGGTGGAGTGTCCAAAATGGCTTGATAGGGCAATTCCCACCCAATTGCCCTTGCAATTGGGTATGGGTGGAAGAGCACTTAAGGCCAACGTTTTGGGCATCAATCTTGACATGCCAGTCTCCTTAAGCTTGCTTTTGAATTACTGTGGCAAGGCTATCCCAAAAGACTTCCAATGCTCCTAGAGACATGCACGATGATCTTCTCATCTGCATACTACGTACATGACTGCCCTTACACATCTTTGTGTGAATAAAAAAAACAAAGGCCATTAATCTTTGGCTGCATTAATACATTGTGCGTGTTTCCTTTAAAATGTAATTGATATGAATAGTGTTCCCATGAAGGAACATTTTCTTGTGTTTCCCTTTGAATTGTAAACTTATTATCTTTTCAGTCTTTGAACATTGGTGGTTTTTGTATTATTGATTATTCAGTTATAATCTTTTCAGTCTTTAAACATTGGTGGTTTTTGTATTATTGATTATTCAGTTATATATTTCTTCCCATTCAACAAACCAGCAACCAATTAATACGGTGCTTGAAATGTATGATTTATGCACACCTTTATTCTCCTTTAGAACACTTTATTTCTATATCTTGATTCTTATTGGTTTTATTCAATCCAAAAAAATTATAAATAAACAAGATGTACATAAAGAAAGAAATAACGGGTGAAAATTATTCTCCTTCATTTATACACCCTAATAGAATTACTACACAGCAAAAAGCATGAGCCTACCTTGCGTACATCAATCATTTTCAATCAAAGTTTTGGCTGGATCTACCATGCATAATATAAAACTACACAGCTAACTGAATATGGTTTATTGCACAAACAAATTAACAGAAAATATGAATGAGTACATGTCAAACAATGATTAATTCAGATCTAGATAGAGATGGATCAGTTCTTATTAAGCACAGACAAAGCCTTGTGGCACATGCATTAACAAGCAAACTAAGGAGAGATTTTTTCAAGTACCTGTTTTTTAAAGGGTACTTGTTAGAATAGAATTACTTGCACCGGAATCCTTTCCGTAATTATAAAAATGTAATTTACTAATTATATTTGTTTTAGGATTCCTTCCACATATGGGTTATGTCAAACCCTATATATATTGTAACTATTGTAAATTATTAATTAAGGAGTTATATTTCTACCTGGTATCTTTTCTCTAGGTTTTCTTTTCTAAGATCATAGGGTTTCTTCTTCTTCTCTCGTTCAACACCAAAAAAACAAAAAAAAAAAAATCACCACAACAGCTTTTTGCCGTCTGCCATAGGTCTAAGGGTCTACCCATCTTCTTTTTCTTCTTCATCTTTAATCTTTCATTTTCTCTTTTTGTGATATTTCTTTACAGTTTTTTGTCTTTCTCATGGCGTCTTCTTCTTTTCTCGGTCCTCAAACCTCTCACTTTGTTTAACTCACTGAACAAAACTATTTGCCTTGGCTTCGTCTGATGAAGCCTTATAGCGTTGGCCATGATCTTTGGAACTTTGTGGATGGCTCTCACCCTCTTCTTTCCCGCACTATTCACGGCCCTAAACACAAAGAAAAAGACGGTGACAAAGTTCCTAAAATTCCTAATCCCACAACATGGATTCAACAAGATCAATTGGCTGTTAGCTGTATCACTAGTGCTATCTCTGAGCCTCTTCTTACCCTTACTATTGAGTATGACACTGCCAAGGATGTTTGGGACTGCCTTTAAGAATACTTTGCTCATAATCCATGGTTAGTGAGGCTGGTCTCCACTTTCAACGTCTTGATCTCTCCAAAGGTTGTCAAACTTTTTATCAGTATCTCAACCATGTCAAATCCTTGGACGATAAACTTGCTTCTATTAATCAACCTCTTGCTGATAAGGAGCTTGTTCTCCCCACTCTTCGTGGTCTTGGTCCTGACTACCGCATGCTTACTACCGTTCTCATTAATGGCACTCTTCCATCATTCACTGAGTTGCGATCCAAAATCCTTACTTTTGAGCAACAAAATCCAAAATCTACTTCCGGTATCACCAATGGGTGAGCCCTAATTATGGTTAACCTACCCGATCCTTCTTCTCATTCCCGTGGTGGTGGTCGTGGTGGTGGTAGTAGTAGTGGTGGTGGCACTCGTGGTGGCTGGAGTGGCAGCAACAGCCGCGGTGGTGGTCGTCGATATTATCAGCAACAACATCACCCATCCACTCAATATCAGGGCGTATGGCCCTCGAGAGACTAATAGCAGCAGCAGGCTCAACATTAGTGACCTACCTTTCTTCCTAGCTAAATTCAACAGCCCCCGCAGCAGGCTTTTTGGTATCAGCCCAAACCAACAGCCTCAACTGGCCTTCTTGGGCTTGCATGGTGCTACACGTGCAACACTGCACAGCACACCCAACATACTTACCCACATAAATATCATGGGCTCGATCCCCCCATTCGCCGGGTCTAATTCACTCAATCTGCTGATCCAAATTATTATTTTGACACTTGTGCTATTCACCACATGATGGGCCAATCCTCTGCTCTTGCTGCCTTTCAACTCAACATGGGCTCGAATAATGTTTATATGGGTAATGGTGATTCTATGAATATCACCCATACTGGTACACTTTCTCTCACTCTTGATCCCACTAACTTTCATCTCCGTAATGTCTTTCCTATTCCTAAACTTCGTAAAAATCTTCTTTCAGTTGCTCAGTTTACTAAGGAACATCTTGTTTTCTTTGTTTTCGCTCCGAATTTTTATCAAATTTATGACTTACGCACTGGTCACTTGCACTGGTCAATTGCTTTTTTAGGGCCTCTGTAAGGATGGGCTTTATCCTCTTCCTTTGTCATCTTCTGTGTCCACTGTCCCTCAAGCCTTCGCCACCGTCTCCTCGTCCACCTGGCATCAACGAGGTTCTTCTTCCTCCAATGTTATGTCTCATTTCTATTCTAGTTTAGGTTCAAATGTTAAATTAGACAAGTCTTTTTGTACGGGCTATGCTTAGCAAATCAACTCAGCTTCCTTTTTATTCCAATAATATTAATTGTGGTTCTTCATTATTTTATACCATTCATTCTGATGTGCGGATGTCGTCTGTTACTTCTGTTAGTGGATTTCGTTATTATGTTCTATTTACTGATGAATTTTCTCGCTATTCATGGATATACCCAATGAAACGAAAATCTGAAGTTTTTTATCACTTCAAAACTTCTGTGGCTATGGTTCGAAATATTTTTCATGCAACCATTATGGTTCTCTAAAGTGATAATGGTACAAATATGTCAATCAATCCTTTTCTATCTTCTCTCACAATCCTCAACAAAATGGGCTTGACGAACGCAAACATCGTCACATTGCCACCTTACTTTGGGCTTTACTCCACACTGCTGGCCTTCCTCATAATTTATGGGGTTGAAGCTGCTATCACTGCCATCCATCTCATAAATCTTGTCCCCACACCTGTTCTTGAGTGGAACTCACCTTACTATGTTCTCTTTGGTTCTCCTCCTACATATTATCATATTCGTGTGTCTTTGTTTCCCTCATCTAGAGTTGTATGTCTCCCATAAATTAGAAAGTCAATCCAAACCTTGTGTATTTATCGATTATAGCCCTCACCATAAAGATTATCGGTGTCTTGACCCCCAAACAGGTCGTGTCTATGTGTCACGTCATGTCATTTTTAACGAAACATCTTTTTCTTATAGTGATTTGCAAATGTGTCACCCTTCGGAGCATATTCAACTTTCTATTCAACCTTTTTCTACACCTGACTATTGCAATGGCCCATTTCGCCAGCCTCAACACCTAGCCAATACGCCTCCCATCCCACCTGCTCCCAACGTGGTTCTTCCTCGAGTGTATGAATCTCTCCTTCGTGCCCAATTGTTAGTAGGCCCCAGCCTTGTCTTGTTGCCTACGCCAACCCCAGCTTCCAGAGCTGGCCTACTACCTGTGCCAGGCCTAATTTCTGCGCCAGCCGTAGCTTCTAACACAGGCCCAATTCATGCGCCAGGCCCACTGTCCGAGAGCCCACATTCTGCTCTCCCTTCTGCAGCAAGCCCAACGTCTTCTGCCTCTGCACCATTAGCTCCCATGAGCCCTCTCCCATAGGATTCCCCATCATCACCTTTGGCTCCCGTGCGTCTTGTTGCAACTGATCCAGGCGTCAAACTCCAGCATTCCATGCTCTCTTGCGCACCTCCAGCTTCACAGTAGCCTTCGCGACCATGGTGACTCGCCACTTTGTTATTGATGTTATTCCTTCAACCACTTAGTTTATCCACCCCATGGTGACTCGCCTTCTTGACGGCATCTCCCAACCCTTTTCCTCATGCTTTCTTAGCCTCTAGTAATTCTGGTGAATCCACTTGTTTTTCTCAGGCTTCTAAGCATCCGGAATGGCGCACTGCCATGATTGATGAAATTAATGCCTTGCTTCGCAATTAGACATGGTCTCTTGTTCCACCCCGACCTGGTCAGAATACTGTTGGTTGCAAATGGGTTTTCGGTATCAAGCGGAATCCAAACGGTTATGTTGAACGCTATAAAGCTCGCCTTGTGGCTAAGGGTTTCCATCAACATCCTGGCATTGACTATTTTAAGACATTTAGTCTTGTTGTAAAACCAGCCACTATTCGCACTGTCTTGAGTCTTGCTATCTCCTGTACCTGGCCGCTTCGCCAATTAGATGTAAAAAAATACTTTCTTGCATAGGTATCTTCAAGAAGATGTTTATATGGCTCAACCTCTTGGGTTTGTGGATTCTGAATGGTCTCAAACAAGCCCCCCGTGCATGGTGTTTCAGCGGATCAGTTCTTTCATGTTCCGCATTGGTTTTTGGCAGAGTCAAGCTGATTCCTCTCTCTTTATTTTTCGGCATGCCTCTTCCACTATTTACTTATTATGATATGTTGATGAAAGATTTGGGTCCTTTTAGTTACTTCTTGGGTTACAAGCTACCCATGCCTCTATCGGCCTTCACATCAATCAACTGAAGTATGCTCATGACCTCCTCACGAAGTTTGACATGCTTGCTTCCAAGCCCGCTTCTACACCCCTCGTTGCCAAGATCACTCTTACTGCTTTTGATGGTTCTCCTTTGACTTCTCCTACTCCGTATCATAAGTTAGTTAGCTCCTTGCAGTATCTCACTCACTCGCCTTGATATTTCTTTTGCTGTCAATAATGTTGCCCAATTTATGAGCTCCCCTCGTACTACTCATATGATCGATGTCAAACGAGTTCTCCGTTATGTTAAGGGTACTATGGATTCTGGCATCACCTTGACTCCTCAGCTTGTTACCGCTACTTTGTCTGCTACTTTGATGTTGATTGGGCTAGTTGTATGGACACTCGTCGCTCCACCATTAGCTATCTTGTTTATCTTGGCTCTAATCTCATATCTTAGTGCCCTAAAAAACAGCCGACTATGTCTTGTTCCAGTGTCGAATCCGAGTATCGCGCTCTTGCTCATGCTTGTGCCGAAACCACCTGGATTTGTTTTCTACTCTATGAGCTTGGTGTTCGGTTATCATTCCCTATCTTACTTCACTATGACAACTTCAGTGCCACTTATCTAGCTTCTAATCCTGCTCATCATGTTCGCACACGTCATATTGAACTTGATTATCATTTTGTTTGGAAAAAAATGGCACTTGGCACTCATCGCGTTTGTTATATTTCGTCTCACAATCAACCTGCCGATCTCCTCACTAAGGCTCTTCATCAGCCGCGTCATCGTGTTCTATGCTCCAAACTTGTCAGACCAGGCTCGTCCACTTTGCCAGGGAGGGGGTGTTAGAGGAGAATTACTTGCACCGGAATCCTCTTCGTAATTATAGGAATGTAATTTACTAATTATATTTGTTTTAGGATTCCTTCCACATATGGGTTATGTCAAACCCTATATATATATATTGTAACTATTGTAAATTATTAATTAAGGAGTCATATTTCTACATTACTCCACATGTTATAATACAAGTGAAAGAAATAATATATTTTTTCGCGTCCTTCCACTTATATTATGACATGTGGAGGAACAGTGCCATACATGTTGCCCCACATTGGCCTTAATAGCAGTGCAGAGACACAATGCTGCTTCAAGATCTGCGAGACCCTTGACTAGGGCACATCATTCCTTACTGGGTTTAGTCCCAATTAATAACCTCGGTCGCCAACCCTAACTAACTCCCACAAACACCAAACTTAAGATAATCACCTGTTCTTACTGTTTTTGTTAATTTGAGGAGAAAAAGGGACGTTCCCGTCCACCATTGTGGTTCATAACTGCTGAAGAGCTGGATTCCTTGTCAGGGTGAGTGAGTTGAATTTCCTTTCTTAAATTTTATCTAGCTTTATTTGTTAAGAGTAAGTCTCATCTCCACTGCACGCTTTTACTCAACAACTTTTACTTCGTTGAAGAATGTTCCGGCCCTTTAAAAGCTCCAGAACTCTTTCCAGCTGTAATATATGACACTGTGACACGCATATTATGACCATGAGGGTTTCCAATTCGATACATAACTTTCTTTCTGTTGCCTTAGCATATAGGAGAATATGGTAGCTAGGAACGCAAATGAAAGGTGATATACATTGCCATATTGGGTAATCTGATATTGTCTCCCTCTAATTCTTTCCCAAAGTTGAGGTTCATCATAAAACCAATTGGCAATATAAGAAGTAGCCCAATTACTTATAAGCACATGCAAGGTCCCTCATTTCCCCAATGTGGAATTCATACTCTCAACAGATACATAAGAGGAAGGCTTACAGTAGGGAAGATCGATGCAGCTATTAATGACATAGCAACATATGTAGAAGCAAATGCTCAGCTTATATTTGCCTTTGCCCCAAAGAAAAAGGTTTATATTTCGTCTCTCTGAGTTTTTGGTTCGTATATAAACGCTATTGCATAGGCTGGCTATGGTAGCAGGAGATCTTTGGGAAAAGGCACTGGTAAATGAATTTGACCAGGTTATAGTTTTTAACTTATCTAGGGTTGGTGGTCAGTTGCGTGGGTTATACAAAGTGGTAGGTAGCTGTTCCCCTAAATTGGCCATGGGCCTTGCGGGTAGGTCGGAAATTTACTTGAACAAAAAATTAGTGATTGCGAACGTGCCACTACTAGGTACCGCTAGTAGACGAGATTTGAGTGATGGAGATTGCGCCTAATTGACTTCTAACCAAGAGATTGTGTCATTGAGTGGGAGTGACTCAACTTTGGTTCTTTCTTACTTTGCCTATTAAGGACTTTACTTATGTAGAGAATTAAATCACAATATGTAAATAGTGAACTAAAGCCTTAACACAGAGTTCAAGCTATGATTTAAAGAAAAAGAGAAATTGCTTAATTAAGTGCTTTGTATTGAAACGACAATAATGATTCAAAGAGAGAGACTATATTGAAATGCAAGTAGCTATTGCAAGATGAACTCATAAATAAATCAAGGACGTTGCCATAGGTGGCTTGCTATGACTTTGAGATAATGTAAACTACTTATACGTAAAGACAACAAAACTATGATGAATTGAAAGAGAGCTTTGACTTGAAAGATAAATGAAAGAGCTTGCTAAATATGATGAAACCTTGAAATGAAAATGTTGCTAAATAAGATAAAGCTTTGGAAAGGAGGGGTGCAGCAGCTTGAAATTTGAGAGATTGAGTTTGTTTGATTGTTTGATTGTTTTTTATTGTATGATTGTTTTAGTGTCCTCCTCTTTCCTCATACTCTTCTATTTATAGTGCTTTCACTTCTAACCCTAACTTTCACCATCTTTAATACATAAGGCCTTAATGGGCTCCGGGGTCCACTTTTTTAGGCCCAATTTGAGACAACTTCAGTCCAAACAGTAGCTCTCTCGCTTCGCATAAGCCTCTCCATCCTTGGTGATGGTATCGTATTCTTGAGCACTGTTTATTTATGCATTAGTATTCAGTTCCCAACTTATCACCATAAATATGCAGGAAATGAGGGACATTGCAATGGGGGTAAATGGAAAACACTTCTTTCTCGAAACTGGCATGAAAGGACCAACCTTTAAGCCTGAGAGCACTGGAAAAGCAATACTAACTGTAAGCTTGTGCCTTGCCTT
Source organism: Gillenia trifoliata (assembly GCA_018257905.1). Lineage (NCBI taxonomy): Eukaryota > Viridiplantae > Streptophyta > Magnoliopsida > Rosales > Rosaceae > Gillenia > Gillenia trifoliata. Next base: position 13,392,769 of record CM031086.1, read on the forward strand.
CTCTTTCAAACTTATATGATTTTAAAAACTGAAAAATAAGTTGGGGAAGAAATATCTTAGTGCAATTAAAGAAAACTTCACCTTTTTGGCATAACTTGAGTAGATAATAAATACATTGACCTTCCCATGCTTCATGAACTACAAACTGATTATTTTATGTATTGGTTAAATTTCCTGGTAATTATTTCAAGCATCTTGTGCATGATTTCAGGGGGGATTTGATCCTAAAAGTAGTTTTAGCATACTCGCGCTACTGTTGGTTTTACATTAACACAAAATTGTGTTTTTGTAATTAATTGTTTAACTTCTATGGTGCTTATGAGATGCTTTAAAGATTACCATGAATCTTTATTATCTCCATAAACTTCTTATCACGTTTCTGTCATTATCTTAATCCTAATGTGGGATATCTCAATTATGTATAAATACTCCCAATGTAATTATTTTTACAATAATGGAAAGTATTCAGTTTCACTTTCTCTATATCATGTATGTAGAATATAGCCGGAATATCATTTAGTTAATGATCTTATTTCTTCTAGAACAACGAGGTTTTAAGTCCGAATAACTGATTAAGAAAAGAGTTTTTGTGCTATATTTACTTGGAAGATGATGACTAGATAAGTCTAGGTTTTGAGCACTTGTTTTTCATTCCGTTTTCCTTGTGCATTTTGCTGCTTCACGGGTCCTTCATCACCCTGGTCGTGTAAGCGAGATACGTATTGGGCCTCATTGAGTGATCATTCTATTGAAGCGTCCTTGACAGGGTCTGCATGTTTTTTCAAAGAGCTCGTGGTTTGGTTCTTAATCATTTTGGTTTTTGATTTAAAAAAAAACTGCGAGTTCTTTCATTGCATCCAAAGCTGATTCTGGCCTAGCAATGTGTGTAAATGGCCACAAGCTTTTGAAGCTATACTCAATTCTATCTCTTAGCCTTGTTGTCAATGATATCTACTATATATGCTTTTCATTCTTGATTCAATAATAAATGAAGATGAAGTTAAGGCTGTCAATAGATGATGTCTGTATTGAGGAATATATATTAAACAAATACACATCCAACCCAAACTCGACCCATTTATTAAACGCGTCGAAAAACTAAACCCAAACCTAACTCGTTTATAAAACAGGTTACCTATCACGACCCGCTTGGCTTGTTTATTATACAAGTCAGGTTTTGTTAAATACATGTCGACCTATTGACATGTGAATTTTTAAGCATAATAAACCTATTTACAATTTTACATGTGACCTGTTAAATCCAAACATTCAAATCCATGATCAGAAATATAAATAGGTAGGCATATAGGTGGGCCCTTCATCAAATTCGCCGGGGCACATGGCCCCTCTCATTTTTTTGAGTTACATAATATAGACTTAGTTTTAAGTAATTTTCCAAAATAGCCTTTAAAATATTTTCTTTTTTTTTTTCAATTCTTTTTCGTGAAACAGACGAGTTCAATAAAAACAAAATAATCTATCTACTGCAATTCTATCACTCGATACTTATTCAAAACCACCAAAGGAAAAACGTATATGTTTTTAGCGAAACGACACTGTTTTTTAGTTAAATTTAAAGTTAGTCACTTTTTCTTAAAATAATAAAAGGCCCATTAACCATACCTCCTCTCAATTGTCTTATATATTTGAGCTCACGGCTCTATACATATATGATTTTACTCTTTATTTGACCTATAACAATATTGACCTTAAGATACAGTTAAAAGAGCACTAAAGAGCGGGAATGTACGCTAAGCACACAATGGTATGGGTTGGCCAAGTGCTCAATGAAATGCCTCACTAAAAACATTGAAAAAAAAATTTGGCGTTGTGCGCGCTATTGGAATGCAACGACGATAGTCCTACGTCCGCCACTACTTAGTTGTGTCCCGATGAGCTAACTTTCCCGCTCTAGCCAGTAGCCAACCCAACAATAGCGGTGAGAAAAAAATAGGACTTTTTTATTATTTTATTATTATTCTACAAAAATAGAAGACTTAACAGAGTTAAATTCCTGTTAACTCAGAAGACACATGACACAAGGAGAATGCGGGTGGGCAGAGGCTTGTTTGGCACAACATATCTGAACTCACTTGGAAAACAGCAGAAAAGAACCCGAAGCATATCCACCAGCAAGAAATTGATTCTGCAAAAGAAAATTCGGAATAGGTATCAAGAAAACATAAAATGGGCTGAAGTTAAAAGACTATCTAATCTAACACCACTATTCAAGAACCCTTTAATATTTTCTCAAATTTCGGCTAGTTTTCAAAATTTCTCGTCAATAATGGATTAAGAGACCCAAGATGTTATATATCACCATGCAAGACTATAAATTTTCAACGTGTGACTCCATTCCCAAAAAACTAAAATAGTCACCTTATTAATTAGTAACGATAAGAAAAGGTACATGATGTATACATACCTTGCTCGCCATTAGGTGAAAATCGAAGAAACAATATAAACGAGAAGCGCCAAAAACATAAACCCAAGGAAGGTTAACAAGATGAGGGAATGGATGCTTGTAATTTTTTTCCCTGTGCTCATTTTTCTTAGTTTTTGCCCTAACGTCATTCTTCTTCTTCTAAGAGCAAGTTCTTGTTGATTATAGGAAGCCATCGTTGATATTCTTTGATATGAATGTAAAGTAAATTTCTATTCACTAATTATGATTGAAAAATTACCTCTTATTTATAATGTTGACGATCATCGTTGTCCTTGTATAGGAAAATAATTAAATTTTAGTTTAAATCAAATTAGGATTTGTAATATTATCGAGCTCTTCATTATTAACAAGGACTTATTGGAATCCTTTTTGTATTATATGTTCAACACTGTTAATTAAACTTTAGATTAAGTGCAAGTAAACCAAATAAATATTGAATACATTGTAATCGCGTTTCTTCGAGTCCCACTTGGATTTCAATATTAAATTGAAACTATTGTTTTTGTGATTTGATTTCATTACGAATAAAATTTAACACCATGTTCAGTGGATATGCTAAATCCACGGCGAGCTGCTTCAAAGCAACGCTTTTCATATTTCATTAGGTTTTATCTTTTCTATTTAAGCAAACTTATGAAATAGTATTAATTTTCAACACTTGTTCCGAACCTGAGGCCTATATATAGCTCAATACTTCTGCTCTATTGTCTGGCTAAATAGTAGAGTGGGTGTGGTAAGCGTACCCATTCCAAAATTGAGGGTACTTTGATTTTTTCTGATAAGTCCCAAGTTTTATGTGCTATATATGCATCAAAAGATATTTGTAGTGCCTAGAACATCTGAGATTTGTGGATTCCTTTGCAAAAGAACAAGATTTCAGATGGATTGTTTGTTCTGAACCAGAATAATTAAACCTTGATAGTGAAGGGAATTCATCTAGTTTTTCTCTGATCCATTTTACAGCTAGATATTATTGAGGGAAGAATATGCAATGCAACGAAAGAAGTTGAGGTTCTATCCCAAAATCATTTGGCAATGAGGGTAGTATGTCAATTACTTAGAAGCCTATGTAAGGTTCTTTATGACCGTTTTGATAACCATTTCGTTTTTTGGTTTTTTTAGTTTTCATTTTTATATTTGGGATAAAAAATCATAGGAGAAATGAGAGGTATAGCAGAAGAATGATGGTAGGGGAAATACAAGGGAGAAATGAGAGATATAATGGAGGAATGATGGTAGGAAAGGGAGAAATGAGGGATATTGAAAAGTTGTAGAAGACATGAACCGAGAAAGACATACAACTTGAAAACTAAAACGAAAACTATTTTAAGTTGTTTTCTTTTTCAAGATTTTGTTTTCGTTCATTCTTCTTTATTTCTTTATTGTAAAAGGTGAAAACTAAAAACGAAATGAAACTGAACAACTCTTTACATCCTCACAGTTGAAGCTAATGGGCAAAGTAGAATAGAATCATGGAAGGTTTCAGTTTGATTAATTGTTTATCAGTCCAGATTTGTTATTAGTCCGGAATTGTTAGTTTACTAACTTTTATAATGCCCTTACTAGGGACTCTGCAGCTATAGTGGTCAAGAGCATTTATTCACACACTCGAGATCGATGTCGGCTGGTACATCTCCTTCCCTTGATTCTTCGAAACATTTTGGCCAAAATAGGACGCCAAACATTATAAGAGGTTCACACTTATTTTTTGCATAATAATAACGAGGTGTCCTTTTGTTTTGGTGCTATATATTAGAAATTAAGCACATAATACAAGTATGTTCCAAAGTTGAAATGGCCTTACTCTCCACGTTGCACAGCAGGCCAACAAGTTACAGAGGTGGATCCAAAACACTGTACTGTGTGCTCACATGGTTTTCTTTGACAAAATTTGATTCTAAAAACGGTACAAAGGCTATAAATTCCCTAATTTTGTTCACCATATCCACCACCTAAAAATCCTTTGGGAAGCATATCAATCAGTCACTTTCTAAGGAATATCAGTATTTAGTTCAAAAATGGCTTCTTCTTCTAAGGCAGTTGCAACCATTGCTCTTCTCCTCTCCCTTAACCTTTTGTTTTTCACGGCAGTTAGTGCAACCCGTCATGCTTCGAAATGTCCACCACCACCACCCCCCAAAATCCCTAATTGCCCTCTTCCTGCAAGCTCTCCTCCCGCAAGCTCTCCTCCCACAAGTTCTCCTCCCGAAAGCTCTCCTCCTGAAATCTCACATCCCGCAAGCTCTTCCCCGGCCAGCTCTCCTCCCACAACCTCTCCCCCGGCAAGTTCCCCTCCCGCAAGCTGTCCTCTCGCAAGTTCTCCTCCCGCAAGTTCCCCTCCCAAAAGCTCTCCTCCCGCAAGTTCCCCTCCCGAAAGCTCTCCTCCCGCAAGTTCCCCTCCCGAAAGCTCTCCTCCCGCAAGTTCCCCTCCCGAAAGCTCTCCTCCCGCAAGCTCTCCTCCCGCAAGCTCTCCTCCCACAAGCTCTCCTCCCTCAAGCTCTCCCCCAGCAAGCTCTCCTCCCGCAAGTTCTCCTCCTGCAAGCTTTCCTCCCGCAAGCTCTCCTCCAGCAAGTTCCCCTTCCGCAAGCTCTCCCCCGGCAAGCTCTCCTCCCGCAAGCTCTCCTCCCGCAAGCCCTCCAGCTGAAGCCTCTTGCCCTAAGGACGTCCTTAAACTAGGGGTATGTGGCAACTTGTTAAATGACATGGTGAACAATGTTGTGGGGACCCCACCAAAGACCCCATGTTGTAGCCTCATTGGTGGACTTGCCGATCTTGAAGCTGCTGTGTGCCTTTGCACAGCCATTAAGGCCAACATTTTAGGCATCAATCTTGATGTGCCAGTCTCCTTAGGCTTGCTTTTGAATTACTGTGGCAAGTCTGTCCCGAAAGGCTTCCAATGCACCTAGAGACATGCATGATCTTCTCATCTGCATGCATGCTACTGCCCTAATTCCACAGCTTTGGGTGAATAAAAAAAGGCCATTGGTATTTGGCTGCATTAATATACACTGCACGTTTCCTTCAAAATGTAATTGATATGAAATGTTCCCTCCAAGGAAAAAAACAATTATTATTATTAAAGGGAGGGTGAGGGTTTGAAACTATTACAATAATTTAGGAGTTAGAGAAGTTTCGAACTAGAGGTGCACGGGTAGAAACCCAACACCCTATCCACTAGGATATTGGACCACGAAACATTCTTATGTTTCTTGTGTTTTCCTTTGAATAAAAAACTTATTATCTTTTTAGTCGTTGAGCATTGGTAGTTTTGTATTATTGATTGTTCAGTTATATATTTCTCTTCATTTCGACAACCAACAAGAAAAAAAGTTAATACGGTGCTTCAAGTGTGTGATCTAAATTCAAATATACCAACATTAAACACCATTTGACAACATAAGTCTGGCAAAAGAACTTTTTGGAAAACTCGAAACAAGTTTATTTTTTAGGGCATTTCAATCTCTTTCCATTGTCTTTGCATGTCTTATCATTTATGGGCTCGTTCATGGTAGGCAGTTTATTCCTAAATACTCTCAAGGTTTAAATACTCGTATCATTTCTTCTCTAGGGATTCGGCCTATTCCTCGCAATGCCCCTACTATTCTTCCCGTGTTATGGTCTCCTCCTTTGTATCCTTGGATTAAACTCAATACGGATGGTTTATCTATAGGAAATCCTGGTCCTGCTGCTTGTGGGGGCGTTTTCAGGGATTGTCGTGGTTGCTGTCAGGGTATTGATCATCATAATTCTTTCTTTGCAGAACTTTATGCAATTATTATTGGTTTAGAATTTGCTTTCAAAGAGGTTGGCGTTGTCTTTGGTTGGAAAGTGACTCTTCTAGTGTTATTTTCGTTCTCCATTCAAATGATTTTGATCCTCCTTGGCTTCTTCGTACGCAATGGTTTACTTGTTTGACTCGCGTTTGCGAGATGATTTTTTGCTGTTTTCACATCTTTCAAGAGGGGAATGTTGTTATGGATAGCTTTGCTAACATAGGCATGTCTTCTCCTAATTTGGTTTGGCATGATTCTCCTCCATCGATGATTTATACTGCTTTGTTTTCAGACTTTGCTGGCTTGCTTGGCTTTCGCTTCTTAAATTAATTCTGACTTTCAAGTGGAGGATTGCTTAGGTATTTATGTAGTTGATCATCCAGGTGGTTTATCAGCACTTCGCATGGCTCGATGATGTATTGTTATTTTCTTTGTGGGTTTTCGGCTTCGTCCCCCCCCCCCCCATGCCAGCTTGTATTTATTTTTATAACTATTTTTTATTTAATAAAGTTTCTGAGATAGGGGACGGGGGGGGGGGGTGTTGTTTTATCGAGGAGTTGGCCATTTCTAATCGCTTTGAGCGGAAAGGAAGTAGCCTACTTTGTAGTTGATGGCTAAATCTCGATTGTCTTGTGCGGGTTTAGAGCAAAAGGCTACTTTGATAGACCAATAATCAAGTCTTATGTGTAACTCGACTCACCTAATCCATTATCATCCTCAATAAATAAATAAATAAAATAAAATAAAACAACAGTAACAACAAAACAAACAAACAACAACATATTTTCATTTAGCGAAATGATTTCTGCACACCTTTATTCTCCTTCAGAACACCTCTATTTATTTCTAGTCATTAATTTTAATTTATTTGATCGAAAAATCAAATTTAAAAAAAGTGTGCATGGGAAAAGAAATAGGGTATAAAAGTCATTTTCCTTCATTAATACACCCTAATAGAATTACTCCACAGTCAAAAGCATGAGCCTGCCTTCCGCACATTAGTCATTTTAAATAGATCTACCGTGCATAATGTAAAACTACACAGCTAACTGAATCCGGTTTATTCCAAGAACAAATTAACAGAAAATATGAATGAGTACATGTCAAACAGCGATTCATTCAGATCTAGGTAGAGATAGATGAGTTCTTATTAAGCACAGACAAAGCCTTGTGGTACGTTCCCGCCACATGCATTAACAAGCAAACTGAGAGCAACAGGAACATTGAGCTTGACAATTCCCAAGACGTTGGCCTTAATAGCAGTGCAGAGACACAATGCAGCTTCAAGATCTGCAAGACCCTTTATTAGGGCACAGCATTCCTTGCTGGGTTTAGTCCCAATAACCTCAGTCACCAACCCTAACCAACTACCACAAACACCAAACTTAAGGGTATCTCTCGGGCATTTGGCTTGCTCCTTTGGATTAAAGGGAGGCGAGGAGGCACTTGGAGGAGGGCATAGAACCTTATGAGAGGAAACAAGGGACAAAAATATGAAGTTGAAGAGAATGAAAAGAGCAACTTCCTTGGAACCCCTAAAGTCCATTGCCGCTGTCACTCTTCCAATTACAATTTGGAGGTAGTCACTGGGCGGTATAGGTAAATATTTATAGAAATATGAAATGATCAAAGAATTGTTAAGAGGAATGTTACAAAGTTCAGTCGCTTGTACTAGTGTGCATGAGTGATTTCTGACCATTGATGTGGTGTGAGGCTTATGCATCACCGACTAGAAATCGAGGACTGACAATATTAGCACATCTCATTGTTAGGATAGTGGCTGAAATTGTGCTAGGGTCAATGCGTGGGGCTGAAGTTAGATTTTTTTTGGTTCAATTGGGTGGTTGGTATCACTTGCATCCTTTTCATTTGTGGTTCACAGCGAGCAAAATACGGTCACATTTTGGTTTATTAGATTTTGTACTCGTGTGTCGACCCCTACTCTACCATGGCAAAAACATTCAAGCACTCGTGATTATATTTGTTCTTTGCTAATATGTTCTCTTTCTCTTAAATTTAAAACTATTCTAAAGTGTAATATTGACAAGTTGGCATTGAATATCAATGATGAAATTGACCGGCGAAAAAAAAATCGGTGATGAAATTGATAATACTAATATGATCAAATGATGTGGTAGTACATTAACCAGCATATCATGGTTGGCACATATAAATTATCCTCTAGCTTTACTAATCTAAATATAAACGGTCATGGTAACGTACAAGGTACATATACAATAATCGTTCAAATTTACAATAAAGATAGGTTACACTATAATCATTCAAATTTACACTTCAAATTTATTACTCTAACAAGGTGGCCTTTAGGTTGTTGACGTCATATTACACTATATTGGTAGGATATTATACTTAAGCGTGATTGCATTACACTAATAAAATTCAAATTAAATGGTACTGATACCCCTTTTTTTCTTAAACTAACCCTTCCATTGTTTATTGGATAATACTTGCATCCCTATGGAGGAGGCACATATCTCATGCCATGCGAATATAACCTATTTTAACCTTATAAATTTTATAATCGGAATTGTTCAATTTCTTAAGTACTCTTCATTTCAAGACCAATCTTACATTATGCATCCAAATGTATGGAACAAATCGATGGTGAGAGAACCAAGTACATATTCATGATGAACCGTTCATTTATTTGATACATTTAGATAATTAAACGATATCTGATTTGAATGATATTTTTTGTAAGATAATCTTCAAAAAATTTCCAACAAGGAAGACTAAGTAATTGAAGGGATATAGACATACATTTTTTTTTACAAGAGATATATACAGACATTAATCTGGCCAAGACTTTTATAGAGTTATATACATGAGGTGAATGATGATTAATTTAAGACTAAACTAACTTACTAGTATTTTTCTTTTGATATATTTACATGAAGGGGTGAGGACTAAATTGGTTTCGTACTCACTATTTTAAACCTATGACCTATCACTTAAAAATCAAGATGAACATCATAAAACTGTAATACTAAGTGATAACATACTAGTAATTAAACAGCCTCACTATTATTGATTTCTTGACCTAACTTACTTTATCTCTTATTTAAGGGCACGTGCGAGCAATCTGGTGCTTTGCAATGGCATGTTGCAAAAATAGTTAGTGCATGATAGCAATTTTACCACACTCAAATTTAAGGTTAAAATCACATAAAAATACAAGCAAGAGTCCAAAGATATTGTAGTATAAATAACTCAAACAAGGTCTTTTCCACAGGGACTGATGTGAATAACTTGTGTTTAAAATTAATTCTTAATTAATAATTTAATACAAAAAGTAGAAATATAAGATCATGAATTAAAATAACAAAACAATTAAATTAAAAATAGTAAATTCGCAAGAATTAAAATCACCAAAAATAAAGTTAGTCAATAAGTCTCAAAAATCAATGATAAGAAACACTAGGGTTCAGCCTTTACCAATAACAATCCTATATAGTTCTACCAATTACTTATAAATTACACATGCACTTTGAAGGTTAGGTTTTCCTATTGCATATTCTACTAGTGATTTTCTAGATAGAACGTATATCTAACATGCAACTCGTCTGTGATATTCAGATCAAATATAAACATGCAAGACTCAATAAGTTTTGTGAAAACCTTTTGAAAAATCATGCAACCCTTAAGAGGGTGATATTCGCCTTAAGTGAACGTACAATTACCAATTACAAGAAGCCCTAGCCAATTTAAGGGTGATATTCAAACATAAATTGCATCCAATTACTTGTCTAAGCATCCTAATGGTGATCAAGCATATTAAGATATATAAATAGTTTATACCGGTGATTGACAATTTAAAGTAAGCATGCACAATATCATAAGTAGTTGAAAAGAAACTACATATTCATGTTAAAGGCTCAAGGCCTCACCCTAGAAAAAGAATTAGTTATGTGTAACCATAATTGAAATCATAAAATAAATTAATAAAAGTTTAGAAAACACCATTGTAGAAAAGTCAAGCCTAGTTCTCCAATAATTCTCTCCAAAATTTCTTCAATAATTCTCTCCAAAAACTTTTCTCTCTAAAACCCTAGAGACTTGGCTATATATACTACTAGAAAATCCAAATCCTACTAAAAATAGGCTTCCCAAAGAATTAGGAAACAAAAATAAATTAAATTAAATTACAAATTCTTTTTCTAATAAAAACTTGGACTACAGAAAATCATCTTTTTAATTGACCAAATCAGCTCCGAATTAGGCCCATAATATGTTGTTGGAAAGCTAAAAATGTCCTCTACAACTTTGTAGAGAAACATTGGCCCAAAAAGTCACCTTGGATCACTTATACGCCAAATAAGCTCAAAACGTAAATCTATCCAAATTGCGCATTCCATCTTCAATTACTTGTCACGATCACGCAACATAGAATTAAGGCTTGAAACTTTGATGTAATCTTCTTAGCTCCAAAACTCCACAAGTTATCCATTTAATGAGTAAAGCCGATTCAATTCATCCTATGACAAAAACATATAGAGAAGTATCAAAATTCCTTAAAAAATAAACATAAAAGCTAACTTGGAATACCATAAATAAAATATAATATCGACTCATCAGCACATGTAAACACTACACTATTACACAATGAAACAAAATTTTAGCACTTCCTCGGGTGGTCTTTCCATGTTCTCGCAAATTCTATAAATAAGATCACTTTGAACTTTTGAATAATTTCTTACGTGATATTCCTCACTATTCTGAACTTACATAATTAATATATATATATATATGTGTGTGTGTGTGTGTGTGTGTTTGTGTTACGATTCGGGGACAGATGTTTTTGACAAACATTTTGACACTCATTTTGTAAAACTCACTTCGTAATGTATTTCAACAATCTAAACTATCTATATTTTAGTACATCATTCATAGATCATCCTTACAAAAAATTAGACAAATCTAGAATCATTAAGGCATTCATTTGTAGTGAAGAAAATGGATGAATACGACTCTACAAAGAAACACTAAAGTTAATCTAATGGTCATATGGTTTCAGATTTGGGAGATTTGGTAGACATGATCTTTGAGGTAAGACATAAAAGATAGACGCTTGGATTGTTGAAATACATTACAGAGTGGGCCTCACAAAAACGTGTGTCAAAAGCGCGTGTCCCCGAATCCTAACCCAATATATATATATATAACAAATATTTTTACACTCCTTTTGAACCTTTAGATCTCATAGCATCCAATGGTTCAAATTCAGAGTGATGTTGTTACATCCCGTCCCTAAAAATATTGTATTTTATTCCCTGACTTTGTAAATTGATGAAAATGCCCTTGTGGCCACGTATGTCCTACGTGGACAATTATTTTCTATTGACTGAATCTCATACTTTTCTTGTACTTTTTGAGTAGTACACTTTACCACGAACCCGTAGACGCGAACGGGATAATTTTCGGACTTGTAACAGACAAGTTACGATAATTGGGCAAATTTTTCCTATGCGGTATTTTTTTTCTTTTCTGTGGGCTGTCTGCCCATGGTTTTGAACTAAACCGGGTGCTCTGCACCTCTACTATTTTTCTGACTACGTGACTGCATACGTTTTGACTGCATGTTCACCTTTTGATTTTCTGGCGCTTTAAATTGAGCAATTCCATGTGGGTTCACCACACCTCACTCCAGCTACTACCTCTCTATCTCTGTCTTGTCCCCTGCTTTTCCCCAAAGTTTGCCGTGATTTCTGCAATTGGTTTGCAAAAAATCACACAGCACACACACATACATACAAACTTCTCAAGCCACCCCGTGGCCTTCACCCCTCTCTCTCTCGGTGTACCTCCAACCAAACATAATCCCAAACTCATCTTCATCATTCTGGGACCAAAAGCCTAGGCCTTGGTGCCCAGAAACCGAGGCCAACCGAACCCAGAAAATATGGGATTTTCCCGACCGTTTTCACAAAATTTCCCGACGAAGAACTCGTGGATTTGGACCACAAATCAACCCAAATTCATCATCAAACATCTTCTGGAAGCCTTGGGAACCCAACCCAAGGCCTGCAAGTGAAGGAAAACGGCGAGAACGGCGACGTCGACTTTTGGCCGGTTCTTTCGAGCCATTTTCTGGCCACTTCCGACCACCTTTTGAGGTGTTCGTAGGCGAATTCGAACTCTACTCGTTCCTCGCTTCATTTTGATATATAGATCGTAGCAATTGGCCTAGAAATGAAGAAGTTATGAAGTTTTGAAAAAATTCCAGTTTTTCCGGCCAAATTTTCCAGATTCCGGCGACTGGCGCGGCGGCGGCGCCGGCGACCGGAGTAATGACACGGATGACCAGCGCTGACATTAGTAAACCGGTTCAGACCGGCCCTGCTGACGTCACAGATTCAGACCGGCGCTGACATCAGCGTTGACTGTTAACCAGCGCGTGTGGGGCCGCGGCTTAGCCGCGTTTGAGCCGCGCGTGAGGGAGTGTGAGGCATCTTTTTCCAATTCCGTCTTCGCGAGGTGACTCGTGACGACGCGTACTACCTAGAGGTGGTATGTATGGTAATTTTTGAGGTGTTTTGGACCTCCAATTCGGGCAAACAAAGGAGATTTCGAGTCGTTTCCTTATTTAATTTGGAATAGACTTGTATAATGATTAGTGTAGTGAATTCCCATATAGGTGAGGCCTATCTCGAGGAGCTACGAGCTCAGGCTAGGTACGGCGGCTACGACCCGACGACATACCAGTGAGTGGGCCCTTTCTTTATTAAAATATTATTATTTCTGGTATATGTGTAAATGTGATTTTTATAACTTGTATAGCATGCCATGTTTTATTAAATTCGATAAATGTTTTACTTAGCATATTATGATGTATTCATCATCCTTTTTGGCGTATTTGAATAAATGTTGGCATGTCTATACGTTTTAGAGATTTATTACTTATCACGCATATTGCACGGTGTTAGCACTGTCCGGGCCAAGACCAGCTTCTCGTGTATGTTCACACACACCGACACGCTCACTTTGGATCCATCGTAAGTGCCAGCTTGTTCTAGGTTGCCTTGGCAACTCGAACTCGTTATGATGCGCTTAGTGCCATCTTCACGTGCATGTAGTGCTAGAGCGTAAATTGTAAATACCCAGCCTGTCATGTAGCTACTTTCTGCATGACTTGTGTGCTTTGATTATGCGATAAGTAATGTGATGTTTTATACTGCTATTGATATCTTTTATATCCGTATCCTTGTGGGCGCAGTCCCAATTATTGTGATTTGAGTATTATTGTTAGTAACTTATGCTTTTGGCAAACTACGAGTTTTACAGCGAGGGGTTATATCCCAAACTTTTGAAAAGGTTTAACAAAACAGTACTTGGCCCACTCACCTTTGTTTTTCGCCCCTCCAGGACCTAGAATTTAGTTGGCAAACGAGTTTCGGTGGCTGTTGCTGATATTACCATTTTACCCCTCTTGTGGAAGTATGTTTATTTCCCTTCAGCTGTGCTACATATCCATCCTACGGGATGAGAATATTCTTTTAAATTTTACTGCATCCTAGCTCTGATATTATTTGTAATAATGGATCTTATCCCACACTACGCACTTCCGCACTGTTTTACTCAAATTATCTCAAAATTTAATTTAACTTCTCTATTATTTCATCATGACTTCGTCACTCCTCCGGAATGACGGTCAGCACGCCTCGATATCCGGCGTCCACTTGGATATTCGGGTCGGGGTGTGTCAGATGTAGAGGCATTTTAATCATCTAATGACATGGAGGCTGATGTGGCACTCACTACAAGAAAAATGACATTTAATGACACAAATTTATGACGTTTTAGAGAAACACGTCATTAAATGTATGTAACAATGACGTTTATGAAATATGCGTCATTGAATGCATGTATTAAAAATATTAACGACGTTTATAAAGTGCCGTCAAAACACTAGTAGCTACATGACGTCAATGAAACGCCATCTTAGTTATGGCGTTTGGAAAACGTCAACGAAACTAATTAATGACGCTACAAAAGTGTCATCAAAGCAAAATTTTATGACATTTGTGAAACGTCATGAGTCTTACTAAGTTTTCGGCCCAAATTTTTTCCCTGGCGCCTCTTTATTTTCATTTCCCGCTCTCTTTAGAAAAAAAAAGTTAAATTTCCCCTTTTCTTTAAAAAACAAAATCCCAAAACTTTGCTCAAATTCATTTTTCTCTATTTGATATCACACACCAGACTCTCTCTCTCTCCATTCCTAAAATGCATGCCTCCCTCTTCTACCATCCAAGCCTATCAATCTCCGATTTGTGGCCTCCGCCGCGAGGTTTTGGGATTCTCTCCTTTTAGCCACTCTAACTTCCACTGTGTCCGCCTCTCTGCTCCTTCATAATCTCGGCATCCTTCTCCTCCTTTGTCGACATTAGTGTCCAGGACACCACTCTCCACGCCATCAAGAAGGTACGCCCCCACTGTGATTCTCTTTTGCTCTTATAATTGACTCTTAAATTTTGTAATCAGCTCAAGTGTCAGTTATTGATTTTCTGATGGTCGAATTAGGGATTTAGGGTTTTTTAGTGAAGTAATTTTTCAGCTATGTTATTTTTCTCGAGAATTAGTGTTGGATGAGTCGAATTAGGGATTTAGGGTTTCTTGAGGATTCCATCTTATTTATCATCAAATTTGTGAGATGCTGCAAGTGTTTGGGCTTTGCACTGTAATTTGATACAATGAATATGAGAAAAAGTTATGATTTTGAATAGAGATTGGTATCTTTGTTGACTTTCCTCAATTTTTTGATATTGTGTTTGTTTTTGGTCCTAGTCCACTATACCAACCTACATAACTTGCCAATGGTAGAACAACAATTTAAAATTCTCTATTATAATACACTTAGTTGGTCTTTTTTGGGTCAGATTTTGTAGTTTGTATTTTTATTTGATATTTGAGGTACTTATTGATTGTATCTAATGGTTGTGCACCTAAGTTTGCAGTCTTTACTCAGATAATGAGTAAGGTGTGCAGACATGTGCATAGTTTTTGGTTTTAATTATTCAATCATATAACTGTTCGTAAATCCCTTTTTATTCTTAAACACAATTTGTTTTGAATTGCAGAGTTTTGCCTTGTTCAAATTAGTATCAAAACTTTGTTTTCTAGGCTAGATTTGACAGAGGTAAGCTTAATTTTTTATAACTTTCATTTGTAGTTACATTTGTATTTGGCGAATTTGTTAATTTGGGGGTTTTTATTCTTTCACTTGTGTATTTATTTCTTTTCTAAATCAGGTCAACCCTTGGAATTGATGGGGTATTTTCAATCTGGATTTGTAATTTTCAATCTGGATTTGTATATGGCAATTGGATGTTAGAGCAGCAGCTGCAACGAGTAATGCTCTCAGAAAATTGACTGAATATATTTTGGTTGCCCCTCTATTGTTTGATTTATCTTTCACTATCTTTTTGTTTATAGTATTTGTTTTCTAGGTTTATGCTTCAAATTATTTTTTTCTCAGAACAATCAGTCCAGCTTCTCACTCTTACTGTCTTTGTGCATGAATTTGATGTTCATATACTTTAAGAATTTATTATATTTGATTTTTTTTGGTAGGTGTGTTTGCATTTATCTCTATTAGATATGCAAATTAGAAGTTTGATAATCATTACTACGGATTAGAGCCAATTTTTACAAAAGGTTCTTCAACTATTGCAGGTTTCTTTGACAAAGGCTCTTCAACCATTACAGGTTTACATCTAGATCTTATTTTGAGAATTGTCTAGCTATATTGATTGTGTTTTTGGAATCTTTGATGCCATTAGTGAGAAAGGTTGGAACTAGTACTAGACAAATCTTGACCATATTTTTTATGCTACCAACAGCCATATATATGCATAATTATTTTTGTAACCTTTCTATTCTTCCTATGTGTTGTTATATTGCACTTTTCAGCTCCTTAATTTTGACAAGTACTTTGGTTGTTCTTTTGATGTGGTTGCTTTCTTCACTCAATATATGTGGCAAGGTTATACAAAGAGGTAAGATTTTAACCTTCTCTTCTAGTTGGATATAATGAGTTGGTAGCATCTCATTGTTGTAATTGGGCTTTGATGTATGAGTTATATCAAAATAGCATAGGGTTGATTAGTTTTTGTTTCCGTTAAAGAAAACTGTTATTTTGTAAATTATTTGTAGTGAACCATGTAAATAGAACCTTGTGATGAGATGTATAATATTACGGTTTTCGGCATGCTCCTAACTCAAAAGAATGATATAAGCATTGCCGAAGAATTGATTCAGCCACTATCATGCCACCTGTCACTGTAAGTGATTTGTTTGCACAACATGCATTTTTTTCGAAAAACTCTTATTTCAACTTCGAATTTCTATCTAATTTACACTTTTATTTTCCAAAAATCTGGTGGCCTTCTTGATTTAGCTTAGGGTTTTTGAAAATTTGTTGATTGTGTAGTGCCTGGAAAGTGTTTAATGATATGCCTCTGTGAGAATTTCTATTCCCTAATTTTCTATATTATTGGTTTTTTTTTCGTGGGGGGGGGGCGGCATGGAGAAAGCAAATCCCATGAATAATCAACGTTGTTTGTTGATTCTGCAATTGAGTCTATGCCCCAGGAATAATTAAACCTTGGTTTTTTTTGTTAATATGTTTTTCAATTGGAATTGTATGCTTAGAAATGGAACTATAAGTATGATGTAATTGTATGTTGAAAGTGTATTCTACTTCTTATGAAGATGCCATTGCGGATCCTCATCATCTTCTTAATTGCAGATAGCAGATGCCACAAACATCAGCACAATGGAATTGACAAACAAGGCAATTGGATTTCTTTTTTTCTGTTGAAGACTTATGTTTTTTAAATTATTTGAAGTGAACAATGTGAATAGAACCTGGTGATGAATGATGTATGATATTACTGATTTTTATCATGTTAGAAGAATTATAAGCATTAAAGTAATAAATAATATGGGTATTAAATATTACTATATTTTTTTAATAATAAAAAAAATTAAATGGCGTTGAAAAAATGTCATTAAAAATGGTTCCATGACGTTTAAAAAACGTCATAAGATTTAACGACATTTAAAACACGTCATGTAAAAGACTTTTAATGGCGTTGCATCAACGCCATAAAGAAAAATCAACGAGGACGTCTCATAAACGCCATCAAAAGTATTTTCTATGGCGTCTTTTCAATGTCATAGTATCCCTAGACTTTCCACGACTCCTCGGACAACGGCGCGTCTTGTGACGTTTGAAAAACGCCATGGAATAGTTTTCATGACGTTTTTCAGGCGTCATAAAAAGTGGTTTTTCTAGTAGTGACTATAGCTAATTTATAAAAAAAATCCAAAATAAGAAAAAAATACAAATCATTGTCGCTACAAAACCCTAATCCGCTGCCGCTGCAGCCTGCTTCCTCATCTTCTTTTGAAAATAATAAAGGGCACGGTGATCAACATTGAATTCATTTGTGGTACACAATCACCATGTTTAATCTATCTAAATTTTGTTAACTTGGCTGCTAGTAGTGGTTTTGCTTATGGAGTTGCATAAGACCCACTGCAAAATAATCTGCCGATTAGAACATCTCTTTCTTGTCTTTCACATGCCACTTTCTATGGTTCTACCAAGCTTGGAGGTTTCAATGATGGGCACGGAGAAGGAAGAGAAAGTTATAAGATAACTGGAATTAGGAGAGAGATATCCAGCATGAACGATTATGTTCTTTATTATAATATGAATTTCTTTACATGGAGGACTACGGCAGAGAATCTGGTAATAATGGCGTAGGGTAAAGGAAAATATGTGATATTTACTTCTTTTATTTACATAATATTCTTTACTCAAAATAGTTTAATTAATTGAAGTTTCATTCCAATTGCTCTGAGCGGGGGTAAGCGTAGGTTGCTTTGGCAGCCGCAGTCCAGATCCTAGTGTGTTGCCTAGCTCGCCTAATCTTCTATGACATAGACTATGTTTTCTTCCTTTTGGTTGTAATCCTTCCTTTTTGATATTTATATAAAAAATTACTTTTGAAAAAAAAAATGTTATTGTCACATCACCAAGTAATTTAAAGTGAGTCATCTTAATTTTTATTTAAGACCTTTGGATCTAGATATATATATATATATATATATATATATTGGCTCATTTTCTAGACTATATTCAACGTGTCTGTAATAGTTAGTCTTTTAATTTAGGTTTAGTCCTAAGTTTTAGGTCTAAGAGAAGAAGACGTGGGTTGCATGTCAATTCATTAAAGAACATATTTCATGGACTTCGTATAGTAAGTACATCATGCATTCATATAGGAAACTAAAATCATATTATTGCATATCTTTAGGATTGTAATTGTCTAGTCTTAGGAAATCAATGTAAGATAGTTAATTGAGTAATTTGGGAAGTAGGTTTCATAGCAAATCAATTTAACATATTTAATGGAGTAATTTTCCATTAATGGAATTATGCTAAGTTTATTTCCTAAGAAGTGCCGTGAGTGGCTACACTTGTTGTAGCTTTGGTTTTATTTAAGGGAGCTTTAATGAAAATGACATTTCTAATTTTTTTTTTCTTGACCAAAAACACTCTAATAACTTTCATTACTGAAAAGTGCTTAAACTTTAATGAAAATGAAAAAAGTTTAATATAATAATATTAAAAAAAAAACTAAAAAGACTATCAAGCGGGTCCCTCGTGCCCCACCCACCCCTCCTCCCATCCACCCTCCCTCTCTCACCCGTCCCCCTCTCTCTCTTTTCACCCATCATCATCATCACTCTCTCATCTTTCACCCATCAACAGCATCATCTCTCTCTCACGTGACTCCTTCCTCCCCCTCTCTTTTCTCAATTTATATATTTTTTTTTAAAGTGATTTTCTCTCAAAAAAAAAAAAATATATATATATATAAATATGGGTTGTTTCTCAATAAATAAATTTAATGTTCATGGAATGATTAACAAATGAGAGAGAGAGAGAGAGAGAGTTGATAGGGATGGGTGAAAGAGGAGAAACAGTTGATGGGATGGGTGAAAGAGGAGAGACGATGGGCACCGGTGGGGTGAAGAAGGGAGAGAGAGAGAGTCTTTGATGGTGACGTGTGAGGATGGGGGAGAGAGAGTGTTTGGGGACGCACAGAACCCTCGCGTCAGTTTTTTTTTTGTTTTTTTATTATATTAAACTTTTGTCATTTTCATTAAAATTTAAGTCTTTTTCATTAAATAAAGTTATTATGGTGTTTTTGGTTAAGATTCAAAGTTTTTATGTCTTTTCTATTAGTTTTCCTTTTATTTAAATAGTGGTGTTTGTACAGACTTAGATTACTGCTTTGCATCATAAGAGTTTTGAGAGTGAAAAATTTCTAGCAAAGCCGTCGAGCTCCATTGAGAGTTATCCAAGTGAAACACTTTACCCTTTATCATATCATGTTCATTCATAATTTGTTCTAACTCGCGGACGAACCTTTGTGCTATGAGGTGATCGCGTTTCAACCAAGAAGAGACGAAGAGAAGCAAGTACGAAGACAAGAGGGTAAGGCAATCTTCTAGTCGGTGTCTAGTAAGTTGTGTCTTGTATGAGTTTTGTACTTTTTGGTTTTTCCTTAGTGGATTCTTTAACCAATAGTGTGCCCGTGGGTTTTTTCCATTGCGTGTAGGGTTTTACCACATAAAATAAATTCTCGATGTTCTTGTCTCCTTATTTAATTTATTGAATTACTGCAGCGTCTCAGGATTGAAACTGTGTATATCAATCCCGTAGGTCTGGAAGTTTTAAATTGGACTGTTTACCTGTTGGATTTGGGTTCCTCTATCCATCTACATTTTCAATTGGCACCACACACTTAGAGAGATCCTAGTGTATCTTTAGAAAGGATCGTGTTGTGAAGTCAGTTGCTCATTCACCATACTTTGATGGTGACGATTTTGAGGAAAGGAATAACTTAGTGTCTAACTTTATAAAGATCATGTCTAATCAATATTACACTAATAGAATTCCTACATCTTCAAGACAGACTAAGGGAAATAATTCAAGTGGAAAAAAGTGTTATGAGTGTTCGGGTTATGGTCATCTTGTTCATGAATGTGCAAACACTCTAAATAAGAAAAAGAAAGATAAAATCAAAGCCATCAAAGTCACTTGGAGTGACAATAAGTCTGAAAGTAAATTTAAAAAGTGAATTTGTCACATTTGTTGCTCGTGATGAGTCAGATGACTCAATTGAAATTGATAATGATATGGAACTTGATGAAGTAATTGAGCATTATAATAGACTCTATCACGCTTCTATGAAAATTAGTAAACATAATGCCAAATTGCAAAAAAAAACTTGATGCCTTGGAAAATCAACAATCATGAACTGAAACTGAAACTGAGGATCAGTCCCAAGTGAAACAATTGGAATTTGAAAATTTCGGGCTGATTGCAAAACTTGAATTCTTGCATAGAAAACAGGTCGAGCAAAATAGATTAATCACTTCTCTCTCTTCTGAAAAGGATGCATTGTTCACAGAACTTCAAGGGTCGAAAGAAAAGATCCTTGGGTTAACCACAGGTGCGAAAGTTTGTTAAAGCTTCCGAACCATTAGGTTAACCACATGGTCTTGGATTTAATCCAAGTTAGGGTTTTTCTTCTTCTACAGTTATGACTAAATTTTTTAAAGCTTCCAAACCATTAGCTTATAGTAATCCTCTAGAGTCTAAGAAGTTTGGTCCCGTGTGTCATTTTTGTAGAAAATTGGGTCATATTCGTCCTATGTGTTATAAGAGGAAGAAAATAGTTTCTAACATTTCTTTTGCAGGAAAAGAAAATTGGAGTTTGTAACTAAAACTCTCAAATCATGTTTGTTTGCATGCTCGTATATCAACTTCATCACTTGATTCTCATGTGAACCATCCTTTTGATATGACTAGAAATCCTTTGGATAATCCTCAATTCAATAATGTTAGTAAATCCAATAGTGAGTGTATCATTGATTGAATGTTCCCACCTTCTGCCAATTTTGCATTTCATATGTCTGATTTCATGGAGATTTTGTGTGTGCTTTTTAAAGTTTATGGTTTAGTTTTCGATGCATATAAGTTTTTTTTTTTTTTTTTAGTTTTCTTTGCATTAGATTTATTTTCTATAGTTGTTGGACTGCATGCCTGTTTCAATCCTACAGTCGACATTTGTGAATTTCATGAACTGAGACTGAATTTGTAATGCATACTTGCTGACTACAAGAAATAATACTGCATTTGGACTATTGAAGAACTTGTTCTTAATGTCAACCATCAAATTGTCACTTGTTTATTGAATCCGATGTAGCTTACATTTTGTTTTTGCACCTCGAAATACATGTGGAGATCCAATTCAAGAATAGTTTAGACGTCTACAACGTGGGACACACACTTACTTGTGATTAACCTAAGCTCCTGTTTGAATGTTCCAAAAGCCACAAGTGTGTGTGTGTGTTTGAAAAGAAAAGCAAAGAAAAAAAAATTCTCAAGATGGCACAATGTAGAAAAAGCTACCTGTAATTCCTCGTGCAAGGCAACACAACGAGGATATGCAAATGTCTAAACTTTGTAAGAGCAGTTCGCAACAATGTCCAACTTTTTATTTTTCACTTATTTATTTTATGCAAGCCAAGCAACAATGTTAGTGAGCAAACGCTTAATAGTTGATTTAGTGTTAGTTCTAACATGTATTTTGAATCACACGCACACCAAAACCACTAGATTTAATACTCATTCTGACCACCTTGATCTAGACAAAAATAACTAAGCCTCTAGTGTTAAATTCCTTATTATCTCTTGTCTAAAGCACCAAATGCATACTTATTTTGACAAGCTTTACTTGAGATTCACAAATTTTGATCTTGGGATTGAACTTTATTGCATATCATACTTGCATGAACTTTGCATTCTTCATATCTTTTCATGGCATTTGGTTTTTGGGACGAAAATCTATGGTATTCACAACACTTGGTTTTCTATTTTTTTTTTCTTGTGTGTCATGACGTGCTTTTATTGCTTGTTTGTCTCTCATTCTTCAATGCACACCCTAAGAGAACATATGCAATATTTTGATCTCTGTGTTGAAATCTACTGATATATTTTGTTCAAGTGCAAGGAAGATTATGTAATCCTCTTTTGTTTTTAATTCTGGTAGAACCTGTGTAGTATGATTGCTATACAGTTTCAATTATGTTGTCTGTGTACTGTTTCTTTTCTCAATTTTCCTTTTTTCAGAGTTACACTCATTTTCTCCACTACGTTACTTCTGATGATTCTATTGATGAACTCACCACTTCTCCTAGAGAACTTTCCGACAGAGATGAAGATGAGAAGATCTTAATGAAGAGGATTATGATAATACTACATATGATGATCATGTTATTTGATATTTATTGCATCACTTCGATTTCTTTGCCGTGCCTCTCTTATTCTTAGTCTGATACATCACCACCATCATCTGCTGCTATTACATCTTTTTTGTTACTACAATCAGTTTCTTTGCCACAATCTATTGCCATTGTTGCATTTGTAACTTGTTTTTGCTTCCCTCGTTGTTAATCTTTTGTCTTCTGATATCCCTATTTTTGGTTTTAATTCATACATATCTTTATTTTTGTTAAACTCTGAATTTCTTAAAAAATAAAAAGAAAAAGATGTGTATGAATTAAGGAGGAGTAATCTTTGAGGTGAAGACATATATATTGAAACTTTGCAATATGATCATTATGGTTTTATCTTCCATACATGTTTCATGTGTTTCGTTTTTTTGTGATATTGAGGAAGACATTTAAGTCGTCACTCATTCAAAGAACATTTTCCCATCCACGGTGAGAATGAAATCAACAGTCAAATCCCACTCATCAGTGCCACCAACACCTCTTGGTGATTTTGTTATTTGATTTCAATATGTATTTTATTACCCCTGCTTTCTTTATTTTATATATTTGATTTTTCTTGACAAAAAGGGAGAGAAAGCATATGATTTTTTTGAGATTTCCTGAAGAAAAAAAAAAGGGAGAGTAAGTTTATGTTGAAGGGAATTTGTTATGTATAGTGTGGTTAAGGAGGAGTTGCTACTTTGAGGGGGAATTTAATCTTACAGAATTGCAGCTCTGTTTTAATCCTTGGTTTGTTTGTTTGATCTCACTTTGGTTATTATTATTCAAATTCCATTTTATGCTTCACTGGTATGTTTGATTACTTGTGTGCAGATTTTAATTGATGATCTATGATGGATAGATTAGGTTTGGGAACCATTTATTTATGTTGTGGTTTTGTCTAGGAAATGCCAAAGGGGGAGATTGAAAGCGCAAGCTTTTTAGTTGGCTAATTTTCTAGACTGTATTCAACGTGTCTGTAAGAGAAAGTTTTTGAACCCATATAACCTCACTCTACACCCAACGTACTCTCTACACCCATATTATTTATTTATCTTTACATCCAATCAAAAAAATTAAAAACCAAAATCTTCCCAATTTTGCAGTTATAGATGTATATGCATGACCTTTAGCCAGTCACTTGGATCTGATGATGTAGTCATATATAATTTTACGATCATGACCTGTGCTCGTCATGGTCTGGTCGAGGAAGCCATGGGTATCTTTGAGAAAATTCAGTTGGCAAATCTAAAGCCCAGCCCATCCAATATCTCAAGATGTTTATGGTTGCATGATTGATATGCTTTCACGACATGGATACCTTAAAAGATGCTAGCTAGACAAATTATTGAAGCGATACCTTATACTCCTTGGCTCACTATATTGACATCCTGATGTGATAAAAGTTAAGCACTCAAATTAAACCCTCTTTTGACAATTGTAGTGAAGTATGTAAGTAAGGATCGTTCTAAACCGGGGATTAGGAGGGATTGCTAATAACCTCTAAACTGACTCAAAGATATAAAAACAAAGTTAAAAATGTTCAAATAAACTCAAGGTACTCAAAACAAGTTAAAAACACTCAAAACTTGCCTAAAAACACCAACTAGGCAGTTTCTAACTCTAAACACTACTTTGGACGAAAATTAGGTTCTAACTTGACTCAAAACACTCTAAACACAAACAAAACAAATTTTAAACACTTTGACACAAGATAGTAAAAAGGGGGTTTTGATTTGGATGAATTTAAAAACAAAACAAACAGATTGTAAACTAAAACAAATTTTGGACGAAATTGGGTAAAACTATGGATGATAAACTAGCTAGGAGGTTCTTCTCCACACATGACACACTTGCAAACAAAACGATTTCCAGTTGCTTTTCAATAAACCATGAATTCTCAACACTCCAGATTAATTAGGTCTGCTTAAATTAACCCTCAGATTTTCCTTATGTCATTGAATTGGATGGAAATAACGCACCACAATCAAATTATTCTTTAAAAGTTCTCTATATGAAAGCGCATAATAGAAATACAATTAAAAATCATTACGTTCCATGAAAATCATAAGTATTAACGAGGCACTCGTAACTATGAAAGCGCATGATACTTATGCCAAGAATTTACTTAACACAATTGTACTCCCAACCTTTACTACTTGTGAATATAAGTTTATAACGATTAGGTGAAACTCCCTTACACCCTAGCATCAGATTTATGCATGTAAATTAAGCGTGCACTCTCAACCAACACACACGAATCAATTTCAAGTCAAACAGATAAGTAAATTGAATTCACAACTTATGAACCACAACTGGAAGTAATCAAATTACATTGCAAGCATGAACATGGTTTCGAATTCCCCCCTAGCCAAGAGGGGTTTAGTTCCTCATACTCACAAAACAAAGATTATTAAATTGAAACATTGAAAACAAAAGAACGACTACACCTAAAACGTTCCAGCAAGTGTAACTCAAATGGAGCACGTCCAAGGCTTTCTCCTTCCTCTTTGCTGCGGCAGAAGGGTTGGTGATGAGAATTGCAGGATTATGAATGATGTAGAAGTCTGTGGATGTATGGTACAGCAGGGTAGGAAGAAGGGTCGAAAATTATGGAGAATGGTCAATAAATGCTGCTGCAGGGAATTGGGATTTTTATCACTTTCTGTCAATGGCTAAATGAATGGATTGTGTACCAATCTCCCACTGGAACTCTAAAGCACGGTTTTCTCCAGAGTTTCCACTTCATTAGAACTCCTACATCCATCTGAATTAAGTCCAAAAACACGCACAAACACCTGTCACGTTATCTTCCTTGAAACCCAACCCGACTAGGACTCTTTTTCCTGTTTCGACCTTCCGTCACTCAAACAGCCGTAAACTCTGCAATAAGTATCAGAATGATGATCTGTAAAATCATATGGAAACTAGACATCCAGAGCTTTCCAACCATATATGGCACGACACGTGATTCATTCTGAGGAATTCTGGGTGCTCTGTCGAAGTCGGCAGTTATACACAGCACTGTCCAAATTCCACTCGGATTCCACTTTTGCAATTTTCCATATCTTCCAAACTTCTATATTCACACTTTAGGATAAATTGAAGTCCTCAAACCATCAGATTATCACTTATCCTTCCATGAAAATATATCTCCCTTTGCAGCTGGAATTAGGTAGAAACTGATGATGATAAGGTTAGGATAAGATAAGATAAGGATAACGTTCCAGATAATGTTCCATATTTTTTGCTCTTCTCTTATCTTCTTTGTCTTAAACTTATTTCTTCATCTTCAAAACAGATTCCTAGCCTCATTTAAGCTCCCAATTCGTCCATTCCCTGGGCTCGATATACATGCACTCCCTTTAAGCTCCATTTTGCTCTAAAATGCACCAAAATGCACATTCTTGCTTCACTTGGCATTTGAACCTACAAACACACGAAAATAGCTTAAATCACTATAATAAACAATAACTAACTACGTAAATGCAAGAAAACAAGCTAACTAAGTCGCATAAATATGCTCCTATCACATCCTTGCTTAGCGGTTTTAGGATACATGAGAGCACAGTGTTGGGAGAATGGACTGCTAAGAAGTTAGTTCAGTTGGTTCCAGAAAATGATGTACTCTATGTACTCTTGTCGAAGGTGTGCTGTGAAATCAAACTAAAAAATTGTCATAAATTGATTCATACCTTATTTGGAGGATCCAAAACTTCAAAATCACCATCCATCCATAAAAAGAGCTTGTTTTTCTCTATGACAACGTCTTAAGGTTCAGAATATAATGTAGGAGAAAGATTGTGTAAAAGTAAGGGTTTGATTATTGGATGTGGGTTTATTGATAAATTTTAGTTTAAGTGTTAATTTCATCTTGTACTTGATGGTAATTATACACTAGGGCAAAAAAGACAATTCACATTTAAAGTTTAAGTTGGGTGTAGAGTGAGATTATATGGGTTAAAATAAAATTTCCATGTTTGAATAGTTAGTCTTTTAATTTCAGTTTAGTCCTAAGCTTTAGGTCTAAGAAAAGAAGACGTGGACTGCACGTCAATTCATTAAAGAGCAGATTTCATGGACCTCGTATGGTAAGTACGTCATGCATTCATGTAGGAAACTAGAATCACATCATTGCATATTTTTAGGATTGTGAGATCAATATAATTGCCTAGTCTTAGGAATTCAATTTAATATATTTAATTGAGTAATTTGGGTTGTAGGTTGCATAGCAAATAGTGGTGTTTGTACAGACTTGGATTACTGCCTTGCATCATAAGATTTTTTAGCATGAAAAGCATCTAGCAAAGTTGTCGACCTTCATCAAGATTTTGACAAGAGAGTTATCTAAGTAAAACACTTTAGTCTTCATCATATCATATTCATTCATAATTTGTTCTCGCCCGCGGTCAAACCTTTGTGCTTTGAGTTGATCGCGTTTCAACCAAGAGGAGACAGAGAGAAGCAATTAAGAAGACAAGAGGGCAAGGCAATCTTCTAGTCGGTGTCTAGTAAGTTGTGTCTTGTATGAGTTTTGTACTTGTTGGTTTTTCCTTAGTGGATTCTTTAACCGGCAATGTGCACGTGGATTTTTCTCATTGCGTGTGGGAGTTTACCACGTAAAAAAAATTCTTGGTATTCTTGTCTCGTTATTTAATTTATTGAATTACTGTTGCGTCTCAGAATTGAAACTGTACAGTTTCAATCCCGCAGGTCTGCAAGTTTTAAATTGGACTGTTTATCTGTTGGGTTTGGATTCTTCAATTCATATATATATACATATCCACACCTGCCCGCCACTGGTTTAATTTGTTGGGGTTTTCATTCCATTAATAAATAAATGCTTCAAGTCATTGACCCTTGAAGAAAGGGCTAACTAATCGCCATATCCCATATGGGAGTCATCAACCGGACCGTACGTACGTGATATCCAAACAGTAAAACTTTTGGCCAATAAAAGAAAGATCCTGACACACCTCACCATCAATGGGAGTCATCGCCGACACTCGTAAGTGACGAAGTCATTGTATGCATGACAACACTTAGTTTATACGATTTAAAAAGTCAATAATTTGCAGAATTTAATTCAAGTATGCACAAGATTCAGAGCGTACTAAACTGAAGCAACGGAAACAGAATAATAAGTCAAGTTTCTAGAATTTCTATCCATAATAGGGATGGATATTATTAAAGAAACTGAAATAAAAACAAATCCCTACATGGTCGGGAAGAGAATCAGAGATGCCACTCGTATGCCTCGACTTCACTAGATGCTCTATCACTAGGTCCTGAAGGGGGCGCAAAAACAAAAGGTGTGAGTGGACGAAAAATAAAAGTTTTCTAAATACCTTTCTCTTTTCAACATAATAACCCCCTGTTTAAAAATTGGTATAGTTGTAAAATCACACTACCGTAGTATGCGTCAAATCATACTATAATATATATAACTGAAAGTAAATCTCAAAGTGAAATCCGTATAGAACCATTTATAAGTCTCCAAAAGTTATGCCGCAATATAGATCAATAGATATAATAGAGAAAACCAACACAGGGTATACGTGCAATCACCCATGTACGTGTTGAGGAACATCATCTCAATCCCCGTACAAACACTTTACGTTATCAATCAATTTGTACTCCTAGTACCACACACATGTAAGCACTTGCGCAATAGCGCGTCACACCCGAGTCCTTACGTTGCGGGGCCTTTTCCCCAAACATAAACATAAACGTAAGACAAGCTTGCACTAAGGTATTTACCGGACAATACCCCTGGAGTACAGTGCGTGAGACCCAAACATGTGAGACTTGTCCTACGGCCGTGATACGGTACTACAACGTAGTGAAAGCATACCAAGTGTGTTTGAAAACATACATATATAATCATGTGTTTAAATATAACTTCAATTTCATAATTTCACAAATATTCCCAACCTTGCACAATCGAATATATTTATGCATAGAAGTCATATATTAAATACCTATATACTTATGCATAAACGAAGAACATAATCTAAAACCATTTAACAATATATATATAAATAATCATGCCTCAAAATCATTTAAAATCATAACTATATCAACCATAATTAATTCAAAGCATGAAAATCATTTAATAAAACAAAAGTCCACTCACAAGTATTCAGGAGTATAATCCCCCTCGGTGTCGCCGTCCTCGGAGCGCCTAGTCGTAGGATTACCTATTTAATATTAGGGAACAATGTTAAAAACATCCCCTAAATAAATAATTATAACCCTTTAATAAAAAGAACCCAAAAATAATATTATTTTAGCGAAAACGGGCTCAAAAAACAATTTTCGGGGCCCGAAAAACTTCTCACCGCCAAGAAATGGCCGGACGTGCCGCCACACGCCGGGAGGAGCCGACACGCGCCTGCTGACGTCATCCACGCGCTTGCTGACGTCAGCGCTGTTAAAGTCAACGGCGTCAGTCAAAGTTAACGGAATATACCTTTTCTGACGGAATATGCTGACGCCATCAGGAATATTCCGTTACCGTGACGGAATATTCCGTCACCCTCAACCTCTCGCAGGTCGCCGTCTGGCTCGCCAGAATCTGGAAAAAAATTTCGAAAATTGTCCAAAACTTCAAAAATTCATATCTCCTTCATTCCTTGGCCAAATTCAACGTTCCATATATCAAAATGAAGGTATTGAAGAGTAGAATATTTTCATACCAAATTGGGGACGGAAAAATGGCTGGAAAGCTTCGGAAAAACCCTAATTTCGCTCTCCTTCAAAAATGCACCAAAATTCACGTTCCTTATATCGATTTGAACCTACTCAACGTAATAAAACCAATGGAAATGGTTTCGAGGCTTACCTAAGCCGGGATTGTACGAAAGCTTGAATGGCAGTTTGCCGTTTCCGTTCCGATATCGGTTTGGCTGATTGGGTTCGAGTTTGGGGATTCTGGAATCACAGTCTCGTCAAGAATGACGAGATGATCATAATGGTAATGGTTTTGTGTGGCGGTTCAATGGTTTTGTGCTTCGTCCAAAATTTAGGGTTTCGATTTGTAGGTTTTTGTGAAGTTGGCCGAGAGAGAGAGAGAGAGAGAGATACGGGTGTGAAAATTACTAAAATGCCCCTAAGCTTTAAAGTTTCGTAAAACTTTCATTTGAACTCCAAATTGAGCTCCACTTGCGTCCACGCGTTCGTATCGACGAGTACTATTTGAATATGTAAAGAAAATAATTTTCACAAGTCGTCTCGAAAAAGTCAACAAAAGTCAACTTTTGACCACTAGAGGTATTTTGGTAATTTTACATAAAAATTTGGGACGAGTTGTAACAGATCCAAACAAAGACTTGTCCAACACTCAAAATTTCCCACTCTATAATATATAAAACCCCATTGAGCTCTTCAATTTTCCTCACACTTCCAATCTCAAAAACTTGACCAAATTATACAAATTGAGAAGAAAAAGCATGAGCCAAACGGCGGGTATGCTAATGTAGCCTGGTTTAACATTTGCTTTGTCCCCAGACTTTTTCCCCCTCACTCTTCTCTTTTCTACCTTATTTCTTCTCCTCCCGTGAAAAGTGCACAGTGACCAGACCAATTCCTTCAAATGGAGCCAAACCACTACCACCATCTTGTTCATTGTAACTCACTGAGTTCAATCGTGCAAGCCGATTGCCCAAACTCCTTACCGTTTGACGGAAATTGGACACGGAAGAATCGGACTGTTCCGGCGAGTTTCTCAAAAATCCCGACCAAGGTGAGGTATATTCCTTAAACGTCGTTAGGAATATTCCGTTAGATTTAACGGAGATACCAAAATCTTTCGTTAAATCTAACGGCATCAACTAACACCGTTAGTGAGCCGAGACAGGCCCGCGCGTGGGGACGCGTGGGACCAGTTTTTCAACTTCTGTTGACGCGAGGCGACTCGTGATGACGCGTACTACCTCGGGGCAGTACGTATGGTATTTTTCAAAGTGTTTCGGACCTCCGATTTGAGCAAACCAAGAATAGGTGTTAATTATTAATTTAATTAGTAACCTTTATGAGTTTAATCATTACAATAATGATATTTCATATAGGTGAGACTTACCACGAGGAGTACAGGTGTCAAACAAGGCAAGGCGGCTACGATCCAACTACGTATCTGTGAGTGGGCTATGTTTTATGAAACCTATATTATTTATGTTAGTTTCCACGTTGATTTGCGAATTATTTTCTATCATGCCATGTTTTACTTACGAGTTAAGTATAAAATATATATTATGTTGGGTTTTGGAAAATTGTGATGGCATGATCATGTGTATTTTTATCTGCTCATCATACATGCATTCACCGATGTCTAGTACTCGTCCGGGCCAAGACCAGCCTTCACATGTATGTTCACATCCGCACCGTTATGCTCACTTTGGATCCATTGTAGGTGCCAGCCTGTACTAGTCTGCATTAGGCAGCTAAGACTCGTATGTGATGCGTTTAGCGCCAGCTTCACGTGATCGTAGTACCGAGCTTATATTTATTACACCCAGTCTGTTCCATGTAGCTAATTTCTACATGAGCTTGTGTGTCTGCATACGTTGATGAGCATATTATATATTTCGTTGAGCATACTTTATGTTGTTGAGATATTGGTATTTACTCATACATTTGGCATGGATGCCTTTATACAGTTTTGTTGACGAGTATACGATATAGTTGTTGAGGTGTTGCTATTACTCATATTTTTGGCAATGGTGCCTTATAACGTTTTGACGTTGAATATTTTATATTATGTTGAGATAAAGGTATTTATCTATATCTTTGGAAATTTTCATACTATACGTAGTATGATTTTGGAAAACTATACAGGAATTTTCAAAGAGGGGTTATTATGTTCTAATAAACAAAGGTTTTATAAATGTTTATTTTTGCCCACACACATTTTCTGTTTTGCGCCCCTCCAGGTTTTAGGGGGCTGAACTGGTGGCTAGTGAAGTTATCACTGGTGGTTCTAACACCTTCTACAGCTACTGTACGGAAGTATGTTCCTACTAGTTGTATTATGTCTATCCTTACCAAGATGGAATTGTTCTTACGTTACTGCGTTTTAGCTATGCTATGAGACTGATTACTTTGTATTATGAGCTCTGCACTTCGCACACTATTTTGAAATAAGTTTCTAAGTAGACTTTAGTTTTAATTTATTTGCACTTTTACACAACACTTACACTATGGCTTTCGTCGTCTCTTATGGGATGTCGACCAACATATCTCGACTCGATATTGACACGTGGATATCCGGGTCGGGGTGTGTCAATTATAAAAAAATTATTATACTTACGAAAAACTTAGGCTCCTGAAAGTGTTTACATAACCACTCACAATCCTCAGACCGCGCCACCAATTCCTGAGGGCATCCTTTGGCTAGAGCAGTTTTCGCGTTCGAATAAGACTCAAAATGATAATGGAGGTCGCTCTTCCACTCAGCATACCGACTTGTGAATAGCTTTTCTATGCACGTGGTCCGGTTGGCATCAAGGTCGTCAGTATAAAAGTTCACCTGCAACTATCAAAAAAATTTATTAAAATATTAATAATATTTGACTTAATTATATAAAGTACTAGCAAAAATTGAATACACTCACCTACAGCTCATACCACATAAGCTTCTTCGTCTCCTCTGACACTTTTACCCATGTTTCCCATTGCATAGGGCGATAGGAACGCACTATGGCCCCTATGTCGTGGACTAGGGTGCTATCCTAGTCAGACGTAGAAGCAGCACGGTATCGGGGATCATACGTGATGGTGATCCAGTCATTGGACATATGTGTGATATTTGCAGACTTGAGTTGTCTGCAAGGCCCTTGGTTCCTTTTCTTCCCTGCAAAAAAAATAATAAATTCATGGTTAAAACTAACTTAGAGGGTGAGCTCGACGAGCGCTCACCGGGGGATGTGTCACAGAAGCAATGGACGACGCAGCCGCCGCAGAAGTAACAGGCTGTGCGAGAGGGGCACTAGGAAATGAGCGATGGTGCATAGAAATCAAACCCGCCTTGACCCAATTAGAATTGATGTAACTACAAAGTTTACCATGCTTATTGAAATAAGTTTGAAGGATTTACCACTAGTCACACACACACCAACTTAAACATATGAAATTAATTTTGAGCCATTCTTCTTTTGAGCTGCTAAAGAATGACTTATAGAACAATATACAATTATTTACACATGCATCAATTTTTTCATACCTCAATCCTAGAACGCTCAACACCTTCTGCCCACTTTTATGATCTTTAGGCAAACAATTGTTCTTCAAAAAACCCCCATAAAGTAATCATAACACTGGTTGGACATACAAAACTTCATCTTGCCATGCATCAACTTCACAATGGTCGTAAGTACAGAAAAGTCTTTGCAACTCGTGTATAATTCTTGCTTGGCATTTTTCAATAGCCTTTCATACTTAACGAATGCTTCTTTGTCCATGGTGGGAGGCACGTCATCTCCAAATTGTTCAATGTTATTGGTTGAGGTGTTTGGATAAGAGTCATTTACAATACCCATGACTTGGTCATTAGCAGATAAACTTCCTTCAACAGTCTCCGCTCATGACTGGTACGAAGACGAAGCATGGTCTAATGGTTCCCCATGATAATTCCATCTCGTATATGTCTGCATCATCTTATTTCTTACCAAATGGTATCAAACATCTTCGAATGTCTCCCACATTGAATTGTTACACGTCTAACACAAACATTTGAATTGAGTTAAACCCCGGTTGTGTCTCATTGCGAATCTATCCCATCCAAATATTTAGCAACACATCGGTTAGGATTCTATATCCACTATCTATTCATTTTGTCTGTTAACACATTAAATAAAGAAAGGGCAGCATTAGAACAACTTCAACTATGTCTCGTCACCTTATGCCTCTGGTAAGGGCCATATCCCATTTGAGAGTGCACATTTGTGTGTCGTAGTTTACGGCTTCAACAAGATTAGATTACGACATGGGAAAATTTTGGCAGCATCTCCCTACATTTCTCCAAGTGCACGATGTAGACATCAAATACCTAGTATGCACTTGAAAAACGTAAAGAAGAAGTTACCAAAAATCCCACAATCGAAACTTAATCTGTGAACCGCAAACTACGATACACAAATGTGCACTCCCAAACAGTCTAAAAATGGGACAACTCAAGAATCAATTGGATCGCAGTCATGCTTTTGCGTCCATGCGCGAAATCCAACTAATTCTCAAATGGAAAATTAAGTTTTTCTTGAACAAAAGCGTACAAAGTTAATAGTAATTAACTTTTTACTTGTACGGAGTTAATTACTATTAACTTTGTACAACATAAAATAAATTCGTACGAAGTTAATTACTATTAACATCGTACGTACAACACAAAATAAAGTCATGCGTGATATACAAATTATTTGCTTACAGACCAACATAAAATAAATTCGTACGTGATATATCAAACTACCATATAAATAAAATAAATTAAAACTCAACAATACGAACTGATCAAGAAAATACCTTCAAATTGGTCCTCCAACAACAATCCTATGCAACAAATGTGACATCCCACATCGACCAACGGAGAGGGGGTGATGTGCCTTATATGTACATGCCCACCTCTATTTAGCACGAGGTTTTTTGGGAGCTCACTAGCTTTGGATTCCATCAGAACTCCGAAGTTAAGCAAGTTTGGGCTAGAGCAATCCCAGGATAGGTGACCCATTAGGCAGTTGCTCGTGAGTTCCCAGAAACAAAACCGTGAGGGCGTGGCCCAAAACAGACAATATCGTGCTACGGCAGAGCCGGTCCGGGATGTGACAGAATGGTATCAGAGCCACTCTGCCGTTTGGTACGGATGTGCCGGCGAGGATGCCGGGTTCCCCTTAAGTGGGGTGGATTGTGACATCTCACATCGACCAATGGAGAGGAGGTGATGTGCCTTATATGTATATGCCCACCTCCAATTAATACGAGGCCTTTTGGGAGCTCACTGGCTTCGGATTCCATCAGAACTTCGCAGCTAAGCGAGTTTGGGCTAAAGCAATCCCAGGATGGGTGACTCACTGAGAAGTTGCTCATGAGTTCCTAGAAACAATACCGTGAGGGTGTGGCCCAAAGTGGACAATATCGTGCTACGGTGGAGCCGGTCCGGGATGTGACAAAATGGTATCAGAGCCACTCTACCGTTCGGTACGGATGTGCTAGCGAGGACGCCGAGTTCCCCTTAAGTGGGGTGGATTGTGACATCTCACATCGACCAACGGAGAGGGGGTGATGTGCCTTATATGTACATACCCACCTCCATTTAATACGAGGCCTTTTGGGAGCTCACTGGCTTCGGATTCCATCGGAACTCCAAAGTTAAGCGAGTTTGAGCTAAACCCTATAAAAAATAATAAATTTTTGTTATTTTTAATTCAAAAATAATAAAATACTATTAAAAAATCAAAATTACCATTAATGCTTACCGGGCCAAGTGGTGGTGGAGGAGGAGATGGTGGTGGTGGAGGAGGATGTGCTAGGGATAGGGAGGAGGAGTGAGATAGGGAGTGAGATTTGGAGGGAGAGATTGAGAGGGAGAGATTGAGAGTGAGAGATATGAGAGGCCGTTTGTAGATTTTGCAAAAACTGCCTCTCGAGGCTAAGGAAGAGGATTAAAACAAGTAGGTTTTGCGCGACAAAGATATTCGTCGCCTAAAGTCCCTAAATTAGTCGCCCAATATGCCCCTGCCATATTGTTCCAACCCAACTTTCAGTAGTTTTGAGCGACGAAAGATGAAACACATTCGTCGCGCACGTTATCTTAGGCGACACAATATGTCATCACTCAATACATTAGTTTGTCATGCAAACTTTGGCGCCAAATCTTTATTTTACTGCTGGTTTTTCCATGTGTTGCTCGACGAATCCAATTATTCGTCGCCCATATATTTTTTAAGCGACGAAATTATTCGTCGCTTAAAGGTTCTAATTTTTTTTTTGTCGTACACATATTAAGCGACGAAAATCGCCTAAATGCTTCTTGGGCGACGAAATTGTCTTCGTCGCCTAAATATTTGTCGTGCAAGTACGTACTTTTATTTATTGGTCAATTTTTGCGGTTCTTTTTGGCTTTTCTTATTGTTTAGTATGTAATTTGGTTTGTTAATGAAACTAAGAGAGAAAATGATGTCATCATGGTTTGTATTTTTCAAATGATGATTTTATTCGTAGGCGTTTGTTGGATTTGCTTTTCTTAGGTTTAGAAACACAACAAATTTTTATTAAAAAAAATCCAGGTATTTTTTTTTAAAGTTTTCTATCAAATATTGTCAGAGTTTTGGTTATGCTAAATCACAATTAGCACTCTAATTAGAATTAAGGTCTTGTTCGCGAGCCTTTCGCAGGGGGCGGGCTAGGAGCATACGGGTCGGCCTGTTCGCTGGTCCGAGCCTTTCTATTGGCGTTTCTGCTCCAACAGGCTTCACTCCTATCCCTTCGGAGGGATGGTCGTGAGACCTTCTGTTGTATAGTTATTGTCAGGCGTGCCACTATTAGCTTCTGCCAATAGAAAGATGTAATATGTATTAAGTACTTGCGCCACAAGTAATATAACTTCCGTTCATCGGATTGGGCGACTTAATTAGATAAGTGCAGTTAGGTTCTTTTTATTGCCTTGCTTATTAAGGACTTTATTCTCTCTCGATGTTTATACCAGAGATTGCATGAGATAGGATTTTGTTATAAACTGGTTATAACAAAAATGCCTCACGCTCGCGCATACATAAAGGTAAAGACGATAATTAAAGACGGAATGTAAAGGCTGTAATTGAAGTGCTTGAAAGTAAAAACTTGTAAGTAAAGAGCGATAAGTAAGAGCTAATAACGAAAGACTTTAAGTAAAAAGATCAATGTTATTACATTTTAAGCTCATCACAGACTGAACAAACGTCCATCGGGTTGATTTTTGTCCCATCGGGATAGTTTTCTAATCTATCGGGATGTGTTTTTAAGGCTAGTTCCTTAAGGGAGATGATCAAAGACTCTCTGGCCTACGATTCTCAATCGATACTATCACCGGTTTGGCTGGATAGCAGAGCTAAATTCACTGCTCCTTGTCCTTGGGGGAGTTAGGATATATGATCCTAGGTTGCTGGTCTTTGGTTTCTCGAAATCGCTGGCTACACAAGTAGTGTGAATAAGAAAACAGCAGATAGAGACGAAGTCTGTATCTGGGAAAGGCTTTGAGGGGTTTCCTCAAAGGTTTCTTTCTGAACTAGAGAGTTCTGTTTTTAGTTGGTTTGACTGCCCTTCTTTCTGAATCCTCCCCTCGTTTATATAGACTAGCAGGGAGCCCATGTCATCGCCGTCACTTTTCTCTGTCTTTAAAGACTTAGTGAGGAAGGGCTTAATCTGGAAAGCACAGGTAGCGCCTCTGATCAGCCTACTCCCACTGAGAAAGGGTTCTTTATTCGTAGTCTGGTTCCCTCCAATTTGCCCAGTGCTTTGCATTAAATGATGTTCAAACTTCTTTCCGTTTCGTTCACTAGTCTGGGTTGGGCCTTTCTTTCTTAGGCCCAACCCATTGCTAACTTTTAAGTCATGGCCCAAAGCTCATATGGACAGCTGGGTGCCCTACGTGACTGTTGTCGCTTCACTCAAAAACCATCACCTAGAGACTTAGCCGTTCTCTGAATATCTGATTTGCTTTCCCAATATTGCCGAGATCTTTGTATTGAATGCTCTAGTGGGGTAGGTGTAGGCACTCGAGTGCTCTAGTGGGGTAGACACCCCCTTTTATCCTTCAGTCTTACTGGATTTGGGTTGGGCCTTGCCTCTCATGTTTAGCCCATTTGCCCAGGATTCCATTCTAACCTAGTAGATATTTTTCGGTGTAAACAGGTCTATTAAAGAATAGACTGGTATCAGCACTTGCATGTGTGTCTATGAATCATTAGCAAATTAAGAGCGTTTATCCCTACATTTGAGGTTATATGCTTTACTCTTTCCTCTTTCCTCAGTATCATTTGTATAAATATTTAGACAAATTGCCCAAACTTGACAAGAGTTATGTGCTAACTCCAGATGCCTCCTGCCATCGTGAACGTGGGAAGAATGATGACTTGGCTCATGATTTTGCTTCGTCTTATTTGGGACTCTTGTCCCAACTCACTCGTTTAAATAAAGTAAATTATACTTAGCACTCGGGCAGAACCTCACCAAAATTAAAGGATGATGAATTTTAGGCTCAGCAGCTCAATAAATCAACTATTATGATTTAGTATCAAACTCGTCATTCAAGGAAGTTAAACTTAAGACCTCTAACTCACAAATAAAAAAAAATATCACTAGACAACAGTGCTAGGTGACAACCTCACCAAAACTTTAGAGGCCAAAATTATAATTTGGCCAAAAAACTTCGAAGTAGGCTACAATGCTCGCAAGCATTGAATGCTTACACCGATCTCACCATTAAAATGAGGAAGGAGAGAGGAGAGAGGGGGGAAAGGAGGGTGAGATCGGTGTGAGCATTCAATGCTTGCGAGCACTGTAGCCAGTCCCAAAAACTTCATAAACCTTGGAATTATCAACACCATTTAGAACAATACCAGATGATCAAATCCGACTAACAATTCACATTTTGAATTTCAAAATCTTGCAAATCAATCAACATTTGGGCAATTAATTTCCACAAACAATAATGAACCAAAAATTTGGGCCAGCCCGGCCCAAATTTTATAGGTTTGGGTTGAGCCTAAACAAGATAATAGAAATATATGAGTCGGACTGAGCTGGATTTTTCCAAAATTTTATGGCGCAGACTCAACGTACAGACTGGGCTTTTATTGACCAAACGGGCCAAGCAGAGCCGAAATGGCCTTACTTAAAAAAACAGAGTTCAAACCAAGTGACTTAGGACTTCTCATTTTGAGTATATTTATGTAAATTGGGATCTAAAATAAATTGTCGAGCTGGGTCGAGTCAAGCTTTTTCCTTAATGCATTGTCGGCCCCCGGGACCCTATGGGCCACGGGCCAGATGAAAAACCCTACACTGGATTGCATACAAAAACAGAAAACAAGGTCCTATAAAGCTGAGTAAAATTATTACAAAACAGCTATGCTAATAAAAGCGAGTTCAAGAGATTGCTGCCCACCAATCCGCATGAATGAGGAAGAAGCGCTATTTCCTGAAACTCCAAGGAAACTGAAACCCAGCCTCCCTCCTAACGTTTTCGAAAATGCTTTGGAAAATTAAGTAAAAGTGAACTTTACACCAAAGAAAACTAAGCATGCCTCCCTCGCAAGGTCAACAAAATACTTCCAGACTACCTATTCTATTAGTTTCTAAATCTTGTGCTCTAGATCAGTTAAAACTGGGAGTGAAATTACCAAAGACTTGATGATAAAAAGTAAAATTTCTAGATTACATCCATAAAACCAAACTTTATTGGAAAACTTTCCAAACACATATGGGCTTTATTGAGCAATAGCATGCTTAGCACCATCCAAAGTGTTCTTGAGTAACATTGCAACCGTCATTGGTCCGACGCCGCCAGGAACTGGTGTTACCCATCCAGCTACCTTGCATGCTTCCTGGAAATCTACATCTCCAACCAATCTATAGCCTGACTTTCTACTCGGGTCGTCTATAGCATTTGTGCCAACATCAATGACAGCAGCACCCGGTTTTATCCAACTACCCTTGATCTGAAATTTAGTTAGGAAACTGCTTAACAAAATTGACGGTAAATAGATTTCATTGAGTTAAAATATGCAAAGACAAGGAAAGTACAGAATCGACACAATGCTTTGCTGCACTAGCAGATGCAGGTTATTCCATAGAAGCAATGATAGAGCCTAGTGAAAGCTAATAAACATCAAATGCATATTCTTACAACTTCAAAGTGAAAGACCATGGTGTTTCCTTTTTGCCTCACTTGGGATGAATGGAACCAAACAACTAGTCATATTCTTCTAACTAGAACCAAACTAAGTACTAGATTTTTCATGGAAAGCCAAGCAATATGAATAAGATATCACTAGCATGTAATAAGACGATGTTACTGTATACTATGGAACAATAATATATGAACTACGTACCATCATTGCCTGTCCTGCTGCAGCAACAATAATGTCCGCTTCACGAATGAAACTCTCTGGATCAGGTGTGCGGGAATGGACTACAGTAACAGTAGCATCTGCTTTCAAAAGCAGCAATGAAACCGGCAATCCAACAATGTTACTTCTGCCGACAACCACTGCCTTCTTTCCCTTTATGTTTATACCACTCCGTGACAGAAGTTCAAGACAGCCCTGCAGAAAAAAACCATCTCGTAAAACAAAACTACAACCAGCACATGGATGACTTTCACGGTTTCATACGAATATTTCTTAGACAATAAGGTTTCCATGTTTGACAGAATACTCGAACAAATAAGAAGATACATGTGTGTGCGTCTGCATTTATCTGTGTTTGAATACATAACTCGAGTGTCTTGCCTTGGGAGTGCAAGGAAGGAACAGAGGTTCTCTGCCTTTCATTGCAAGCTTTCCTATGTTGAGAGGATGAAAACCATCGACATCCTTCTCAATGCTGATTTCACTCAACACTTTCTCCTCATTAATATGGTTTGGCAACGGGAGCTGAACTAGTATACCTGTCAACAAAATTTGACTTACTTTCAAATTCCAATAATAAGCCTAAATCAAAGATTTTCCAAATAACTTGTCAATTCAAAAGTAAAAATTGAGCAATCATCATTCATTCAACTAACCATGTACATCCGAAGTAGTATTTAATTCGTGAACTTTGGCAATGAGGTCGTCTTGGGACACATTCTCGGGGAGGTCTATGTCCACGGATTTGATCCCAACTTCAGCGCACGCCTTTCGCTTCATGCTCACATAGCTTTGAGAGTCTTTCCTGGTCCCTACTATCACTACTGCCAGTCCCGGAACCTAAACCGTCACACAATCGCATTGTCAAAATTCATCCACTAAACAATATCAAAAATTCAGCTACAGAAAAAACAAACCTTGCTGTAGTTCTGTGACAGATGGCGGACTTCCTCAGCAATTTCATTTCGAATGGTCTGAGCTATGGCTTTACCATCGATTATCGTAGCCTTGTGATCAGATTGTGATGCCATTGATCAACAACTCACTCAGTCTTGAGCAGATGAAAGATGGGTCGGGCTGATTCGGAGCTCTCGAACCTCAATGCGTTACTGTAATCCAGTAAAACAAACCTTTCAATTTCTGTACCAATAAAAACCCTAATTTGGGATTACATTTTCCGAGACTAAAGCATCGAACTTTACAGTGAATTCAGGTTTAGTAAAAAAAACCAACTTTCGATTGCATTTTCTGAGTTATTATTTGAGCAATTAAAATTGAGAAATTGGCCGAAAAGGGTTAAATTTCTCGTCAAAACCAAGCAAAATTTAAATATCCAGATTTCAATTGCCATTAATCACAGATTTATATTATATTATAACAAACAAGTGGTAAATTAAAACTACCAAAAGCTGAAAAATTGGGGAATTTTTTTTAAGAAATTGAAAGTAAAAAAATCGGCATGCAAGTTTTCTTACCTCTGAAGATTGACGAAGTTAATGGTTGGTGGTGTTATTCCGGTTGAACAGTAGTTGGAGCTGTGAGAGAGCAGAGGAGGAAAATAGGAGAGAAGGGTAAGAGGCAATTTGGGGTTTTTCTCCTTTGGGTTCTTATTCGGATATCAGTCCTCCCCACCCGCCAGATTGGCATTTTCCATTGGGCTCCAACCATAAGAAATAATATAAACCAAAAGAGTGCTATTTGTTATAAAAAGTATTTTATTAGGCCTGTTTGGATAGGTAGAGAATAACTTACATAAAATGGGTTCACCACCACGTAATATTTTTTGTCCAGTAATGCACTATTATGTGCAAGTTTTTCTTCACATGACAATGTATAATTGGGTCGGGAAGCCACGTGGTAGTGAACTAGTTCCGTGTAAAGCAACTTACATGGAACGGATTCACCGCAACATGGTGTCCCGATCCAATAATACATTGTTATGTACATAAAAACTTGCACTTGGGAATGTATTATTAAATACGGGACGCCATATGGCCGTGAACTCATTCCATGTAAGTTCTTCTCATTTGGATAAGGGTTTTGTTGGCTCCAAGAGTTTTGCAAAGCACACAATCATGTGGCCTTGTATATTCCTTACTAATTCTCATCATTGCATGCAATACTCTGTTAAACTGCTTACTAATAGTTTATTTAGAGTGATAAGGATTCAAATGGATTGACCGATAATTTACATTATGCACAATAATGTTTTGAAACATTGCTACAGCTTCATTGACAGATACATGTCTTGTTCTTTGCAATCCACCTTTTACTTATAAAAGTTGACAAAGTTTTAGAAACGCACACTTACTAAGTCTTAGGTTTTCGAAACAATCAGCTTCCGTTCCATTATATAAACGATTCAAATAGGAGTGTCTTTGGTCATCTTAATTCAGTAAAGGTTCTCTTATATTAAGGGATGTCCTACAATGATACCAAGCTACAATTGTATTTACAAACGTAATGACGACA
This sequence comes from Gillenia trifoliata, assembly GCA_018257905.1. Taxonomy (NCBI): domain Eukaryota; kingdom Viridiplantae; phylum Streptophyta; class Magnoliopsida; order Rosales; family Rosaceae; genus Gillenia; species Gillenia trifoliata. The sequence goes on from CM031086.1 coordinate 13,434,930, forward strand.
ACCAAAAACGTTTTCATTTGCTCCTTTTGTTCGTCATCTTCCTCTTCTTCCTCTCTAGCACGCTTACGGCGAAGCTATGAAGATATTTATACATTGATTCCTAAGCTATAAGCACAAACAAAAACTATTTGAAAGATTTTTTTTCTAAATTCAGAACACCAAGTTTACATAATACAACAACAAATGGTAATATAGCCTAAAACCCAAATGGCAAATAAATGGTATGGTAGGATTTCGACTCTTGATTAACAATTTCAAACACAACTGGTTATGAATATGAGACTAGCAAACCCCTAATAACTTGAAGAAGCCATCCCAAAAGGAAGAGAGAACCAGACCTCATACCGTGCCAATTGAGTTATGAAAATGAGACTAGCAAGCAGTGGAGTAAATTTGCAAACCAGATATTAGATTAACCAGCCATATCAAGAAATAACTCAATACCGCAAATCAAAATTTGTTCAAATAAATCATACCCATCAGCCAAATCATCAAACCAAACACAACTCAACATATGTAAAAATAAAGAAAAAGGTATTTAAGCATGATACTAAATCAATGTGTACCTTCTTCCTATCTTCTTCCACTCCAAAAAAATTAGACAAATTACTTCTTCGAATCAGAGACCTTCCAATCTTCAACATGTTGAGAGTGAATCTCACATCAAGGAAAGGAGGGATCTTGTATGTACTTATAAGTAATTGAGCTACTCCTTATATTGTCAATTGGTTTTGTGGTAGAACCCCAACTTTCTTCATGGTATTAGAGAAGGTTGTCCCGTGTGTGAAGCCCAATTGCCACACGTACTCCATGTCACCCGATTTATGTTGTCCACGTACTAAGCTTGAAAATTCTTCGCATGTGAGGAGGCGTGTTGAGAGTGAATCCCACATCGGAGAAAGGAGGGACCTTGCATGTACTTATAAGCAATTGAGCTACTCCCTATATTGCCAATTGGTTTTATGGTGAAACCCCAACTTTCTTCACAACCTTGCTAATCATTGAAATGCAAGCCAAAATCCAAAATCAATTTACCAAGAAAAAAAACCCATAATCAGCAATGGAGTGAAAATATATTACCAAAATAATGATTCAAATAAGTAATCAAAATCCCATGTTAAAAATGGAAGCGATATCTAATTTCTACGAAAACATCAAAATTACTTCTAGATCAGTGAATAACATCTAATTTTTACTTTACTCATCCGTCAATTTCTGCTAAAAAAAATATCAATTTTAGTTCTACAAATCACATTTCTGCAAAAATTAGTTCTGAATCAGCGAATAACATTCAATTTCTATTAACCCATCCTTTAGTTTCTGCAAAAAAAATCAATTTTAGTTCTACAAATCTCATATTCCCATGGGAACAATCTAGATATGAAACACAAGTGAAAAACAACAAAAACCCAGAGAAAGACTAGATAGAAACATCACGATGAGACAGAAGGGAATAGAGAGAGACAAAGCAACGAGAGAGAGGGATGAGAGAGAGACGACGGAAACCCACCTCTTTTAGGTGGGTTTGCGATATGCTTTATGGCGTTGAGTTAAACCCTCTTTTCAAACTCCCAATTTCATCCCCGATTTTATAAAACTCTTAAAATTTACCCAAACAATGGCGGTGGTAATGGCAGTGGTGGTGTAAGGTTAGCGTTTGTAGTGGTACGTGGTGGCGGTCACTTTATTCTTCAAGGGATGAAATGTGTGTAAAAGGATAAATAATGTCATTTTAAAAAAACTAATGAGGGTATTACAGGAATTAAAAATATTCATTAAAGGCTCAACTCTATTTTTATTAAACTAGCTTTTAAAAGCAACCTACAGTTACTTTTAAAAGTTGATGTCTGGAGGCCTTTGCGTTTAAAATAAGCAGGATATTTTATTTTTACCAAAAGTGAAGTAGCTTTTGGTGAAAAAAAAAAACAATACCAAATGGGGTATTAGTGGTACCGGTTAGTGGTATTCATCTTTATTTGTTAGTGAGAGTTCTTAGGTTTCAAATATCGAAAATGGCGGATTCGCAACCAATTTATTCATCTACATCTTAGTGCAAATATATTTGTTACATCCAGAGTCACTAAACTTTATTGTATTTTATTCGACGGTGTAAATTGACGAAAATGCCCTTGGAGGCTTATTGAGTTCTACGTGGACAATTATTTTCTATCGACTTAATGTCGATACTTATATTGTACTTTCCAATTTGTACCCTTCGTTACGAACCCGTAGGCATAAACGGGACAAATTTCGGCGTGCAACGGACAAGTTACAAACGGGGGCAATTTGGTAATTTACCAAATTGCGGTATTTCTGAAATAGTGAGCTACTACCCGTGGTTTCGGTTGAAACCAAGGTGCCACACACACCCCTGTTTGTATTGTCTTCAAACTTTGATGCATGCTTGTCGGCGTACGGGGAGTTCTCATGCAAGTTTTTGACTTACTTTTTGGTGTTTTAAAAACCACACAACTTTGTGTGAATCTCCTCACACACCAAACCTCTACTATCTCACCTCCATCGACTCACGCCTTCCTCCCTCGTGACCCACGCTTTCACAAAGCGCACGTACAGCTTTGCGAAACCTAAACACCCACATTTACTCAAGCCACCCGAGCCATTCCTCCCTCTCGATCTTTCCTCATACACAACACCCGGCTTGCCCATCATCATAACCTTCACCTCCCGTCAAACACTTGAGCATCGTGGAACCCCGAGGAAACAGACAGACGAGGAAGACGAGGAAAATCACAAACTTTTTCGGCGAGACTTTCTCGGCCAAACACCTCGATCCATGCCTCGGGCCAACTCAAAATAATCATTCGAGCTCACGGGAGCCTTGGGAACACAACCCAAGGCACACTGTGAAAGTTTCATCGAGATCGACGGGTTTCGTTTTGGCAGAAACTTTCGAGACAAGTGCGGCCATCTCAGAGCCCACGTTTTGGGTCCCAGGTAGGTAAATTCGAACTCTACTCTTCACTAGCTTCAATTTGACACCAATTTCGTGATAAATGGTTGAGTTTTGAAGGGCTTTGTGAAAAATTCAGTTAGGCGACGGCGCACGGCGGAAGTTGCGGCGGTCACCGGAGGAGTGATGTCATCGGAGCCGGTCGACGTCGGCAAACCGGTGCAGCGACGTCGGCGGATCGGGTTCAATTGAGTCGAGACCGGGGAATATTCCAAGGTATATTCGTTTAAGTTTAACGTAGTCAAAGGAATATTCCCTAACGGTAACGAATGCAGCCAATGCCGTTAGAGAATATTACATCGGTCAAACGGGAATATTCGTTAAGGTCAACAGCGTGCCGTTAACTTTAGCAGCCCGAAATTGAACCGATAGGCAGTGGCGCGCGTGGCGCGCGCGTGGCGCGCGTGTGGCGTGGCGCGTGTGGCGCGTGGGCGCGCGTGAAGGCCTTTGTGGGCGCGTGACGCGCGATGTGTGCGCGTGTGACATGTGACGGTGTGTCTTGTGGCCGCGCGTGGCGTAGCGTGGACAACTTTTCCAACAATTTCAAGTCAGCTTGAGCAAACAAAGGGGATTTTGAGTCTTTTCCTTATTTAAAGTGGAATAGACTTATTTAATGATTAGTTTAGTAACTTCCCATATAGGTGAGACCTATCCCGAGGCTACGAGCTCAAGCGAGGTACGGCTACGATCAGACTACTTACCGATTGAGTGAGCCTTTTCTTTACTCCAAATATTATATAAGTATGTGTTTAAAATGTGATTCATGTTGTAGCATGCCATGTTTTATAAATCGATATGGCATTTTATGTGACACCTTGTGACTTATTATTCATCCGCTTTTGGCTTATTCGAATAAATGTTGGCATGTCTATACGTTTTAGCAAATTATTACTTATCACGCATATTGCACGGTGTTAACAACGTCAGGGCAGGTTGACTTCACGTGTATGTTCCCTGCCCATGCCAGAGTACGCTCACTTTGGATCCATCGTGGAGGTGTCCATTTGTTCTAGGTCGTCTTGGTGACTAGACTTGTTGTGAGCGCGCTTAGCGTAACTTCACGTGCATGTGGTGCTAGAGCGTAAACTATAAACACCACGATCTGTCATGTAGCTACTTTACGCATGACTTGTGTGCATTGATTATGCGATATTAATGTGATATTTTTATACGTGATATCTTTTTACCCGTATCCTTGTGGGCGTAGGCCCGTTTATTTCGTTATTACCGGTGCATTAGTAAACTTATATTTTCGATGCTTCACGGGTTTTACGGCGAGGGGTTACATTCAAACTTTTGAAAAGGTTTTATAAAGCTGTATTTGGCCCACTCACCTTTGTTTTTCGCCCCTCAAGACCTATTTTTAGTTGGCGGGCGTGACGCGTGGGCACATTGCTTTGATACTACGGTTTTTACCCTCGGTGGAAGTATGTTTATTTCCTTTCAATTGTGTTTTATATCCATCCTACGGGATGGGAATATTCTTACAACTCTTTGCACCTAGCTATGATATTTGTGTATTCATGGGTCTTAACCCACATCATACACTTTCCGCTACGTATTTCTTTTAATTTGCTTTAAACTCAGTTTAAATTCCTTCATTATTTCTTTATCAATTTCTTATGACTTCGTCACTCCTCAGGAGTGGTGGTCGGCACGCCTCGATATCGATGTCCAACTAGATATTCGGATCGGGGTGTGTCAATGTGGTGTGCCAAAAAAAAAAATTAGGTTCTTATTTAACTAAAGAAAAACATCTAAGTATAGTCAAATTGGCTAGGACAATGTTTTTATTTTTGACAAACGATAGCGTTAGTGGGTTAAAATAATTATCCATACCAAGGTGCATTGGCATAATTCCCCACTTCCACGCCCTTGCCGGTGGCGTCATTGGCCACCCCACTCGTACAAGTGGGTGGCAAAAAAAAAAAAAAAGTAAAGAGTCATTGGCTAGAGCGGTATATGTTTGCTCATTGGCTTTTAAGTTCAAGACTCTAGAATAGGTGGAAATTCGCTTGTTACCCTTAAAAAAAAAAAAAAAACCCAATGTAGTTCAAAGATCGAAACTTTTTATAAATTAGATTCTTCTTGGAGGGTCATACCTACAAAAGATAATGTAGATATAAAAATATTTGATCATCTGAAATGTTTCTAAAAACAAACATATAGCTTCGCATAAAACCAGAGACAGAAAATGTAGATAATAAAGTGAAAAACACAATTTTCAATGGAAGTACATTTTATTTAGATTTATTTACCAATCACTGCGTGTCCCCTGTCTGATCATTTATTTGACGATAAATCTAGATGATAGATTAAATACATATGTTACATAAATTATATACCCGTCGGATATGATTATATTAAATATATGTAAATATTGTAAGAGTATTATGATGATTTGTTATAAGATGTCCGTTTATGATTTTTTTTTTTTTTTTTTGGTATGTTGCTAAATATGAATAGATTACATGCACACCGGTGAAATTAAAAAAAATTCCAACTTGGGTGGGCTAGCTAAAGAAGATTATCATGCTTTAAAAAAAATTAAACAGCACTTGCATGTGTGGCTATGATAAATCATTAACGAGTTAAGCATTTATCCTTCATTTGAGGGTTTGTGCTACTCTTTCCTCAGTATCGTATGTATGAAATATTTAGACCAATTGCCCAAATGACAAGATTTGGGTCACTGTCCAAAGCCTCCTGTCATCGTGAACCTGGGAAGAATGATAATTTGGCTCATGGATTTGCTTCATCTTATTTGGGAGAACCTCGCCAAAACTTCTTTATCGATAGATAATTATACTAAATTCATTTAAATTATAAGAAAAAAAGTCAATTATCTAAATTCATTTATAATATAATTTATATTAAATTAATTTAAATTATCTAAATTTATATAGAGAGGAAAAAATATGCCGAACTAAAATACGGTGAGTTAAAGAAGGCGTTATCCACAAGATAATCCACCACTTACAATGATATAATGCACATTGAATTCATCATTCACAAAGTTGAACTAAAACCTCCCGCTCCCAAATAAAGAAAAAGGTTATACTATCCACACACCATTTTTACTTGTCACACACCTCTTGTTAATTTTTTGTCTTAGATCTTTTTCAATTCATTCAATCGACGACCGAAATTGAAAATGGTGTCAGCCGAAAATAAAAAAAAAAAGTGTGTAAATAACACGACTACGAAAAGAATATTACTAAACGGTAATGCTAAGTGACAACCTTGCCAAAACTCGGAAGCCAAAATTATAATTTGCGCAAGAAGGATTCGAAACCATTGAGAATTGATATCATTTGAAAAACTTCAGTATACCTCTGTTTTAATATTTTCTCATTAGCAGATCACATTTGAATCTCAAAATCATAAATCAAGTAACATTTGGTCAATTAATTTCCACCAAACAAAAAAAAAAAAAAAAAAACCAATATATCCGAGGCAAACGTTGGACAAGAGACTTGATTCTATTAGTCAATAACATCTGGAAGGCTTACATGGGTGGGTTCAATCCCATCCGTCCAACTTTAATAGATAAAGGTTGCTAAAAAACAAATCCAAATTAATCAAGACTAAATTTTTACATTAGAGTTTAAGCGTCCCTAAAACGTTTCCGAAAATTGTGGAGCACCCCAGGATTATGCCAGCATCCAACTAATTAATTGACAGTTCAGCTTCTCTATGTTTTGTTGATGAAGTAGCCAACCAAGATGCCCAAAAGACCGAACAGCACCACGAACAATAATGAAAATCCGCCACCGCTGTTTTTGCTAATTTCTTTTCTCAATAGATCCTGCTCAAATGAAAATTTCTCTTAATTGCAGAGATAATCAAAAACACATGAAAAATAAAATGCAATAAAGAGGAATGGAAGCATCAAGCTTTCGTCAATTAAAGAGAAACAACAAAACAAATCATAAAAAGACATTTTTATTGCTCTAGGATTTCTGCTATGACGATTGACAGGGTGATGAAGTTAAAGGGTGATACATACTAGTAGAACCGTTAGCATAAAGACAATAAAAAAGCATGAGGTTTTAGATGTACGTGAAACTAAGTACTAATCAAACAATACCAGTTCGTGACGTAACTTCTGAGTTTGTTGCAAAGCAGTCTTCTCCTCAGTTAACTTGGAAATCATGGACCATGCCTGAGGAAAAGATAGACGTAAGAAACTTAAGCAAGGCAATCTGAAGGGTTATTTGTAATTCTGTATCCAGTGGTCAACATAGGGCAGACCAGCTATTAGACAACTTGAACACAAGTTTGCTCCACACACATTCGATTTCATGATATCATTTACCCCCTATAACATTATTTTTTAAAATAAAATAATTGTAAGTTACTTTTCTGTCCCTCTCCCTCAGCACTTCTTCACAGGGTCTTCGAATAATTAGAAAGATTGGCAATGCAAAGATAAGAAAATTAATAGGAATAAGGAACTCTTCATCTACTCTGGATTTGTTAGTCAAAAAACAAATAGAAGCTCCCTAGAAGAATCGTGCAGGCAGAAAATGAACTAGAATAGTGGTGAGCGTGGACAAAAACCTTATGGTAGCAATTAAAATGTAATAATAAACCACATACACCGTCCCTTTTTTTTTATAAGAAACGTAGATTTTACAAATGGGGTATTAGTGGTACCGGTTAGTGGTATTCATCTTTATTTGTTAGTGAGAGTTCTTAGGTTCAAATATCGAAAATGGCGAGTTCGCAACCAATTTATTCATCTACATCTTAGTGCAAATATATTTGTTACATCCCGTCCCTAACTTTATTGTATTTTATTCCCCGACGGTGTAAATTGACGAAAATGCCCTTGGAGGCTTATTGAGTTCTACGTGGACAATTATTTTCTATCGACTTAATGTCGTACTTATATTGTACTTTCCAATTTGTACACTTCGTTACGAACCCGTAGACGCAAACGGGACAAATTTCGAGCGTGCAACGGACAAGTTACAAACAGGGGCAATTTGGTAATTTACCAAATTGCGGTATTTTTCTGAAATAGTGAGCTACTACCCGTGGTTTCAGTTGAAACCAAGGTGCCCTGCACCTCTGTATTGTCTTCAAACTTTGATGCATGCTTGTCGGCATGCAGGGAGTTCTCATGCAAGTTTTGACTTACTTTTGGTGTTTTAAAAACCACACAACCTGTGTGAATCTCCTCACACACCAAACCTCTACTATCTCACCTCCATCCTGACTCTGCCTTCCTCCTCGTGACCACACACTCACACAAAACCTGCATGCAACTTTGCAGAAACCTAAACACCCACATTTACTCAAGCCACCCGAGCCATTCCTCCCTCTCGATCTTTCCTCATACACAACACCACGGCTTGCCCATCATCATAACCTTCACCTCCGTCAAACACTGAGCATCGTGGAACCCAGAGGAAACACAGAACCAGAGCCCAGAAAACCCAGAAAATCACAAACTTTTTCGGCGAGACTTTCTCGGCCAAACACCTCGATCCATGCCTCGAACCAACTCAAAATAATCACATTCGAGCTCCTGGGAGCCTTGGGAACACAACCCAAGGCCTGCATGTGAAAGTTTCATCGAGATCGACGGGTTTCGTTTTTGGCCGAAACTTTCGAGACAAATTCCGGCCATCTCCGGCCACGTTTTGGGTCCCCAGTAGGTAAATTCGAACTCTACTCTTCACTAGCTTCAATTTGACACCAATTTCGTGATAAATGGTTGAGTTTTGAAGAACCTGTGAAAAATTCCAGATTCCGGCGACGGCGCACGGCGGCCGGAAGTTGCAGCGGTCACCGGAGGAGTGATGTCATCGAACCCGGTCCCGACGTCAGCAAACCGGTCTGTGACGTCAGCGGATCAGGTTCAATTAGTCGAACCAGGGGAATATTCCAAAGGTATATTCCGTTTAAGTTTAACGCCGTCAAGGAATATTCCCTAACGGTAACGGAATATTCTGTAATGCCGTTAGAGAATATTCTGTCAGTCAAACAGAATATTCCGTTAAAGTTAACGGCGTGCCGTTAACTTTAACGGCGAGTGAACAGTAGGCCCGTGGCGCGCGTGTGAGCGCGTGGCGCGCGTGTGAGCGCGTGGCGCGCGTGTGAGCGCGTGGGCGCGCGTGAGAGCGCCTGTGGGCGCGTGAGCGCGCGTGTGCGCGTGTGGGCATGTGACGGTGTGTGCTGCCTTGTGGCCGCGCGTGGCAGCGCGTGGACAACTTTTCCAACAATTTCAAGTCCCGAAACGAGCAAACAAAGGGGATTTTGAGTCTTTTCCTTATTTAAAATTGGAATAGACTTATTTAATGATTAGTTTAGTAACTTCCCATATAGGTGAGACCTATCCCGAGGAGCTACGAGCTCAAGCGAGGTACGGAGGCTACGATCCGACTACTTACCAGTGAGTGAGCCTTTTCTTTACTCCAAATATTATATAAATATGTGTTTAAAATGTGATTTCCATGACTATGTATAGCATGCCATGTTTTATAAATCGATATATGTTTTATGTGACACCTTGTGACTTATTATTCATCCGCTTTTGGCTTATTCGAATAAATGTTGGCATGTCTATACGTTTTAGCAAATTATTACTTATCACGCATATTGCACGGTGTTAACACTGTCCGGGCCAGGACCAGCTTCACGTGTATGTTCACACGCACCGACACGCTCACTTTGGATCCATCGTAGGTGTCAGCCTGTTCTAGGTCGTCTTGGTGACTAGACTTGTTGTGACGCGCTTAGCGCCAACTTCACGTGCATGTAGTGCTAGAGCGTAAACTATAAACACACAGTCTGTCATGTAGCTACTTTCTGCATGACTTGTGTGCATTGATTATGCGATAAGTAATGTGATGTTTTATACTGTTGTTGATATCTTTTTACCCGTATCCTTGTGGGCGTAGGCCCGTTTATTTCGTTATTACCAGTACTGTTAGTAAACTTATATTTTCAGTAAACTACGGGTTTTACAGCGAGGGGTTACATTCCAAACTTTTGAAAAGGTTTTATAAAACTGTATTTGGCCCACTCACCTTTGTTTTTCGCCCCTCCAAGACCTAGATTTTAGTTGGCAGACGTGACCGCGTGGCTGTTGCTGATACTACAGTTTTTACCCTCAGTGGAAGTATGTTTATTTCCTTTCAATTGTGTTTTATATCCATCCTACGGGATGGGAATATTCTTTTAAACTACTGCACCTAGCTATGATATTTGTGTATTCATGGGTCTTAACCCACATCATACACTTCCGCTCTGTATTTCTTTTAATTTAGCACAAACTCTGATTTAAATTCCTTCATTATTTCTTTATCAATTTCTTATGACTTCGTCACTCCTCCGGAGTGGTGGTCAGCACGCCTCGATATCCGATGTCCAACTAGATATTCGGATCGGGGTGTGTCAATGTCGGTGTGCCAAAAAAAAAAATTAGGTTCTTATTTAACTAAAGAAAAACATCTAAGTATAGTCAAATTGGCTAGGACAATGTTTTTATTTTTTTGACAAACGATAGCGTTAGTGGGTTAAATAGTTATCCATACCAAGGTGCATTGGCATAATTACTTCCTGCCACTGCAGTAAAGCGTCATTGGCCACCCCACTCAGTACAAGTGGGTAGCAAAAAAAAAAAAAGTAAAGAGTCATTGGCTAGAACAGTATGTTTGCTCGTGGCTTTTAAGTTCAAGACTCTAGAATAAATTGGAAATTCGCTTGTTACCCTTAAAAAAAAAAAAAAAAAACCCAATGTAGTTCAAAGATCGAAACTTTTTATAAATTAGATTCTTCTTGGAGGGTCATACCTACAAAAGATAATGTAGATATAAAAATATTTGATCGCCTGAAATGTACAAAAACAAACATATAGCTTCGCATAAAACCGAAACGAAAAATGTAGATAATAAAGTGAAAAACACAATTTTCAATGGAGCTGTTTATTTTAGATTTGGCTACAATACTTGCATGTATCTAATACAATCACTATTTCAACGATCATCTAGATGATAGATTAAATACATATATTTACATAAATTATATATACCCGTCAGATAATGATTATATTAAATATATGTAAATATTGTAGAGTATTATGATGATTTGTTATAAGATGTCCGTTTATGATTTTTTTTTTTTTTTTAGTATGTGCTAAAATATGAATAGATTACATGCACACCGGTGAAATTAAAAAAATTTAACGGGTGGGCTAGCTAAAGTTATCATGCTTTAAAAAAAATTAAACAGCACTTGCATGTGTGGCTATGATAAATCATTAACGAGTTAAAAGCATTTATCGCTACATTTGAGGTTTTGTGCTTTACTCTTTCCTCAGTATCGTATGTATAAATATTTAGACCAATTGCCCAAACTCGACAAGATTTGGGTCACTGTCCAGAAGCCTCCTGTCATCGTGAACCTGGGAAGAATGATAATTTGGCTCATGGATTTGCTTCATCTTATTTGGGAGAACCTCGCCAAAACTTCTTTATCGATAGATAATTTATACTAAATTCATTTAAATTATAAAGAGAAAAAAAGTCAATTATCTAAATTCATTTATAATATAATTTATATTAAATTAATTTAAATTATCTAAATTATAGAGAGGAAAAAATGTCTGAACCTAAAATACAGTGAGTTAAAAAAGAAGACGTTATCCACCAAGATAATCCACCACTTACAATGATATAATGCACATTGAATTCATCATTCACAAAAGTTGAACCTAAAACCTCCCGCTCCCAAATAAAGAAAAAGGTTATGCTATCCACACACCATTTTTTACTTGTCACACACCTCTTGTTAATTTTTTGTCTTAGATCTTTTTCAATTCATTCAATCTGACGACCGAAATTGAAAATAGTGTGTCGAAAATAAAAAAAAAAGTGTGTAAATAACACAGCCCTGAAAAATATTACTAAACAGTAATGCTAAGTGACAACCTTGCCAAAACTCGGAAGCCAAAATTATAATTTGCGCAAAGAAGGATTCAGAAACCATTGAGAATTGATATCATTTGAAAAACTTCAGTATACCTCTGTTTTAATATTTTCTCATTAGCAGATCACATTTGAATCTCAAAATCTGCAAATCAATCAACATTTGGTCAATTAATTTCCACCAAACAAAAAAAAAAAAAACCAATATATCCGAGGCAAACGTTGGACAAAGAGACTTGATTCTAAACCAATCCAATAACATCTGGAAGGCTTACATGGGTGGGTTCAATCCCATCCGTCCAACTTTAATAGATAAAGGAGATTTGCTAAAAAACAAATCCAAATTAATCAAGACTAAATTTTTACATTAGAGTTTAAGCGTCCCTAAAACGTTTCCGAAAATTGTGGAGCACCCCAGGATTATGCCAGCATCCAACTAATTAATTGACAGTTCAGCTTCTCTATGTTTTGTTGATGAAGTAGCCAACCAAGATGCCCAAAAGACCGAACAGCACCACGAACAATAATGAAAATCCGCCACCGCTGTTTTTGCTAATTTCTTTTCTCAATAGATCCTGCTCAAATGAAAATTTCTCTTAATTGCCGAAAGGAGATAATCAAAAACACATGAAAAATAAAATGCAATAAAGAGGAATGGAAGCATCAAGCACCCGTCAATTAAAAGAGAAACAACAAAACAAATCATAAAAAAGACATTTTATTGCTCTAGGATTTCTGCTATGACGATTGACAGGTGATGAAGTTAAAAGGGTGATACATACTAGTAGAACCGTTAGCATAGGGACAATAAAAAGCATGAGGTTTAGATGTACGTAAGAAACTAAGTACTAATCAAACAATACCAGTTCGTGACGTAACTTCTGAGTTTGTTGCAAAGCAGAAGTCTTCTCCTCAGTTAACTTGGAAATCATGGACCATGCCTGAGGAAAAGATAGACGTAAGAAACTTAAGCAAGGCAATCTGAAGGGATTATTTGTAATTCTGTATCCAGTGGTCAACATAGGGCAGACCAGCTATTAGACAACTTGAACACAAGTTTGCTCCACACACACATTCGATTTCATGATATCATTTTACCCCCTATAACATTATTTTTTAAAATAAAATAATTGTAAGTTACTTTTCTGTCCCTCTCCTCAGCACTTCTTCACAGGGTCTTCGAATAATTAGAAAAAGATGTATGCAAAGATAAGAAAATTAATAGGAATAAGGAACTCTTCATCTGCTCTGGATTTGTTAGTCAAAAAACAAATAGAAGCTCCCTAGAAGAATCGTGCAGGCAGAAAATGAACTAGAATAGTGGTGAGGCGTGGACAAAAACCTTATGGTAGCAATTAAAATGTAATAATAAACCACATGCACCGTCCTTTTTTTTATAAGAAACGTAGATTTTATTAATAACCATAAATCGAAAGTACAAGTAGTGGACAAGCTGTCCACTGGATTCCCTAACCAAAACAGAAAACAAGGTCCTATAAACCTGATTAAAATTATTACAAAACAGCTGTGCTAATAAAACCGAGTTCAAGAGATTGATGCCCACCAATCCGCATGAATGAGGAAGAAGTGCTATATCCTGAAACTCCAAGGAAACTGAAACCCAGAAAGAAGCCAAAAATCGAACTCTATCCCACAATCCTTCCACTCCTTCCCTCCTACTGTTTTCGAAAATGCTTTTGTTTCATGCGCTGTCATTAAAGTGAAGTTTATGACAGCGGTTCCAATTAAATAAAAGTGAACTTTACACTAAAGAAAACTAAGCATGCCTCCCTCACAAGAAAGTCAAAAAAATACTTCCAGACTACCTATTAGTTTCTAAATATTGTTGAATGTTGCTACCACGATCGAAAGCTATAAAATGAATCAAAACTTCGAAATCACAATCTTTAACGACTTTTACTAACCTCTATGTATACTGTCATTCAATATATTCATGAATTTGGTATGTTAGGCAAGTTTCAAAACAAACGTAACCACTATGATGCGACTCCAAGATTTTAGCACTATTGGTGAATATATTTTAGCAATGACATTCTAATGTACTTTCTTTCAACTGTCTACAGTTGCACGATAAGTTTACTCTAGAGAAAATGAAAACATTAAAGAACCTAAAGTAACCCTTTCACCAAATTCAAGATTTTAGCACCCCATTCATGCAGATTAAATTAAATGCAAGAGAATGAAACATAATGTGTCAATTCCCGAGGTAAATTTTCTACGAAACTTATAAGCGACTATATTTATGAAATATAATAGTAAGGACAGCTGACCTCTGACGACTTCTCTTTTGGTTCCTCAAGAGATCTTGATACCTAATTTTCCATATAAAATGAAACTTAATGAGTATTCCACACATTCAATCAGTTTTCAAACTTCCTTGAAAGCTTGCAAAAGAGAAACTCTTACAGCATCAAACAAGGAAGAGCTTTGATTCCCATTATCAAGCACTGAAGCCTTCGGAGAAGAGCCCTCGTCAGATCCTTCAGGGACAGGTGATGGGGGATTGGCAGGAAAGTAGATTACCCGCAATTTGAACTCTTCCACAACTTTACCATCCTCCTTGTTGAACTATATACAAATTCACAAAATGATTAAAGTGAATAAAATGAAACCCAAAACAGAACCTCTACATAAAATGTGTTAGCAGCATCATCCAACCATTTCAGGAGTTATGTCTTTCGTAGTTGCACCTTCTCGTGCAACAACACTTTGAAGGAGAAACTTGTCCTTGCACTGCATGTCTGGCGGAGCCTCTTTTTGGGCTTGCATTGTAACTACAAAAGTCAAATTTAAATCAGGAAACCATTACGGTAAAGAACTAATAGGTCTAATGATTATATAAAAGTATCAATGCTTTCCCCAGAAAAACTAAAGGAACCTACCCAAGGACAAATAGAGAAAATTTGAGAACTAATAATTGAGCATAACGTTAACAACTAAAACAATGAAAGCAAAGAAATGAATATACTTGAGAACACGTACTCAGATTTTAACTTTGAACCATGAAATAAAAGATTAAGATATCAGATAAGCAAAAGAACCAAATACTCTTAAAATCAATTGAATATATTCACCTGTAACATCGCATGTTGTTCCGGGCAAAACAACACCCGCATTGGGCCGGACACAGTATTTTTTCGGATTGGTTGTTTTAACCTATTCAATCACAATATCCAAACAGTAAGCATTACAAGTCCATACCTCGTATGTTCAGATCAATTCAATACCCAAATTTAAGGAGAACTGAAAAATTACCTTGAAGGCCACATAATTAGTTGTTTTGTTGGTCAATTGCAAGGAACATGAACTCTGTTTCTTCACTTCAACTTTTACACCACAAGAAAAGAAACCCACAAAAATAAAATTAACAAAATTGGACAATTTTCCCAATACAAAAATTCGATATTAACATCCCATTTGAATCAAAGCACTCCCTAAACATGATAATTAAGCATTACTAAGCTAAATCAAAGTCAGATTCTAATTTTCTGGTAATCAAAATATTAAAATCGTAATTATATGCACAATTAAGCCCATCATAATTATTTTGCAGAATTGAAAATGCATCATACCAATTCCAGTAAACCCAACACGGCATTCAATATTACTGTTCTCCCTCAATTTTCCTAGATTTTCTTGCTAACCAAACAGAAAATAATTCTGAAAGAAAAGAAAAGAAAAAAACTTACATGGGAATTTGAGCTCTAAAGGCTGAATGCTAAGAAGATCTCCAGTACTCATTGCCGCGATTCCAATTAAATGCTAATTTTTTTCTTGATATTTCAAACGAAAAATTGAATTAAAAAATTAGGGTTTGTGTAATTAAATGATCCGAGCGAGGAGGAGAAAAGAGAGATGGGAAGAAGAAATAGCAGAAGAAACAGTTTCCGTGATTCAAAAAATATGGAGAGAGATACCGTCACAGGAGGTTCGATTCGCTATGACAATTTTCAACCGTCGATCTGAATGAGTTACTTGAATCCATCGGTAAGTAGATTGTCTGTGATGTAAATTGGTAATCGTTGTTATATTAGGAATTAGAATTTAATTAAATTTCTGCTTTTTCCTTCCGTCCTTTTCAGGTCTGATTCGGAGGTTTTAAATGTTGATGAGAGAGGAAATGGCTAAAGCGCCCTTCAAAATTTAAGCTCCTTCCAAGGTTTGATAGCTGCATGAATTTATTTCTGAAGGGTCTTGTTTTGTTCTGTGATATTTTATTCAGGGAACGTTTTTTTTTTAAATGTAATTTTTGTTATTGATAGTCACATTTGAATTTTAAATAACTTTTTACGCTATCATATATATTCTCTATTAGTGTTTGAATAAAACATATTTTACAACAAAAAAATAAAGAAAAACACTCACCTTAACACCACATCTAAAATAAGTGGTGAATTCCTATGGTAGTTAGGTTTTTTTTTTCAACTCACTGTATTTTAGTTTAAAGCTTTCCCTAAGGTAGATTAATGTAAAATATTGTTTATATTAAAAAAATAAAAATCACATCTAAAAAGAGAAAAAGTTACAATATTTTTCCATTCTAGCTTTAAATTTAAATAATCAGGATTCAGAACTCAAAAGAAAGCCCAATCTATGTTTTCTTTTTGTGGCACATAAGCTAGGTTTGAGGCCTGAATTAATACAAATTTTAACTAATTTAATGCATTTAGTTTTTTTTTTTTTAAAACGGGGCTAAAAGCCCAAACAAAAACTACTCAGTATTCAATAATAATTTTTTTGTAACACATGCCATGCACAATAACAGAAAAATCCAATGTCCTGCTACATAAATAAGTTAACAAAAAATCTAATGAATGAGCGAATTCTTTACTTGAAATGAAATTCAATGACTAAAGTTAAGGAATTTTTAGTTTAAATACGAAATCTAAACTAAATTGAAAGATCAATGACCAATTCTAAATTTTAGACTCATTATTTAGCACTTTAAAATGAACTAATGAAGTAATTGTGTATTGAAATTCTACTACTCCCTTTAACCAAAAAATTCTACTACTCTCTTAAACCATCTCCAATAGTGAGGATAGAGTTTAAATTTTAAGCTTTAAAACTCCCCAATCCATTTCCAACCATTGGGCTAAAATAAGCTTTGGGGAGAAAAATAAGTTTTTGGCCAGATTCCCTCCAGAATTTTAAGCCAATGATAATTGTGGGCCCTCCAATGCGCATGAATGCGCTGTTTTTTCAGCCACCAGCAGCTCACCGACGCACCACACGTCCAACACATTGCAATGGCTCAGCTGCTGGGTCTCAGCGCTGACGCCATTGTCGACCACTCGAGACCCTGCCCAACGGTAAAAAATGCGATCCTACAGCTAGAAATAACGGGTACTCAAATATGACAAATAATGTGCAGATTAAAAGGCATCATCGTTTTCTATTTTTCAAAGAAAACTAATAAATGCACTTTTTTTTTCTTTATACATCCATATTTAACTGTGTCGATTTTCATTTGATTGATTCACCAAGATTATCATAAAGAAAGAAAGAAAATTATGTAGGAGAAGAAAAACCGATTTATGATTTTCCTCTTTCCATTTGCTGTGGAACTGGAACTTCACTAAGTTAAATAAGAGCTATACAAAACTCAAGCTGGGAATATGAACATATACATATAGTCTTATTAGTCAAAGAAGCCTATGCACTATAGAGCTCACAAGGTTAATGTATGTAATCAAAAGTTATAGTTGGTAGCATTTCCATGTGGAATACTAATGAAGCTTTGCATAGTACTCAATCCCTAGCAAATCAAACTAATTAATTGGTTGTCCATCCCTTGCATTTTTTTTTATGTTCGGGAAATTGTTCAAACATCACTTGTACTATTAGAGTTGAATTCAAATACTATTGAGGCTAAAAAGTTAAAACCTTGTCAATTTATCGCTCAAACTCATCTGCATGCAATGTATTTGTGCCCCTTTTCAAATGTAGTTTTATCCTTAAGGATCCTTACATAAGTTAGAGTGAGAGTTCAGTTAATTAAAGTTCGTGAACATATCTTCTGCTTCTTAGAAGACAGGTTATCGTTAATGAAGTTTTTATTCCAAATCATCTTGAAGTTTTGGAGTGTTAAAGATGGGTATAAAAAAGTGCTCACGAGCGCAACATGCAATAAGTTTTGATGTCAACGCAATAAGTATTTTTGGTCCCAAAAGAATAAAAGTGTCTCTTCTTAAATTAAGATTGGCTTTTGAATTTAAAGTATTTGTCGATTTGCCCCATGAAGTTGTAAAGTGATGCCAGCTCTCCCTCTAAACTTTTATTTTAGCCAATTACCCCTATGTACTTGTATTATTAGCCAAATTCCCCCTTAAACTTTTATTTTAGCGATTACCCCTTGTATTTGTATTATTAGTCAAATTCGCCCCTACTGTTAGATTTTTGTATTATTAACCATTGTTATATGCTTGAGCAATATTATTGGACGAAAGAACCACTTCTAATATAGTAAAGTTTTAGCAAAATGTTAGCACTAACTAGAAAACATGAAATAATTTTTAAAAATTCATGTATAAATTACAAATATAAAATTAAATTCACTCATTCTCCAAATTTACAAGCAATCCACTTCATCCCCAATCATGATTTTTTTTATTAAAAAAAAATTTGAAAATCTAACGGTAGGAGAAATTTGGCTAACAATACAAGTTCTGGGGGGTAATTGGCTAAAATAAAAGTTTAGAGAGGAATTTAACTAATAGTACAAGTGCATAGGGATAACTGATTAAAATAAAAGTTTAGAAGAAAAATTAACAGCGCCTTACAAGTTCGAGAGACAAATTGTTGAATACCCCTTTGAATTTTGTCGCATGCTCTACTTGGGTTACATTTTTTGGCACTACTTTGTCCTCGGAAGAAAAGAAATAGGGGAGGAACGATACAGAAAAGATGAGACAAATGGGCTTACAAGTCGAAAAGAAAAGAAATTATTTGGTAGGGTCGTGGTTCTAGAATGCTTCAAATCGAAAAGAAATTTGCCCACTTTAAATAGAAAAATAACCTTTTTTATCTTATAATTTTAAACAATTTTTAAATGAATATGTTTATTACAAAATTATAGAATATGATCATAGCATTTTCAAATAGTCACACCCCACATAATATGACTGAGGCTTTGTTTAGTATTTTTTTTTTCACTAAAAATTGTTTCACTTTAAAGTTATACAGATAAAAATTATTTTATAAAAATGAAATATATTGCTTATTTTAAAAGTTATGGCATTAAAACAATAATTTTTAAAAGCAGCATGAAGGTTGTTTTAAAAGTTGTTTTTATAAGCAATTTTTTTTTAAAGCACATCAATCCCAAACTGGCCCCTGAACCATCTCTCTAACAATAAATTAAGCTGTAAATTATTTTAGTGGATAAGATATTTTTCTCCACCACACTATATTTCGAGTTTAAATTCTCTTTCTATATAGTAATATTTCTTGTAATAAAAAAACAATAAAATAAAAAACTTAAATCACTTAATCTAAAAGGCTCATATTATTCTTTAAAAACAAATTCAAACAAAAAAAAGAACTCTCAAAATATGGTAGACTTGCCCCTCTAGGGGTACAAACTACAAAGTAGTCTACAACTCCGCTAAAGTCTAAAGTCTTATATAATACATTTTCGATTTTGGTACCACTTTGTGCTAGCTACTCAGAACCATCTGACAAGAATTGTTTTGATTGATAAATTTTTTAAAGTGTCTTGTTTTCAATCGGGTACTTCATATGTCATAAAACAAGTGTAAAGACACGAAATTTCTTTCATTTGTATTATGACATGTGAAATACCCTTTAAATTTATTTTTTTTTCTAAAATAAACGTGAATAATAGTTTGAGTTACTTCCAATAAACGTGAATAATGTATGTGAATGCATTAGCAGCTTTGTGCTGGGCTTTGATGACTCTGATTTGGCCTTCATGCGCCTCTAAAGGGATTGTAGAGTAGTTTTCTCAGGTTTGTGAGATGGGGTGTACAGCAGGAGAAGGGTCCGTTCCAATAAAACAAATATATGGGTAAATTTTTTTAACACATTTTATTATTTTAGTATAACGAGATGTCACGTGACGATAAAACTATTTCTATGCAAGCTGTACTCTTTATGGTAACTCACATATAATTTAATGATGGAGACGTTTTTCTCTATATAACGATATTCTATATTATTGAGTGTGGATATGAACTAAGCAACATAATAAGTTAATCATAATTTAGATTTCCCATTATAAATAGAGAAAAGTCAGTGAGACATTAGTCACGTTATACTTATTAGGGCTAGCTACATTTTACACTCTTAAGGTTTGAGGTGATTAATAAATCGGGCTATAAGCTACATGTCTCACATTGGCCCCCTAACGTTTTGAGATTGTATCAATTTGCATCTTTTGTACATTTGAACGTCTAATTATCCACTAAATTGATGAGTTTTTTAGCCTATGTGGTGCAAATGTGGCTTATATGTTAACCCAGTTACGGATTTCATGCTCCCCTTATCATAAATTTAATGGAGAATCAAAGAGTTCATTAGACAAAATGTGTAAATTGATATAATTTCAAACCCTTAGGAGGCGATGTGAAAAAATTGAAATTTCATAACTCATTTTAAAAAACACCCTAAATATAGAGGGTGGGAAATATAATTAACCCTTTTTTTTTAATTACATGCAGACAGGATTTTGCAGTTTCGGTCGTTTTCATGGAAAAATCTTGGGTGATACGTACTATTCAATAGTATGGTCGTTTAATGGTTCAGATTATTTTGCGGTGGGTCCCAAATGAATCTTAAATCATTCATCAGTACGAATCATTCAATAATACGTATCATTGAAGTATCATTAAAGTTTGACCCCGTTTTCACATTCCAACATGCAAACATGCTCAAGATCAGCCAAAATTCATTTTCCACAAAAAAAATTAACCAAAATTCTTTTTACTTTGTTTTTCAATTATTTGAACTAACTTCATTTTCGGACAAAGAAAAAGATATCCACAAATATTTGTACAATGTACCCACCTGCGTCACAACAAAGTAATGTCGTTATTATCATAAGACCAACCACAATTAAGTATCGAACATATCATAAATATATATCGTTATCGTCATGTATTCTAAATTTGAGACCTAAACAAATACCACTAGATACCAAACGTTAAGGAACTTTAGCAGCCTAAAATGGGGTCCAACTTCCATACTACGTAGTATCAAATACTACGAGCATTGGATGGTTTGGATTCACGAGACCCACGTGACCCATATCATTCAAAACAATCAACGACATCCAATGTTCGTAATATTCCATACTACGTAGTATGGAAGAATTTTCGGCCTAAAATGCTTATTTCAGTAACTAAAAAAATGCACAAAAAATATGCGAAATTTAAATGTAGTCCCCCAAAATTGGAGGAAATAGCAACGAATAAAGCAAAAAACTGAATATAAACTTTTTACCACCAATAGTAACTATTCCACCACTACACACTGCAACACACTGTCACTATTCATTTCATCATTACGCTGTAAAAAAAGAAAAAGGGACACATCCAACGGTTTGAAATTAACCTACCCAGTACAAGAGAGAGCAAATCCAAGCCCCTCTACAGAAATGGGAGATATTTTTCTTCAATATTATCACCCCACCAATCAACAAGAAAAATAAAAATTAACCATAATTAAAGGTTAATTACAACCCATTACACACAATTAATATTAAGTGTCATCTATTTATTAATTTGGGAAGGTCGTGTGGAAGACTCTCTCCCCGAGACAAAAGAGTATGTACTTAACTTACCAAAGGTTTACAAATCCATGCCCTAAAATCGCTCTGCATATGATTTTACCTACTCATGTTATCAACTTTCCAATTTTTCATGCACAATTTCAATACAGCGGCGCCCTGTGTGGAGTCCCCTTCCTGCGGTTCATCAAAGCGCCCGAGATTTCCGCCACGGGTGAAAAAACCGGTCGACAAACAGCCCGATATGCCGACATGTTACTTCTCTTTTTCCTCACAATTTCGGTCGTGGCAGTGCAAACTAAGGCCAAACAGCCCACCTCGCCAAACCCATATGACCCGGAAGAGGTTCGGGTTGAACCGGCCGGTTCAAGAACCGAGTCAGGTGTCATCAGACCGTCGTCTAAACCGGAATCGGGCAAAGCCAAGAACTTGCACTCGCGGAGACACTTGGAAAGGCCACCTTCTGTTCTTATAACGTTATCAATCTGCAAAAACCAAAAAACGAGAGAGACCCAAGTGAGGTATACTTGAAAATCGAAATGGATTTTTGAGAAAATTGAGAAAGAATGAGAAATCAGAGAGACCCAAGTGAAAATAATCGAAAAATTGTTGAGGGTTTTTTGGGTTTATGGGGATGAAGATACCTTGCAGGAGAGGGAGCAGAAGAGATATGGGTCTTGCAGGTTTCTGTCACAGGTGCCGCAGACGTTGCCGGAGCCTCTGCAATTCTTTGTGGTTGGCCTCTGGTTCAAAAATACCACTTTTGCACTGTTGGTTATGTATGACTGTAGAGAGAGAAAGTTTAGAGAGACAAAAACTGTGGCCCTTTGTGAGAATATGCTGCTCACAAACATAAAGAATTTCAGGGAAAAAAAAGGATTTTTAGAATCAAAGAATTGAATTCAAACATGGTTGTTTCAAAACCTTTTGAGCTGACATGGTCCAATTTTTCAGCAAGCTTTTAAAAAACTACAAACTTTTGCCTTTTGGCCTTTGGGCATCAAAAAACCCAACTTTTTTTCCTTTCACTTTTTTGAGACAACTTGTGAACCAATCAAATCCATATCTATATATATGTATGAATAAATATAGTAGATGATGATCTGCATGAAGAATTAAAGAAACCCAGAAAGTTAAATTAAGCCGAAAGGTTGGGAAATTTTTACTCACTTGAATAGAAGAACAGTCAAATAACTTGGCAGCATCATCCAACCTTATGACATTGTTGTACACATACCTCCTTATCTGAAAATTCTCAATAAAAAAAATTAAAAAATGGAATTAAGCGTGAAAAATCAAAACTTTTGAGTGTAATTTTTAGTGAAGCAGTGAATTTTGAAGGAAAATTCAAAATTTAAAGAATTGTTACCTGCAAAAGTCGGTGAGAGGTGTGGGGCTTCAGGCAGTGAGGGCAGAGGCTGATGCAACAGTCCAGACAGTAGACGTTCTTCTCGTTCTTCTTTGCCTCCTCATGGATTATGCAAGCGTTGAAGAATTTCTCAGTCAGCAGGACCTCCAGCCAGTGGGGAAGAAGATTCGCAGGACCAAACTATGAACACACATAAATTTAAAAAAAAAAGGAAAAAAAATTAATTAGTTTCCCAACACACACACAGAGCTATGAATTAAAGTAGGAGAATTTAGAGTCTGAGAAAACCCACCATTTTTTTCGTTTTTGTTGAGAGGGAGAAAGAGTGGAATGCGTGTGACAATTGTGGTCAGGCCTTAAGGAGAAGATATTGGTGTAGGAGTAGCCATTATCGTAGAGAGAGAAAACTCGGACTTTGAAGAGAGAGAGAAAGAGAGAGAGAGAGAGAGAGAGAGAAACGGCGCCTGGCAGTGGCAAATACTGATACACAAGTATCGCCCTTACCAATGAGAGAACAAAGGAAATGGGAGAGAGGGTTGGCAACATTTATTGAGGTGGTACGCTATTAGTGTTTGTTATAATTATTAAGCAAAGGTTTTTTGTTTTTCTAAACGAAGATCAATACAAGAAAATGTTTGAAAATCAAGTTTTTTTAAGAAAATTTCTATTGGTGAAAAGATATTTATTATTCTGTATTCGAGCGATATTCTAGTTTAACTGTAATTAAGTTGAAAAAAGTTCAAACTTGAGTAATGTTTGTTCAAACATATTCTCTTAGCACAATTATGATTTAGTGCTCCAATCATAATTTTCTTAATTTACAGATAGAACATGATTTATAAGCCGAAATTTTAAATAATATTTTATTTTGAGGAATGAAATCTCAGTTTATAAGCTTGAAAATAAAGTTGACTATATAAGTGTTTTAACAAGTAAAACAAAAATGTGAAGAAAAAAGATTTTGAGGGAAATTGGGAAATCAAAATCAAAAATTTCCCTTTCTATTCTATTGCTGTTTACTAGGAGCCCATGTCCCGAAAACCCTAAAACCCTAAAACCCTAACCAAATGCTTCTTTATTAATGGTCGGATCGTTGGTGCTCTCTCTCTCTCTCTCTCTCTGAGTCATCACTGTGCTAAGTGCTAAATGACAAGACAAGAAACAGTGGCTTTTCTCAGTTCTCGGTGGAAAACGGTAAAAAAGTTGCAAGTGGTGTTTAGGGTCTCTACAAAAGGAGAATAATTTACACATGAATAATTTACACAGAATAATTTACCATCTTGTTGTGTTTCGATTCAATAAAATTTTTAAATGTGTATCTAATTTGTTTGGTCTGATTTGTAAGGCACTATTGAATTGAAACGTAACTTTATGTGACGGTCAATGAAGGTGCCGACATTTTATAACAATGCGATTATAATTTCGGCCAAAAAAATTTTATTGGATTATTTCGTCGAGTTATGTCACGTTCTATCGATTTCTGACGAGGCCTGTTAAATAAGGCATTTTATCGAACACTTATTGTGCACCACGGCGCACTTAAGAAGTAGGACAAGAAAGACAAAGAAAAGAAAGAAGAAAATCTACAAATAACTATACATGGGGTTACACAAAAGAAACAGCATGTTGTAATTCATTGTTTTTGACTCTTTTTTTTCAATTTGCCGCAGGATAAAGGTCAAATACAAATATACATATAAATATACATTGAGGTTTTGAAGCTATTGAGGTATTCCATGTTGGCTCTGCTACTAGTGACAGTGAACTCATTTAAGATAAATTGTTCTCCAATACGAATTCTTAATTTCAGTATGATAGTTTTACCCACCTTTTCTTCATTTGATATTTGTAATTAACTTTTTTTTGTGTAATATGTAAAACCTGTGGAGAAAAGATGAGTCTTTGCGTCTCAGTTTGCACCAGGAATGCAAGCCATACCTAAACAGTATTGTTTTGTTAGAAATGGAAAATGCCATTATAAAAGAATGCTGGTCTGCAAGTTAAATTTGTCTACATTTTGGTCAAAGCTACTCAGGTTTTTTTATGAGAAGAGGAAGGCAATATAAATGAAGATTTATGTTTTGTGGACAATTTGTCTGCACAAAAAGGTGTATAGAATCAATCTCTACCATTGATTCTGCATTAACAAACATCATTAATATGTAGTTTTGTTGACCATTGTTGGAAAGAGTTGGAAACATGTAACATAATTTCATAAATAAGATGCTTGTAGAAAAATTTCAATATGACTATTTAATTATGATAGGTCTCACATTGAATAGAATCACAATCATCGCAATGGCAAGAAGACTAAAATGCATAAGATCTCATGATCTTGTGACCAAGATATCAAGTTTTTTCAGTCACCACGATATCATTAAAATACTAGTACTACTGTCATTCTAGTCTTTTAATTAAGTGAAAGTAGATAAATTACATTTTGTAGGCCACATGTGAACCATCTCTCTAACATAAGTAGGATCCACCAATATAAGTAAGTTCTATTTCTATCAAAAATGTGGGGACTGGCTACAGTGCTCACAAGCATTGAATGCTCACACTGATCTCACCCTCCTTTCCCCCCTCTCTCCTCTCTCCTCCCTCATTTTAATGGTGAGATCGGTGTAAGCATTCAATGCTTGCAAGCATTGTAGCCTACTCCCAAAAATGTGATTCACATGTGTGGTCTACAAGATATGACGTCCGTAAATTTTTTTTTTTAATTAATTGAATAAGAAGATTTATACTTGTTCACCCATAGCATTGTGGATGCACTCCCCTTGATAAAAGTACTTTTAGGAAGGACTTGACCTAGCTTGTGAGACAAATTCATAATCTCTGATTCTCATCAGTGTTGCATGAAAAATAATTTGTCTTAAGCTGGAGTGCTATATACCATATATTAAAAGGTTGATCTGTAATACTAAGATTTGAATATTATGTAATACGTGGATAGGGAGAGCGACTTGCCTCGCCCCAGTTTTCCACCGTGGGACAAACAGCCGGTGTCCCCTCTCCGCTCAATTTGCGACACCTGGCGAGTTGGTTGATTGAAAATTTCCAAAAAATAGCCCAACTCCGACAGCACCGCCACCACCAACGAGCGGCAACCCCCTCCACTCCTCACCTCCATCGTCCATCAAATAATTAGATTTGAAGTCTGTTTATGTTTTTCACAAAACCTATGTTAAACATTGAAGCAAAAACTTGCATATATCAAAGAGCCGGTATGGCTCAAACGAATGCTATAAGAACTACCATGTTCTCTAGACACAAACTAGCCACAGTATGAGCTCCTTTATTATCTTGTCGAGGGTAAATTTGAAAACAACAACATAAAGTTGGAAAGCCATAACTCGACTAATTTTTTCTACATACGTGTTTAAGAGATTTCTCAGAATAGAAAGTTACTCGATTGACAATTTCTAAAAAACTCTAGAGAATTATCTTTATTTTTTTGGGAGTTCTCAATTTTATATTGTCAATCGAGTAACTTTCTATTCTGAGTAGAAGAGTGTGGTAGCACTCAATGTTATAAGTGTTTTAGCGGTGATTAGACTTAATTTTTACAATTGTCAAGCATTTTAATTTAAATCTCAGCCTAGGTACCATTGAAGAAAAGTTGTAAAACATAGATGAAAATTGAGTTTTGAGAATTTAAATCGTTTTGCTTTTAATTGTTGTCCGAGTGACAAGGAAAAATGGACAAGAAAATAGGCGAAGGTACATACATGCTGGACGCAGCTGCATCTGCCGCTGCCGCTGCCGCTGAGATTCTGAGCTGCAGACAAAGAGGGAGTAGGCAATGCCACCAAAAACCGTACGCATTGTCATTACAGCAGCTTTATTTGCCCTTTTTTATTTTTTTGAAATGAGCTTTATTAGCCTTTAGGCCGCTGCTTCTGCTGTCGCCAAAACACAGCAGCCCAACTTTTGCTCAGTCAGCTTCTTCAGATGCATAGCTCAGTAGCAATCGGAATAGCATTGCAGCATTTAATACCATATCCCAAAATAACGGGCACCTCAAGATCTCCTCCTTTATTACTGAATTGACTGAGGCTTAATTTGGTATTGTCATACTGTAAGAAAAATTGTTTTTTTAGTGCTGCGGAAGAAATCAGTTGTAAAAAAAAAAACAGTACGTCATTGATAAATTATGTGCATTGAGTAGAATCAGCAGTTTTTTAATATTTCGTAAATTTTGGGTCAAATGATGTGAGATGTGTATAATGACGAAAAAGAACATGATTTTGATATTAGTTTTTCTAATCAGTTGTTTGGTAGAAACAAAAGCATTTCACTACCATTTATACAATTATTATTTTTTATATGTTTCAATCTTAAAATTAAGGTACTAATGTTGAAAATTAATTTTTTTGCAAGTGCACAAGAATGTTGTACTAAAGCGGCTTATCGTTCCTACAAAGATTCTTATTCAATCTATAACTTATCTTAATTTTTCTAAACTTGATCTATTGCAAACCTCATTAAATAGACACAAATCAAACTTATCTTAATTTTTACTTATTTTTTTGTTTGACAAAATGAAACTTCTACATACATTTCTTTTTTAATAATACTTATCTTAACTTATCATTAGATAAAATAAAATAAAAACTTCATAAAAAAAAAAAACAAACGACAAAATGAGGAAACCTCTCGATTCTCCCCATACCCTATACCCTCTCACCCAGCCGCCACTTCTCTCGGTCTCTCTCTTCTCTAACTAATTTCATGATTCATGACGAATTCAAAGCTCCAAATTGAGATCAAGGATTTCTAGACGATGGAAGCTCAAGCAGAAAAGGGAAGAAGCTGGGATAAATTTGACGCCACACTTGAGAATATAACCCTCGAGGTCAGATCTTTGAAGCCCATAACTCACCAACTCCATTTGACGCCGAAAAATCATATGAGTTCGTCGCCCGCGGTCTGCTAGAAGTAAAGCTATAGCGGATTGAGGTGCGCAAGTTCGATCGTGAAAATGATCGAGGGTAATTCAAGCCATTATAAAAAATAAACGAGGACAATATAGACATATTAAAAATTTTATTTAACCTCTCTCCGCCTCTTCTCAATTCAGTTTGCGCAAAAGCTGAAAAGCTAAAATGAAAGCAGCATTTTAGCTGCTTTTGAAGTTTAGTGTTAATTTAACTTTTTCCTACCGCAACTTTTTCCCACCATAGTTTTACCAAACGCCTCAACCATAAAAAACTTTTTAAAAAACCAGAAGTTGTCTTAAATAATCAGCTCCAAACGGGCACTAAAGTGATCCCCATTTTTTGCAATAATTAATGGGTTTGATCAAATCACATGTGACTAATTATATGTGAATTTGTACACGAATTGTTGTTTTTGCAGTCATGGTAAGAAGAATCTTGTTTTGTAGACGTGTTTCATCTTTCATGGTAGTTTTTTTAATGAATATGGTTCATTTGATAAAATAAAAAATTATTCATAAATTTGTACATATGATTGATCCCCATTTTGACTTGGGTTTTCATGTTTAGATTAATTGAGACTAATTTTCCATGTTTTGATGATTTAAAATTAAT
Organism: Gillenia trifoliata; assembly: GCA_018257905.1. Lineage (NCBI taxonomy): Eukaryota > Viridiplantae > Streptophyta > Magnoliopsida > Rosales > Rosaceae > Gillenia > Gillenia trifoliata. Next base: position 13,463,533 of record CM031086.1, read on the forward strand.
AATGATTTTGGTCAAATTTTTATATGTAAAATTTTTCCTTTTCTTTTTCTCAGAATATGTAAATTTTTCTTGGGGGAATGATTTATACATTTTTTTTTTCACTTCGTGCTCTGTTCTCTTAATTTTATCCTTTAATTTTTTTGTCTTTCATAACAGCCGAAAAAATAGAAAGAGTAAATACATAAAATTAAAATAGGAGTGCAAAATTAGTCACCTAGTACTACGGTCTAGTGATGTTTCTCTTCACTTGTAATTGAAAGGTCGTAAATTCAAATCTCAAGAATGACGAGTTCTTAACCAATCTATTCCATCAACCCCTTAGTGTAAATATAGTGTTGTATTAAAAAAAATTGCAAAAATCATTACTTTGTTTTGGTCAACAAATTTGTATGTGTAGAAATTATCATAAAATGGGCCTCCATATAAAAAATGCATAAACTTACCCTATTTGATTATACACAAACAAACTACTCGTATAAATGAAAGATTTTGCAACATGCTTTATTGATTTTGATTTGAAACTAAAGCCTCACGCGGAGCCAAACTGCTGCTATGAGAGTGAATGAAAGAGACATGTTTTCAGGACAAAAAAAATGTGATGTTATTTACACATTCTGTTTTACTTTTTTTTTCACACTTTTTCTCAAATTTTCAGCTATCAGACTGAATGAATTAAAAAAAATCAAAAGATATAAATTAACAAAATATGTGAAAGATAAAAAAGAATGTATAAATAACACTATCTATAAAAAAAAAATAGCCCAAAAAGGTAAGGCAGGAGGGTTATTTGGTTTTAATGGCTTGTTGTTTGAAAATAAATAAATAAATGGACAGTATATTCTGAGATTGTGAGAGGTCACAGATTCAAGAAAGGATGATCATGACCTTTTGATGCATGGGAGTGAGCTGACTAAACTTGTTTATTTCGGTGAGTTTGTTGGAGTAGGCTACGGTGCTCGCAAGCATTAGATGCTCACACCGATCTCACCGTTAAAAGGAGGGAGGAGGGAGGAGAGAGGGGGGAGGGTGAGATCGGTGTAAGCATTCAATGTTTGCGAGCACTGTAGCCAGTCCCGAGTTTGTTGTCTAATAGAACTATTTTATTTTTTTATTTTATACAAGCACTATCGGTGCTAGAGTAATGATCTTATACTGAATTACAAGTTCCCTATATTTTTCTATATTATTTTAAAAAAATATGACTTTAATCTTTGAAATTTAATTATTCTTTACATAAAATTCGACATACGTTTTTTGACACACCCCGACCCGAATATCCAGGTGGACACCGGATATCGAGGCGTACTGACCGTCATCCCGGAGGAGTGACGAAGTCATAATGAAATAATAGAGAAATTAAATAGAGGAATAATATGATTTTTGAGATAATTTGAGTAAAACAGTGCGGAAGTGCGTAGTGTGGGATAAGACCCATTATTACACATAATATCAGAGCTAGGATGCAGTGAAATTAAAAGAATATTCTCATCCCGTAGGATGGATATAAACACAACTGAAGGGAAATTACATACTTCCACGGAGGGTAAAAAGGTAATATCAGCAACAGCCACCAAACTCGTCTGCCAATTAAATTCTAGGACCTGGAGGGGCGAAAAACAAAGGTGAGTGGGCCAAGTACTGTTTTGTAAAACCTTTCCAAAAGTTTGGGTAATAACCCCTCGCTATAAAACCCGTAGCTTGCCAAAAGTATAAGTATACTAACAATAATATTCAAAGTATGTCAAATAATGGGAACCAAGCCCAAAAGGATACGGGTAAGATCAATAACAGCAGTAATAAAATATCACATTACTTATCGCATAAACAAAGCACACAAGTCATGCAGAAAGTAGCTACATGACAGGCTGGGTGTTTACAATTTACGCTCTAGCACTACATGCACGTGAAGCTGGCGCTAAGCGCATCACAACGAGTTCGAGTTGCCAAGGCAACCTAGAACAAGCTGGCACCTACGATGAATCCAAAGTGAGCGTGTCGGTGCGTGTGAACATACACGTGAAGCTGGTCCTCGCCCGGACAGTGCTAACACTGTGCAATATGCGTGATAAGTAATAAATCTCTAAAACGTATAGACATGCCAACATTTATTCAAATACACCAAAAAAGGATGATTAACACATCATAATATGCTAAGTAAAACATTTAACAATTTTAATAAAACATGGCATGCTATACAAGTCATAAAATCACATTTAAACCCATACTAGAAATAATAATATTTTAATAAAGAAAGGGCCCATTCACTGGTATGTCGTCGGGTCGTAGCCGCCGTAGCTAACCTGAGCTCGTAGCTCCTCGGGATAGGCCTCAACTATATGGGAATTCACTATACTAATCATTATACAAGTCTATTCCAAATTAAATAAGGAAACGACTCGAAATCTCCTTTATTTGCTCGAATTGGAGGTCCAAAATGTTGGAAGTATGCCCACAAAGCCACTCATTTGATGTAATAGCTTTTGGAATACTTATTGTATTAAACTATTATTTGTTTAATGAAAGGGCAAAGCTTATTGTTAATCACTATTTATTGTATCATGTGTTTAATCAATAAGAGAATCCAAGGAATGTATTTGATCTAAGAGAGAAGTGATCTAAGTAAGTTAGATAAACGAGACCTCTCTCTTATGTTCATTCCTAAAACGTTCCTAGCCATAGGATTGACAATTGGGCATTGACAATCCGCTAAGGTTAGTATGTGTTATGTTAACTCAAGCTTGAGTATGACTAGTCTCAAGTCATTTAGTGTTGGACACTAAGACAAACACATAGGTGCTCAAAAAGTAATTGAGTACACTGAACAACGATCAATAGGAGTTCGTACATACATGTCATGTAAGAACTTCTAAGTTGCAATATGCAAAGTAGTCCTTTGACCTGAGGCATCATTGATGTCTAATGATTGGGTCCTTGATCTTTGATCATGTCAAAGGCATTCCATTGCGAGTGTCCACGGCATTGTTGGGGTCAAGCTATCTAGTCATGTAGGCATATGAATGCACAACAAGGGATCTCTAACCTTCCATGGTGGAAGGAGAATACTCTGAGATATGATTCGAAAGTCTTTGGCCAAAGCATATGAATATGATTTTGGAAGTTTGTTTCAAATCATATTCAATTGAATCATATAGAAGAGAATCACATTGGATAGTAGACATGAAAATAACTATCACTCAAACAATGTGATTAGGAGTATTGTATTAGAGAAGGACCGTATTGCATTGTAATTGTAACTGGATAGGTTCTCCAACCAATTCTACTTAGCTTGGGTAGCCATGACATACTGCTAGGTGTCACTCATGGTTTGTGGAAGCCCTAAGGATTAGCCAACACTAATCTTAAAGGGAGAATTGAAATGTGGTTTCAATTCACAATCGATCGTTAAGAGTAACAATCGCCCACTGCCTCGCTAATTGGAACCTAATGGATCGTACACCGAGTAAGGATGAAAGTGAAGAAATAAAGGAATGGATAAGCAATTAAATTGTTTAATTGAGAATGATCATGATTAATTAATTAGTTAATTAATTATACGAAAGGTTCGTATTTGGGCTTTTAAGTTGGTTTTGGGTTTCGGGGCCCAAAAGGGTTTTTAGTCCACAAGGCCCATTGAGTTTAGGTTGTATGACAACTAAAAACTAAATGGAAATTAACCCAAAAACAATGCCAAAACCGGCCTAGAGTGAGTGGAGGCAAACTTGGCTTATTTACAAGTTTGCCACTCACATGTGATGAGGCATAAAGGGAACTTTATGACCATAATCACTCAAGGGGTTTTTCTTGGAGGAAATTGAGTTAAAATTCTCTCTCATTTTCTTCAAGGGAGGCCGGCCATTTAGTGAGCATATAGCTAGCAATCTTTTGCTCCTAAATCATCCATTTCATCTTCACACCTCATCCTTGGTGTGGAGACTTAGAGACACTAAGCTTTTGGTGTTTTTTGGAGTTCTTATCCTCACATCCTCAAGAAGCAAAGGAGGAGACTTGAAGGCCCTCCACTTAGGTGAATCCCTTGTGCAAACAAGGATGAGCTTCAAGGGTAATGAATCTCCAAACTTCACTCTCTTTAATTTTGTTAAAGAGTTCCTTTTGGTTCACCATATTCTAGGCTTTGAAAGTCATGGGTTTTATGAATTGTTTTGAATGCATGCTTGCTTTAAATTGTTATTAGTTGGCATATGTATTCAAATGTTCATCTATTGTTCTTAGCTAGGACAAATTTTTTCCTTCACAAAACACCTCGAAAATTACCATACGTACCACCCCTAGGTAGTACGCGTCGTCACGAGTCGCCTCGCGAAGACGGAATTGGAAAAAGATGCCTCACGCGCCCTCATGCGCATCTCAAACACGGCTATGCCGCGGCCCCACGCGCGCCAATCAATGTTCAACGCTGACGTTAGCGTCGGTCTGAACCGGTTTGCTGACGTCATCAAGGCCGGTCTGAACCGGTTGCTGATGTCAGCGCCGGTCATCCCTGTCATTACTCCGGTCGCCGGAATCTGGAAAATTTGGCCGAAAAACTGGAATTTTTTCAAAACTTCAAAACTTCATCATTTCTAGGCCAATTTCTACGATCTATATATCAAAATGAAGCTAGAAACGAGTAGAGTTCGAATTTGCTTACCAACACCTCAAAAGGTGGTCGGAAGTGGCCGGAAAATGGCTCGAAAGAACCGGCCAAAAGTCGACGTCGCCGCTCTCGCCGTTTTTTTCACTTGCAGGCCTTGGGTTGGGTTCCCAAGGTTCCCAGAAGGTGTTTGGTGATGAATTTGGGTTGGTTCAAGGTCCAAATCAATGAGTTCTTCGTCAGGAAAAATTGTGAAAATCGTCGGGAAATTTCCAGATTTCTGGGTCACTAGTTTGCTTGGTTTCTGAGCATAGTGGCCTGGGTATTTGGTGAGGATGATGATTGAGGATCACCTGGATGATGTTTGGTTAGAGGGAATCGAGAGGGAGAGGGGTGAAAGCCACGGGGTGGCTTGAGAAGTTTGTAAGTGTGGGAGTTTGCAGAGCTTTGGGTGTGGTTTTGTAGGATTTCTGCAAGCAGAAATCACAGAAATCAGGAAAAGCTGGGAGCGTGGGAGACATGATAGACAGATTTGATAGCTGTTGTGTGGTGTGTGGTGAACCCACATGGAATTGCTCACTTAAAGTTATAGGAATTCAACACTGCAACAGGCAGTCAAGGCGTGCAATTACGCAGTCAGAAAAATAGTAGAAGTGCAGAGCACCTTGGTTTGGCTGAAAACCACGGGCGTACAGTCCACAAAAAAAGAAATGCACAGGAAAATTTTGCCCAATTATCGTAACTTGCCCGTTACAAGTCCAAAAATTATCCCGTTCACGTCTACGGGTTCGTGGTGAAGTGTACAACTCAAAAAGTACGGTAAAAGTACGAGATTAAGTCAATAGGAAATAATTCCCCACGTAGGACATACGTGGCCACTAAGGGCATTTTTGTCAATTTACAAAGTTGGGGAATAAAATACAATATTTTTAGGGACGGGATGTAACATTTTTTACTCAAATATAACCTATTAATTAGAATCTACATAAGCAAATTCATTAATTATGTTTAACTTTACACATTTTAAATTTTTTGGATGCCTAAAATACTTGTATTTGAATGTTTGATGTACACAATTAATTCCATACGGATTATAAGGGAAAATTAATGATTTTACAAAAAGAAAAAATTATACATATATAAATTTATTCCATAAGGATTGTATGTAACATCCCGTAAAAAAGTTTGTTATAAAATAATTCCCGAGGGATATTTTGGACACGTGCGTGATTATTTTGTACACGGGATCGTGTGATCTTACTGTTTTGGTGGGTGCACAATACCCCTAAAACCCAAAATATCTCATTTCTCTCTCTTCTTCCCGTCACTTTCCCTCATAATTTTCCGTTATCCATTTTTCTGATTTTTCTCTCTCTCTCTCTCTCTCTCTCTCTCTTTTTCTCACCGTGTGTGCACAGTGCACGTCGACGAAAACCCATCGAATCGAGGAGAACTAAAATCACCACCTTCTTCGTCTGGACGCCCTGGACTCAACGGTGCAAACCGTTGGTCCAAACTCCCAACCGTTTGACGGGAAAAGCTCACAAAAGAACCGGACCTTCCCGGCGATTTTCTCGCCATTCTAGACCGAGGTGAGGTTTCTAACTACCACCATTGGGTTCCTCTCGTTGAGTAGATGAATTTTCATATGTGGTTTGCTTGATTTGGTTGAGTTTTGACGTAAATCGGTGAAGCTACAGTACCGCGGCCTTTCGAGGCAATTACAAGTCAATTTCCAAGCTTGTATGGCCAAACCAAAGATACACCGTCATTCTACTCATCTCTAGCTTCATTTTGACATAAAGAACGTGAAATTTGGCCAAGAAATGAAAAAGTTATGGAGATTTGAAAATTTCTCTAAAAACCAGCCAAAATTCCAGCGACGGCTGGAAAAAGTTGCAACGGTGACCGGCGCTGACGTCAGCGATGACGTTAGCAACCGGTCCAGACCGGCCAGGTGACAACAGCAACCGGTCTAGACCGGCTGATGACGTCAGCAGACTGAAGAATATTCCAGAGAATATTCCTTTTAACGGCGTTACGAATATTCCGTTAGATCTAACGGCGTCAGTTGACGCCGTTAGTTTGACCGGCGTATTGACTAGCGCGTGAGGGCGCGTGGGACACTATTTTTCAATTCCGTCTTCGCAAGGCGACTCGTGACGATACGTACTACCTAGGGGCAATACGTCTGATATTTTACAGAGTGTTTCGGACCTCCGTGTTGAGCAAACAAGGGATAGGTTTAATTAATTAGTTTAATTAGTAACTTTTATGAGTTTAATCATGATTATAGTGATATCTCATATAGGTGAGACTTATCCAGAGGACTACCAGGGCTACTCAGGACAGGGGGGCTACGACCCCGCTACTTACAAGTGAGTGAGTGGGTCTTTGTTTTGATAAATGTATTATACGTATGGTTTTCAATGCTTTCTTTAATTTGTTAGCATGTTTCATATCATATGTGATTGTTGGAAGTATAACATTCGTATTATATTGCCATACATGTTTTTATACTGTTGCTTATCAGTAGATGTATAACACCTCGGGTATCAGTACTCAGTCTTGTGGCCAGGACTAGCCTTGACGTTTGGAGATGTCACTACCAGTACCGCTACGCAACTTTGGATCCATTGTAGGTACTAGCCTATTCTAGGTTGCACTAGGCAACTCGAACTTGTGTGACGCACTTTGTGCACATCCCTTAGCGTTAGACTCACGTCATTGTAGTACTCAGTGTATTACTTATATACCTAGCCTGTTCCTCGTAGCTTATCTACTTGGGCTTGTGTGTTTACATACGGATGAGCAGTCAGTCATTGATTTTCGGGGAGTACCCGTGTTTTGAGCATTACTATTATAGTATTTTGAGGATCATACCGGGGAGTATGACGTATTTTCAAAAACTATACATGTTTTCCAGCGAGGGGATATTATGCTCTTGAAAACAAAGGTTTTATCAAACTTTGCTTTTTGACCCACTCACCTTTTTATGTTTTGCGCCCCTCCAGGACTTAGTGGCAGAATTGATTTCTAGTGAGATGTGGGGTTGCTTCGGCTGTGGTTGGCGGTTTTGACAGTTCCTCCAGATTATGTAGGATTTGCTCCTACTTTTAGTTAACTTTTACTTATCCATCCTCACGAGGATGTAAATGTTTATATTCCTTGCATTATTTACAATGCTCTAACTGTTATGCACTTGTAATAATGGGTCTTTACCCATCACCACACTCTGACTTCCACATCCAACTCTATTTCTACTCACTTTTTCACTTATACATGCATAATTGGGTTTCGTCACTTAACACGTGTCGGCCAGCACTTCCCGACACCTGGCGTGTCAGGATCAGGATGTGTCATTGTAAGGGAAAATTATATTTTACATATAAATGTAGGTAAATTATTTTACACACACATACATATATATAATTAAAAAAACATGCCTAATATATGTAAAAATTCATGCAAAATAACTTACCTACAAAATATTCAAAATTAATTTACCTATATTTTACATAAAAATATAGGTCAATTATTTGCATATAAAATAATAATACATGCAAAATAATTTATCTACAAAAATAAATAACGTGCTAATCATAAATAAATTTATATATAGGTAAATTAATTAGTACAAAAATAGAGACATGTTATTTGATTAAAAATTAATTTAACTATATTTTAGATAAAAAGTATAGGTAAATTATTTGCATACCATAAATTTAATATTGTGAAGTCAACTCTTGAAATAATACAGTTTTTCACTCCCACAAATAGTGCACCTACTATTTGAATTTTAAAATGTTAAATTGCTTCATTAACATAATTAGGGTATTGTGGCATAAGTTGTAAATAATTTGTAATAATAGGTTACTTATTTTCCCACATGCCAACAAGTTTGAATTTTGGGTTTTATTTGGATGTTTAAAGATAGATGAGTTTAAGTTTAGAAAACAAGAGTTACAAGGGCCTATATCTAAAGAACCCTATTATTTTTCATGGATCAATTTTTACAAAGGGTAAATGAGAAAAGATGAACTTGATGTTTTAGTACACGCGTCAAAATTTGAATGGAAAACCTAAGTAGGAGAAGGCAAATGAGTAAGATGCATGAATTTAACGACTCTAATTAGGTATATTCACCAGATCCACCTAGAATGTTTATAAGCATTTCATGCTTACACAAATCTAACCATTAATGGTTATATTCTATTAATGGTCAACGGTTAGATTTGCGTAAACATGAAATGCTTATAAGCATTCTAACATGTCCCATATTCACCATGATTAAATAACTTATGGTTTAGTGGTATTTCTCTTAGCAATTGTGGATTATTATAGTTTTTGGAACTTCTACGCTATTGTTTTTTGTGGTTGATTCATGTACAACTTTAATGAGTCGAAGTATGGTCATCATGTTAGCTAACTAGCTATTGGTCTAGTGATATTTCTTTCCCAATATTTTGAATCATGATGACTTTTAGAATTTCTATGCTAATGTTTATTATGGTTGATCCATGTTCACTTCATAGACTCCAAGTCTATGCTAGTATAGCCATCATGCCAACTAACTGTTGATCAAATAATATTTATCTTCTCAATGTTAAAATACCCTACAAAATTCAAAAGAGAAAGAAGTATCACCGTCATGTATGGGGGTTCAAAGGGTTCTTATGGAGGTTGTTGTATCCTGCTAGTACTAAATACAAGGGCTCGATTCGGGATAACTTTTGAACAAAATTTTCTTTCACAAAGTTTTTGTTTTCTCTCCTAATGAAGTTTATATACAACGTGAATTTAAGCACTCTCTCGTCCTAAGCACATTATTGTATCTATATGACCTTTTTGTCGAAATCTCTGCCATACTACACACCATGACATGATACTAGAAATTGACGGCTTAGATTCAATCATGTCCAATTTAGCGGCTGTAAAAAATTTGACACTTTAAAGAGGAAAAACCGGTTAACTTGCTCATAGCAAGTAAACATGAAGTCCACTTAGTTCAAAATATGATAAAAAATGAAGGAGAGAGGCCCACAATTTCTCTCTCTCTCTCCACTCTCTCTGCTTCTCTTTCTTCACCATTTTCATTTTCAGAGTCCCTCTCTCTCCAGCTCCATTCCATCCAATTTTCAAGCTCAAAGCAGTGGGAGATTGTGTCAAAGGGACGGTGTTTTATGGCGCAGACTTCGGCGTTCAACCCACAACTCCCGCTCACGACCTATGAGTACATGACCCACGACCCACCCCCCACGATGTCGTTTTCGATCCGGCCACGATACTGCTCGCGAGGACCCACCAAGGATGTTGCTCGCGACGACCCACCCCCACTCCTATATGACATACTGAATTCAACTAGTCCCCCATACAAACCCTCATTCGATCTGCTTTATGTGATGGTTTTTGAGAGAAATAAAAGTAATAAACGTGTTAGGCTCGATAAGACGATAAATTTTGATATAGGATTTGTCGAAATTGGTGACTGGATGAAGAAGATATAAAGAATTTGGGGTTAGGAGAGAAGAAGAAGGACAACAGCTCTGGTCCTGCACGCAGAGAAGAAGAAGCTGTGTGGCTTCTAGAAATAGTCCTTTCAAAATTACCATATTGCCATTGAATCTAGAAATTTCATAACTTTCTCATTGAACTCCTATTTCCGATCCGCTTGCGCTCACACGTTTGTGCCGACGAGTACTACCATAATATGATCAAATATTAACCCACACGTGACACGAGTTTGAAGGTCAACAAAAAGTCAACATTTATCCTTAAAGAGGCATTTTGGTAATTTCACATTTTTGGGATAAAATACTGTAAAATTAGGGACGAGTCGAAACATTTTTTTTGCTAATTACTCGAGCAAAGTTGAATCAAATGAATCACAAGGTGTCACGTGGCACTTATTGAATAAAATAATATATAAGGTGTAAAATTCGTATAAAATTATAGAAAAATCGAAAAAAATATTCTGCAAGTTGCCATAGACTCTTTGAACCGTGCTCGCCGAGACATGATCATAAAAACTTGATTACGAGTTGAAATCAAATAGGAGAAGTTCACAAATGTTACACTGAGTACTATGTGTTTGTAACGTTACATGATACACTTGCACATGCTTCATGATTTGTTGCTTGATTACACCTCCTTGGTCAGTTATCATGTTCATTACCATGTTCATAACACCAATTTGGTATATCAAACGTACCACGTCGAAGATATCACGTTCACGGTCACATACCACTCAACATAATATTTTTCGTGTTTGTAACTCAAACAAAAAAATTGTTCATAAGGGTTTGAATGGTTTTAAAAATCCAAACAACGATGTAACCATCGTCAAAGCGTAGAAGATGCGATCCCGAGCGTTTGCATACTTTTTTTCACACTTGTAAATTAATAATTATGAATTTTTTAAATGTAATTTTATTTTTCATAGAACATGCCCTTGACATTAAAAAATTCATAATAATAAATTTACATCGGCTTAAAAATGTGAAAAAAATTGCAAACACTCGTGCTTGCATCCTCTATGCTTTTACTATGGTTACATCGTCGTTTGGATTTTTAAAATGGTCCAAACCCTCATGAATAGTGTTTTTTATTTGAGTTTAAAATTAATAAAAATTCATAATAACTAATGTACAAGTGTGAAATATGTAAAGAAAATATACAAACGCTTGTAATGACAAGCTCTACAATTTTCGTGAAGGGGTCAACTCTAAAATTCGACACCATAATCCATGAACACTAGAATAATAGTGAATCTTCGATTGTGGTTTACGTTTACGCTCCATTATTCTCATCATATTTCTTTTTTTCAAAATTTCTTTTTTGAAAATATGATCTTTTAGTGGATGCAAAAAGATGAACGGTTCAGATCGTTGATATCACGTGCATAAATTTAGGGATAGTGAAAATATAGCTCGGAGCACAAAATAAAGTCATGCGTGATATACAAATTATTTTCATACAGAACAACATAAAATAAATTCGTACGTGATATATTAGACTACCATATAAATAAAAATAAATTAGATTAACTCAACAACATAAAATGATCAAGAAAATACCTTCAAATTGGTCCTCCAACAAAAATCCTATGCAACAAACCTATAAAAAATAAATAAATTTTTGTTATTTTTAATTCAAAAATAATAAAATACTATTAAAAAAAATACAATTAACGATTACCAGGCCCGGTGGTGGTGGTGGAGGAGGAGGTATAGAGATAGGGAGGAGAAAATGGTAGGGATAGAGAGTGAGATAGGAAGACGGAGAGGAGTTAGATAGGGAGAGAGAGATGGAGAGGAGAGAGAGATGGAGAGGAGTGAGATAGGGAGAGAGATTTGGAGGGAGATCGAGAATGAGAGATGAGAGGCAGTTTGTAGATTTTGCAAAAACTGCCTCTTGGGCCTGAGGAAGGGGATTACAGAAGGTAGGTTTTGCCTGACAAAGATATTCGTTGCCTAAAGTCCCTAACTTTCTGCCCCTGCCATATTTTTCCCACTCAACTTTCTGGGGTCGTGAGCAACAAAAGATGAAACACATTCATCGCCCAAATTATCTTAGGTGACACAATATGTCGTTGCTCAATACATTAGTTTGTCGTGTAAAATTTGGTGCCAAATCCTCATTTTACAGCCAGTTTTTCCATGTCTTGCACTACAAATGCAATTATTCGTTGCCCATATACTGTTTAAGCCACGAAATTATTCGTCGTTTAAAGGTTCTGTTTTTTTTTTCGTACACGTGTTAGGCGACAAAATGACATTTTGGTCGCCTTAATGCTTCTTGGGCGACGAAAATATTTGTCGCACAACAACTTTTTTCTACTAGTGTAACCATGGCTAAGCTCAAGTCTAGAGAAAAAGAAATTAGTCACAAAAATTTCTAGAATGAGTGATGTCTATTCCTACATTAAGAGAGAAAGATTCAAATGTTATGAGCTACTCTCCTAAGGTCCTCATTTTGAGGACTTGTGAGGTCCTCTTTTATGTGAGCCTTCGTTACTTATTTGTGTTTATGATCAGAACTATTCATATTATTAATCACTATGTAAAGATCATCTGTACAAAAAATCAATTAAAACTAAGATCGTTTAGTCAATCAATTGTAGAAAATAGATAAACGGTTCACATTATTTTTACCAAATTCGTCTATCTTTTTTTATACAGTTCGATGACTAAACAATCTTAGTTTTAATTGATTTTTTGTAGAGATAATGTTTATATAGTGATTAATAATATAAACGTCATTGATTATAAACATGAGGACCTCACAGATCGTCAAAATGAGGACCTTAGGAGAGCAAATATGCAAATGTTATACAAGGAGTGTGCTACACAGCGTGTCCCTTGCAGCACCTCTCAAGCACCACACTCATTGTCATGTTGTCTAGGTATAATAGGTGTGGTACGCTTGGGGTACTACGTCGGCCACGCAGATAGGTGAATAGTTGCGCTCTTCGCCATGTCGTTTGACTATAATAGGCGGGGTGCGCTTGGGGTATTACTGAGGTGGATGGTTGCGGGACGGGCTATTTAGGCCTTCTTGTGGGTGCCGGAGTACAGAGATTTTAGAAAATTTCTTCCTCAAGTGTACGGGCTTGTCAATAGCATCCGGTTTGATGCATCGGCAATTCCACCACAACATCGGTAGTGTGTGGTGGTTTTGGAAATGCTGATACATCTCCGCTACAAATATGCTTAAATTCTGTTGGGTTTCTTATGATATGGGTTCATTTGAGAACAATTTTTTAACATGGGAAAATATTTTATGTTGGTGAGAAGACATTTTCATCGTCACCAAAGGAAGACATTTCACGATTAATTCGTTCGACTACAACTCTAAGATTAAATATATGTTCTTGCGACAAATATGATGATGATGATGTACGTAACAAATTTGTGACAAAAAACCTAATGAAAATGATGATAAATTCAACAGCATTGATCGATTTGAAATGTGCTGGACGAAATTGATGACTTACACAAACATAAAGGGCCGTTTGTAATAAAAATCTTTTGTAATATAACATATATGAATGTGCACAATTGAACTCGTTTCATTGTCAGTTTCAAATTCAATTTGTGAGTTATCCGTACAACTTGCACTCCTGGAAGAAAAAGAAAATTCTATGTAAACCCCAATTAAGAGCCAATTACCATTCACCCATTACATCACCATTCACCCAAAAGATGTAATGGACTTATAGCTCTGGTTATCTTTGCATCCGACTTCCTATGCTAAATTCTCTCTCTCCCAATATCCCTTTTATCGAAAAGAAAAAAAAAACTTTCACCAAAAAACTTAGACAAATCATAGGAATTTTTTTTGGGGCAATTAGATCCAAGTCCAAAAACCTAAGGGCATGCTCGGCAACGTTTTTGTTTTTTGTTTTCATAGAATGTTTATGGAGAATGAACTGTTTTCTAAAATAAAAAAACGTATATGGTAGCTCATTTCCTTCTTTTGTTTGCTTGAGTCCAATTCTACAGAAGCTAGAAAATTCAGAAATACCCAACCAATTTAAGCACTCATAAGTGAAAGAAGTTCATTGATTTAAAATTGAATAGATCCTGATTACCAGAAATTTAAACAAAACCAGAATACCAAAACAAATTTAAGCATGAAAAGTGAAAAAATTTCCCAAAACTACAAATGAATCAACCCCAAATAGGATAAATTTGAATGAAAACACAAAACCCAAATAAATCGACCTCTGAATTGTTCAAAATTTGTTTAAGGGGAGGAAGAGTTGAGCAGATTCGACTGAGCTTGCATAGACAAGCAGAGAGGACGTTTGCTTCGGCCAAGAAAACAACGAGGGAGCAGGAAAGAGTGAAAATGAGAATGTTTGGCGTTGACAAAGTGGAGGAATTGCTTCTTGCAGACGGTGCAAAGGAGAAGAGGGTTGAGATCGAGCATGGAGGAGGTGATCTTGAGGGTGGGGCTAGCGTCGACGAAGGTCTTGGGGGCAGGGAGGGAGCGGAGATGACGTCCGCTTCAGCCATGAAAGCAACGAGGGAAGAAAACAACGAGAACGTCCTTTTGACGTTCTATGATTTAATGAAGGAAAGAGTGAAAATGAGAATGAGCCTCATTCTCCGAGTTTTCTAATTTAAGCCCACCGAACGATTTTTTGGCATTTTTCATTTCCAAAAAAAGAAAAATGGCCTTCATTTCCTCTACCAAACAGGCCCAACCTACTTTTAGATCCAAGTCTAGTTTTATCCTAATCAGTTAAGGTCTATTTAACTTCTTCTTATGTCCATTTTGCCCTCTCTTTTATTTGTCCATAATTTACTTAATTTTGAAATTTAAATTATCTTCAAGTTACCAACAATCTAGGAACAATAGTTTAAAAAATTTAAATTTAAAAACGAATAAATACAACTAATTAACTTAGAGGTTGAGAACAAAAAAATATAAAAGCTCAAATACAAACACGTAAGATATGTAGCTATAACACAGGTTGGAAACTATGAAAGCACATAGTACCTTATTAGAGTTTTTTTTTTAACTTTTTAAGGGGACCAGTTGCAACATGTATAGCATACCTATATCATAGGAAGACTACATAAGATAGATTAATTACCAGCAAAAAAAAATCTATAATATAGGTAGATTATCGACAAAAGCACGTGAGGTAGATAAAAATAAGTAATCTATGATATAGGTATATTAAAAAACAAAAAACTGTGATGTAGGTAGATTATAAATTTAAAAAGTTGATATAGACAAATAAACAGGGTCCAACTTCAGTGGTACATACCATTTAATGGTACGTACTGTTGAATGGTTTAAGATTCATTTGGGACCCACCGCAAATTAATCTGGACCATTCAATGGCCGTACCATTAAATGGTACGTACCACTGAAGAATTTTCCAAATAAACACCATCAAATTGCATAGAATAAGAAGATTACCATAAAATACCGTAAGGTAGCAAAAACCACAAAGACAAAGATGTCATGAGGTAAATCCTAATTAAGATAGTAGTTTAAGAACGGGAAGATCAAACAGATTTCTTCAATATAATCCTAAAGAGGTCAGGTTTGCTGTGAAAAATAGTAGGGAGGAAGAGAAAGAAAAATAATAGACGATCACTATTAGTATAGGATTCGAAGGGATTTAGGTCCCTAGTATTAATCATATGATTAGGGTAAATTTGGTATGAAAACAAAATTTTTAGTTTTATCACAAACTCAACAAAAAGATAAACCTAAAATTAAGGGATTACATTGATTAGGGTAAATTTGGTATGAAAATAAAATTAAGCTTGCTCATGCTAATGTGAAATGATAGTCATTTTCAAAGAAGTAGACTATTCCTAATAATAGCTCCCATTTTTTTTCCCAACTAAATTCATTGCAAAGCCATAAAAACAAAGAGCTCAAAACTAGGAGACTGGCTACAGTGCTCGCAAGCATTGAATACTCACACCAATCTCACCTTTCTTTCCCCTCTCTCCTCCCTCCTCCCTCCTTTTAATGGTGAGATCGGTGTGAGCATTCAATGCTTGCGAGCACTGTAGCCTACTCTCAAAACTAGTTCATCATAAGATTTTAACCATAGCTAATTTAACCCAAAGGTGAATTTTATGCACACCCTGAGACCAGCTAGCAGTCAAGCAAGAGAGGAAAAATACAAAAAAATCATTGCATAATTGCATTTGTAAGATTTAGAGGGACCACCACAAATGCGAGGCAAAACAAATAGAAGGACAATATACGACATCGAAATATACATGCATGCATGAATATCTGATAACCAAAACAACAGACAATACAAAAGTTGCAAGTTAGGGTTTGCACACAACAGGTGCCTCAGGAAGGATATCTACTTTTGAAGTGTCATCACGGACACAAATAAAGACAAAATGTTTGCTCAAGGCAGATATGCAGATGTTGTTATCCCATGCAAAAGTAACCATCAACCTGAAAGCTGGGGTTTAGGTTCATAAATGTTTAGAGATACCAGACAAATTCTAACCCCCCAATCTCCGGCAGTCCACAAGATCTGAAACCAATTTCTAGCTGGTTTATTGTTATAAGAGCAAGTGCCACATGCATACTCGTATACCACAAATTAACCTTATGTTATCCCATCGAATATTAGAACTATAATCCAATAGGATTGAGACAAGTAATAGACATATATTTATAATTTCATCATACAGTTTTCGGACTGTCAATCTAAATATGAAATATTATGTTATCTGATTGACAATATGATCAAAAAGATAAAGAGTGTCTCGCATGTCAAAGTGTTTAGTAAGAAAACAATACAGTAAAATGGATTTAGACAATTTAAAACGTTATTTCACTATAATATGAGTATGGAATGCTATGTTATCTTATTATAATATGAGTACATAATGTTATGTTATCACACAATCAATCTTGTAAAAAATCAATGAGAATTTGACATGCCAAACTATTTAGCAAGAGGAATGATATCATTAGAGCACTTTCAAATGTAGGATAAATTCCACAAATAACTAAATATATTAGCTACACTTTCTCAATGATCTCGAGGTTAAGTTGTCCATAGTTGGTAGTTTTCCTGTTCCTGTCTTCACATTGACAGGCTTTACTTTCCTTACCTTGAGAGGCTCTGATCTGATCATCTTTCCCCTAGTCTTTAAGAAAGATGGCCTTCCAAGCTTTATGATGAGCGCTTGACGGAACGCAAGAGAGTTTCTGTCTTCGCAATTAGGCAGCGCCTCAGACATCTCTCTAAATTCGTAAGCACGCGATGCACTCTCGTTCTCCATAACAATGGGGTTGCTGCAATGATCAACTACCTCATTGTTGAGGGAGTTGTGTGCTAAACGTAGGGCCTCTGATATCTTGGAGAAGTCGTAGCACGAACCAGCCTCATGCTGCCTAATAGATTGATCGGTACTATCAGAAGATCGTCCTTTAGGTTGTGGCTTCATGTAGTAACACTCAATCGATTTCACAAGTGTTAATCCTACAATAGGAAAAAAAAATCAAAATACTAAATTAGATTGACCACCCATGAAAAATCCAATATACCATGATCACAAAATTTAGTTTACCTAGCTAGATGCAAAAGAGGAAAGTGGGAGTGCAGAAATCAGGGTTTCACGGTTCGTGGACTTACCTTGCGACCCGAGTTCCGGATTGCACGATCCCAAACGGAGACAATTCGCGATCTGGGTCGCTGGTCTTGGCGACGGGACTTCTGCCGCCGATTGCAGCCAAACAGAGAGATCTCGATCGCGAGTCGCTACCTTCACTCCCCGTTTTCTCCGCGCCTCTGCGGCGGCTTTACGGGGAAAGGGTTAATATATTATACCATTTTGATTTTGTTTTTTAATTAAAAACAGAATATAATATCTATATTATTATTATTATCTATACTAGTCTCTCTGCACGCGCTGACGCATGCGTGATAGGTTTTTTTTATTCACGGGCCCTACGCGCCCCTAAAAATGTGTTACGTTAGTCTTTCTGCACGCGCGAGAGACCTTTTTCAATCACAGCCACTACGCGCCGCTTAAGCAATTTTGTATATGTTGACACTACAAATGACAACATGCAATAGTAGATAACATGGTATGTATAAGATAGAAATAAAAGAACATCACTTGTTTTGAGCATGGAGAGTTTTGTTCTTCTTTTTTTTTTTTCTTTTTTTAGGTTTTAGGTCAAGTTTTTTTCATCAAACACAGAATATAAGATATAAAGAAAAAGTAGAGTACTTCATTGTCATACAAATGGTGGTTACCGGTCAGAGAGCAATTCATGAGCTTGAATAAAGTAGAACTTCTTTAAATACCACATTTTGGGTGAATACTCCTTCTTGACCAGGTATTAAGTCTTTTTTAACCAAAACTTTTGTACTTGACTTTGAGACCCCCCTAGATAGAGCAACATATAATTAACCATGATTGAACACATGATCTGGAAGGTAAATCCCGACATGGGGTATCGTTTGTTCTTGAGATTTGTTTATGGTGAGACAAAAACTCAACTTGACTAGAAGCTGCTTTCTTGTAAGTTCAAATGGGAGTCCGGCACTATCGGGAGTCTTTAAAGGGATCCTGGGGAGAAACACCCTATTTCCTGCGCACTGTCCAGTTAGGATTTCAGCATCAATAAGGTTTCGATGACAGCCACGACATAGTAATCTGGTACCATTACACAATCCCAATTTTGGATCAATGTTTCTCAACAACATGATTGGAGCACCTCTCTTCAATGTCAATTTATGTGGAGGCAAACCACCAACTGAGATCGAATTGAGAAATTCTAGTTGATACAAATTTCTGGTGCCATTTTCAATTAAATCAAAGGAGTACATAGTCTGTTTTGGATCTGGAAACATATTGATTATTTTTTCATTAAGTATATCAACATCTTCATCGATTGGAGTTATCACTGTGCGTTCCACCATGTAAGTTGCATCATTTACATGATCCTCCAAGTTCGGAAAAACTTCATCAATAAATTGATTGATGGATTGCTCACCCTCCCATGGTATAACTATGCAGTCAGGTATCTTTATCATTTCATCCATAAATATAGGTTCTTCCCCATTACCAACTCGAAGCAAAAATTCTGAAAATTGTTGATCATTTTGGGATCTCATATTCTGTTTGACTTTGAGGATCTTTATTTGTGACCAAAATGTTGCTTTCACCACACTGGCTTGAATTAGTTCAGATCTTGTTCCCTTCTGCACAACAGGAAGAACTTGACGAAAATCTACCCCAAAAACCATAATCTTCCCCCCAAATGGTAAATTTGTTTATGTTATGTCTCTAAGAGTGCGATCTAGTGCTTCAAAAGCATAAGGATGCTCCATTGTGGCTTCATCCCATACGATTGCCGTAGCCTTTTGTATTAGTTTTGCTAGATCAGACTGCTTACTAATTGAACATGTTGGTGATCCTTCAGGACTAAGTGGAAGCTTGAATCTTGAATGAGCTGTGCTTCCTCCAGGTAATATCGTAGCAACATTCTAGATGTTGCTGTTGCCAGTGCTATATGACCAGATCTTCTCAAGTTTGCCAAAAGTGAACGATATAAGTAAGTTTTTCCTATTCCACCTGGACCATCCACAAAGAATATTGAATTCTCACCTCGTTCAATTGCGCCCATTATAGTGTTGTACGCAAACTTTTGGTCATCATTTAAGTGTTCAATTGCGTCAAGATTTGTTTGCATAACACTTATAGAGAGTTCATCTTCAATACATCTCGGGACTTCGAATAATGCTTCAACGTCCATGTTCATCTGAGGCAAATCAAAATCTTTAATGGTCTTGTTGAACTATACCAATAGTCCATTCAATTCTCGTAAAAGCCTATTTATAGTAAAAATGGTTGGTATGTTATTTTCAATTGTAAAATCTTCAATCATGAATGAATAAAACTCATCCTATAATCTTTGAACGCCAATTGGTTTAGTATATACCATAATTGTGACGAATAATCTTCTCAAAGCTATTGGCATTCGAATTGCAGAGGCCTCTAGCAAGCATTGTCGAATACTATTATCTTCTTCTAACAATCCTTGCCTTTTTGCTGCCTGCTTATAAGTTGGATGCACTACACCATCAACAGTTCTTAAATCAATAAAAGATGTTGGTCCTTTGATATGATTAAGAAGGACGCGCATGAAAAATTTCTCACCATCAATTGGTGGTATTGTATATACTCGCCCAATAACCTTGATGCAATTCTTTCTTTTCTCCCAAGATCTTTTTTGTTTAAGCCAGCTGCAATGGTTTGGGATATCTCTATATAAATATCGTCTACCAGCGGAATCTTGACGATTAAGAGTGAAAAATTCAGTAAGCATTGTCTTTGTTTGCCTTGCATCTGCCAAAATCTCTATTATAGTATCATCAACATTAAATATAACTTGGTGCATATTCGACAGATGTATTTGTAATCGCTCAACTGATGGATATAATCGGTACATAATAAATTTGAATATCCTCCATAATGCCTCTGGTGCACAGACCCATTTTGCATCCACATATTGTCGTATTTCATCAGAGATTTTAGCTGGTTGTACTTCAAGTGCCCCTCTATACGGGCCTTTGTAAACATATTTGAATAAATATTTGACACTTGTTATGCTACAACATACTTCAACATTGATGTGATAGTCGTACCTTAGCAACAACCATGAGTTATAAGGTATGACCCAAGCTAATCTATAAACCATTATGTTACCTTGCCATCTAGTGGGGCCAGGCTCTCGATCGGCCACGCCTTTGATAGATAGGTATGAGTCATTCCACTTGAATAGTCGCATGTGAAAATGGCTTGGGATAGTTTTCTCTTGCAACTCTCATTTTCATACGGGGACATTGTGGGTTTTAATATTCCACATGGACCATGAACCATATGCGAGTGCGCATTGTAGAATTGAGGTTCATTATCTTCATTTGGTGTTTCGGCTTTGACAATGTGATCCATGTCATAAAATTTGTTTAGTTTGTCATTTTCATCTAACACGATAACATATGCACATGTGGAAGGCCTTGTTTACGAGGAATTCAATAACATATATGCATATGTGACTACTCACGGCCAATACCCCTTTCTCAATTATGTCCGTTTTAATTTCTCAAGTTTTGCCTTTGAATACTCACAGTGAGAGGTAAGTACGGGCGATCTTGTGGAGTTTGTCCATGGAGTAATTCAATTTTAATTTCTTCCCAATTTGGATTGCATGTCAAGGTGATGAAAAGATCGGCCTACCATATTTTTGGACCTAAAGTCATTGCATCTTGGTAACGTTGATACATGTCATGTGGGCTTCTAACAAATGATGACTGAGAATCCTTCTACGACCAATGTTTCTGTTGTAAGAGTCATGTTCAATTGGTTAATTTTTTCTATACGAGAATTTAAAACAAATATTGGATTAAAGATCATGAGATTCATACTTGCATTGTTTTCTCTTTGCATTGAAGGAGTCTTGAAGTCTGAATATAGTTACGCTTGAATTTTGTATTGATTGTCACGTAGCCATCTTAATTTTGGGCTTCAATTTTTGCCATATTATCAACCACATATTGTTGTAAAAGACGACCCCCTGTTGAAGCAAGACGGCGTATCACCTTAGGCATATCAGAAAAGAAGATTAATATGCATTTGCATGAATTGTTGAAATTAGATGCCTTGATAATTATATATTTTACTAACACATAATACATTATGAATAGTAGTCGCAACATGTCATTAGCCTTCCACGATCATCACGACTATAAATATCCACACCCATATGTTCCATACGGTAATAATTGCAAAAGGAGTCGTAGTATCAGCGATTCTAGAGCGATTGAAGTTGTTCGCTGAGTATGCGAACCATGACGTCTTTTTCCAATTTGATTCGTTTCACCATGACCACCTACTATAATAACAACAACCTATGATGATGTTGGCAAACTATGCAGCTGACAATTAGAAGCACACTCTTTTATGATGAGTTTACAATTGGGCGGATCCGACGTTGTCAGAGGTTTTGAAATGTATGAACAAATGGATTATGTTGATCCAACAATCGTTGTATCTTTTGTAACACACTTCTATCTAAAGCTTGGTTTTCCGACATTCGATTTTCTATTTCATGCTCGGTGTCGTATATATAAGCTTGTAAAAGCAGTAGTCTACATCCTTCACTTGGTAAAAGAGACCCAATCTTGTATGTGGTATATTGCACCTTGGGGCGCGAAGGTATAAATTCCACGTCCTTCCATATTTAAGCTTTCCTTACCTTTGATCGAAGTGAATGCAAACACATGATTATACGCTCGAATATTTTGCCTAAGCCCCATGCGCCTCGGATGTTTGATACGAAAAGGTGCATTTCTATTGGAGGCTAGATATTGAAGGTAAGAACAATTTTTTTCTTTCAAGCAACATACTATTTGTTTCGACTGAAATAATGCGCTGCAAACAGAAAGCACATGTAGTTGGTTGGGTAATTGGCAACTTAAAATGCCCATATTTTCATGGTAATCTCTAGCACAATTGTGATTTATCCTTTCTCTTCTTCTTCAATGTTGTCGTTTGAAATTGCACAATATAGTTTCATTGTTGGTCATGATGATTCGATTGTATCTTCATGCACATAGAAAATAAACTAAATATTAATTAATGAATGAACTTGGAATAGAAGTAGTTTAAGACAACCACTAAGAATTAATATGAAAGAATGTGTATAAAAAAAAAATAAAAATTTAGGTAGCTAACCATTGGGAGCATCGAGTCAAATTTATTCCATTAGGAATTTGCGGCCTATTTGAACGTGCCAGCTTTGTCTTATATGGCTAAAAACGTATTCTTGTTGATGCTTAGTATGATTGGTGTTTGAAATGGATGCATCGATTGTGATGATAAATATATCTTCATGAACTATTACATAGAAAATGGAAGCTTCCATTTATTAATAGAATGTACATACAATAGAAGTAGTTTGTAAAAGGCAACGATTAATATGAAGAAAAATGTATTAGAATAAAAAATTAGATAGCTAACCATCGGGAGCATCACTCATTATTCCATCGGCATATATACGAAAATATTTGAGCATTGGCAAGCATCTTATATGGCTAGAATGTATCATTGTTGATGCTTCGGCATGATTGGTGTTTGAAGTTAATGCTTGACGTCATTGGTGCCACTGAAAATCGTGTAGTTGTTCCAATAAAGTCAACTAGTCCCCACATAGAGACGTCATTGACATTAGATGTTGGTTTTTTTCTAGTTTATAGTCCTATGCTTGGAGGGCGATTAATTGATCGATAACCTAAGTGGATTAACATAAGCAAATATACACATGTATATATACACACATGGGTGTTGTACATTAATGAGATTTGCATCGGTTTGGATTTCTTAAATTCTGATCGAGTCACTCTTTCTTGGTCTCGACTTGCACGACGTCGTTGTGCCAAAATATGTTTGATGTTCCATTTGTTGTTGTTTGCTTTAGGATGTGAAATAAAATAAATCACATTTTCCTAACATTTGTTAACAAAATAAAGCCACCATATGCAAAGTTTATAGGCGCAAATAAAATATAACATACACCAAATTATTTAATATTTGGAATACGTTGAGACTCTGAGCAAACATAATTATAATCCTCTAAAGAGCTTCACTTTTTTCTTCCTTGTGCTTACTTAGACGCAATTCTCTCTTACTATGCTTTTACTCAACATCTTGAAATTACATTGGAGAAGGCATCTAATAGTAATGGAGCCAAAATTTTGAGTTTCTGATGGGAGTTTTAGAAAAAAGAAATCATGATTTTTAGGTGGTTGGAAGCAAGTGGACAATTGTGTTCAAGAAAACATGGAGTAGTTTTTTTTTTGTGATGTGCAGAGAGGAGAGGGAGAAGAAGGAGGTGTGCGGTTTCCTTTGTTCGTTTTTTTGTTTTTGTTTTTTTTCTAATTTTTAAATGGTTATTTGTGTTTACATATTTATATATGGCCATTACACCATAAAGGGTCAAACACTGCAAAGTCACTAAATAAGCATATATTGTGTTCTTTTGAGACGAGACGGAGAGGATGAGTGAAGAACCAAAGGTTGTGTGTGTAACAAGAGGCTTAGGTTACATAGCATCATGGTTGGTGAAGCTCTTATTACAAAGGGTTATACTGTCAAAGCCACTGTTCGTGACCCAAGTTAGTATTTGTATACTTGCTCTTATATCATGTCCTTTCCTCAGGCAATTTACGTTTACATTAAACTACAACACTAACTTGAGTAATCAAACATCACAAAGCTACACCTCACTTTACGCATATGAAAACTATCAATATGTCACTTATATGTGTGTTCTTGCTTACTAAAATGCACATTTCGGTTATTACAACCACGTCCCAAATTTTATGTGAATTACCAAAATACCCTAGTGATAATGTTGACTTTTGTTGACTTTTAGACGACATGTGAAAATTTATTTCTTTATATTCAACTAGTACTCGTCGATACGAACATGTGAATGTAAGCGGAACTCAATTCGGAGTTAACGAACGTTTTTACGGCTTTAAAGTGTAGGGGCATTTTAGTAATTTTCACGCCCGTAAGTAACTTAGGGTTTTGGCTGGCTGCTGTGCAGCAATCCTTTAATTCCCTCATTCACTGCGCACGATCTCTCTCTCTCTCTCTCTCGGCCAAAACCACCCAGGCCATCCAAACCACTAAATTTTGGACGAATCACAAAGCAGATCGGCAGGTCGCTCAAGATCATTACCATTACGATCGTCTCGTCATTTTGGGCCAAGACGCTGTGATTTGGGAATTTCCATAATCGAACCCAATTGGCCAAACCGCCTTGGGAACAAAAACGACAAAAATTTGCCATTCAAGTTTGTACAATCCCAACTTAGGTAAGCCTCGAAACCATTTCCATTGGTTTATTACATTGAGTAGGTTCAAATCGACATAAAGAACGTGGATTTTGGTGCGGTTTTGAAGGAGGGCAATTAGGGTGTCCGAAACGGCCAATTTCAGGCCATCTCGTGCATTTTCCATTTAGTGGTATGAAAATATTCTACTCGTCAATACCTTCATTTTGATATATGACACGTTGAATTTGGTAAGTAATGAAGGAGTTATGAATTTTTGAAGTTTTGGGATTAAATCGGTATTTTCGAAATTCTTCCGGCGAACCAACGCGGCGGAGGACGGCGAGAAAGCTCATTGACGAGGCGAGTTGAGGGTGAAGGAATATTCGGGTGCGGTAGCAGAATATTCACGACGACGTCCGGCATATTCCGTCGAAAAGGTATATTCCATTAAGTTTGGTGCAGCTGGCGGGTGAACTTTAACGACACCTCGTCGGCGGGCGCGTGGGCGGCGTCGGCATACGCGTGGCGCACGGCGGCAAGGTTTCGGGCCAAATCGTTTTCAAGCCCATTTTTCGCTAAAATAGTATTATTTTTGGGTTCTTTTTTTCTATAAGGGTTATAATTAATTATTTGGGGATGTTTTTAACATTGTTCCCTAATATTAAATAGAGTAATTCTTCGACTCCACACACTTTGAGGAAGGCAACAACGAGAGAATTTCACTCCGATTACACAGTGAGTGGACTTTTGTTTTACTTTATTAAATGGTTTTATATGCTTTGAATTATTTATGGTTTGATATATTCTTGATTTCCATTGACATTTTGTGACATGAAAAAAATATATATATATATATATATATATATATATATATTGAAATGATTTTGAGATTTGAAAATATATATAGATATATATTATGGAATGACTTTGAATATATGACTCCGTTGAGAATGTTATTTATGCAACGTTAAATATTTGGGAAATTATGAAGTATATGATATTCTTCACTTCTACACATGATGTATATATGTATGTTTTCAAACACACTTGGTATGCTTTCACTACGTTGTAGTATCGTCTCATGGCCGTAGGACAAGTCTCACATGTTTGGGTCACACGCCTTGTACTCCGGGGGTATTGTTCGGTAAATACCTTAGTGCAAGCTTGTCTTACGTTTATGTTTATTTTTGGGGGAAAAGGCCCTCGTAAGGACTCGGGTGTGACGCGCTAATGTGCAAGTGCTTACATGTGTGTGGTAACTAGGAGTACAAATTGATTGATAACGTAAAGTGCTTATGCGAGGATTGAGAGAAATTTGTTCCTCAGCACGTACATAGGTGATTGTACATATACCCTGTGTTGGTTTTTCCTATTTATACTATTGATATTTATATGATGAAATGACTTATGAAAAATATGAATTATTATATCTGATTTCATATTGAGATTACTTTTCGGCTATACATATATTATAGTACGATTTGGCACATGCTACGATGTGATTTTACAAATATCTTTAGTTTCAAATAGGGGTTACTGTTGAAAGAAAGGTATTTGGCTTTTATTTTTCGTCCACTCACCTTTGTTTTTGCGCCTCCTTACCGAGACCTAGTGATAGAGCATGAGTGCCGGTCGAGGCATACGAGTGGCTACGATTCTATCCCAGACCATGTAGGGATTTATTATTCTTATTCGAGTTTCTTTAATAATATCCATCCACTGTTATGGATAGAATTCCTAGGAACTTGATTTATTATTTGTTTCAGATTCAAATTAAGTACGCTCTGAACCTTATGCATATTGGTATTAAATTCCGCAAACTTTATGTCAATGTAGTTTTTACTTAAACTAAGTGTTTTTCATGCATTTAATGGCTTCATCACTTACTTAGTGTCGGCGGCACGCCGAACTGGTATCCACGTGGGTATCGGAGGTGGGGTGTGTCATCAATACAACATACAACCGGTGGCGAAGCTACGTAGGAGCGAAGGGGGCGGCCGCCCCTCCGCCCAGCCGAAAAGAAGGCGCGGGCAGACCCCGCGGGTTACTGGTTCAGGCGGAAAGTGAGCAGCATTGCGGGCGGTGCGGTGGTTTGAAACTAGGGGTTTTTGTTATTTTAAAATTCGAGGCCAAAACGACGTCGTTTGGGCTGCAGTAAAAAAAAATTTTTTTTTACAAAGCAGCGTCATTTGGTTTATGAAATAAAAAGAAAAACAAAGCGAGGATCTTGGTCCCCGTCCCAAATTCCCAATCTGTTTGTATTAACCCTCCCCACCCTAGATCCCCACTTTTTCCAGGAATCTCGTTCCCTGTTCCACAGTCCCCGACCCACCCACCCACCCCCACCTTCTCCCCTTTTCCCAAATCCCACCCCGTTTTTCTTCTCTTATTCGGTTGTTGTTAGCCACTAGGGCCAGAAATTTGCTCCAAATTCCAATTAGGTAAAATTTTAATTTACTTCAAACCTAATTGATTATTGAATACAATTTTTGTTTAATTGATGTAGGATATAGGGTTATACATTATATGGTTGTTGATTATAGATTATTTCATATGAATACTATTATACTACAAATTCCAATTAAGGTAAAATTTTAATTTATTTCAAACCTTAGTGATTATTGAATCTACAATTTTGTTTTTCTACTCTAGGACTAAGAGTTTAAGATATTTGTTTTTCTTTCGTTTATACGGTTGCG
Organism: Gillenia trifoliata; assembly: GCA_018257905.1. Classification (NCBI taxonomy): domain Eukaryota; kingdom Viridiplantae; phylum Streptophyta; class Magnoliopsida; order Rosales; family Rosaceae; genus Gillenia; species Gillenia trifoliata. The sequence continues at coordinate 13,491,182 of CM031086.1, forward strand.
TAATGGAAAAGTATTTATAAGAAAGCAGTGCTTAAATCCTTCTCCAAATATTAGGATAGTCTCCTCTTCCTTCAAATAATGCGGGTAGTCTTCCTCCATCTTCAAATATTAGAGTAGTCCTCCTTTCCTAGTATTAAGGATTGTGCACAGCAAAAGTGAGATTGCGAGTTAGATGAAATATTAGCTAATCTTCTGCGGACCACGGGTGAGATGTTATTGCTTGATTATCCACTCCAATTATCGTGAAGCAATTCGTAGTACTACCTCAAAAGGAACCTTGTCAACTAAATCTCATCATGCCAAGGAAGCTAGCGACAATCGATGTTTTTATCACGAGGTTGGTTTTGATCATTTTAAGTGGTTGGAGTATAGTATAGTAAAAATGCGCATTTTGGCACTTGAAGTACAACCAGCTAAAATCTCTGATGAAATACGACAATTTGTGGATGCAAAATGGGTCTGTGCACCAGAGGCATTATGGAGGATATTCAAATTTATTATGTACCGATTATATCCATCAGTTGAGCGATTACAAATACATCTGTCGAATATGCACCAAGTTATATTTAATGTTGATGATACTATAATAGAGATTTTGGCAGATGCAAGGCAAACAAAGACAATGCTTACTGAATTTTTCACTCTTAATTGTCAAGATTCCGCTGGTAGACGATATTTATATAGAGATATCCCAAACCATTACAGCTGGCTTAAACAAAAAAGATCTTGGGAGAAAAGAAAGAATTGCATCAAGGTTATTGGGCGAGTATATACAGTACCACCACTGGCGAAGCTGCTACGGAACGAGGGGGGGCGGTCGCCCCTCCGCTCGCCGGCAAACCAAGCCACACTGAAGCCCCGACCCCCCTGGAGGCTGGAGACCGGAAATGGAGGAGCAGCGCCGCGCAGCCCGCAAGAGGCCGGCGGTGCTGCGTTTCTGGGAAAAATTCAGGAAGGTGTTGATTGCCAACATCAATGAAGGTGTTGATTGCCAGTGTCTTCGCGTCTAAAATTCAGGAAGGTTTCCGGATTGTCAGCATCAATGAAGGTGTTGATTGCTTTCTGATCCAGCGCTTTGTAAAGGTGGCCGATGAAGATATTGTCAGTGTCTTCGCGTCTAAAATTCAGGAAGACATCATATCTCCAACGACCACCGGATGAAGAAGAAGAAGCCATTAACAAGCACAATATCGACACTTGCTTAATGACATAACAACTGAAATACTCGATTGAACTTCAGAGTAAAGCACCCCAATAAAAAAAAGACCGCTGGATATTGGTCCGATCGATAAGTCTCGGTCAAAAGCGTGTTAACTCCAAGTCAGGCCCACAAAATATTTTAAAAAGTAAAACATCGTTTGAATTTTGGTACAGAAAAATATACCCCAAACGAAAAAGAAATGCTTTTTGTATTCAATGGCAATGAAATAGCGTGTTTTTCACTTTCACATTTTATAATTTTTTTCTTCACAAAAATAAAAAATACTAAAGGCTTTATGTGTTTCCAACTTTTCACCATCGTCTTCCAGGAATGGATATAGAAACTTCATTGTGTACGAATTTGCAAACTTTGGAGGTCTAGTAATGTGCCAAGAAAAGTGACACAATTTAGGGTTTGTTTTGAAATGATTTTCGAAGAGTCATAATCATAGGCAAAGCTATGTAGGAGCAAAAGGGGACGACCCCCCCCTCCCGCTCGCCGGAAAACAAAGGCAGGAGCGACGCTTGAACCCCCCTGATTCGACTGAAAGCTGGGAAGCAGCGATTGTCGAGTCGGCGATACAAGCCTTTGGCTGACTGTCTGGGCAGTTCGGCGGTGTGAGGAGGAATAAGACATAAGGGATGAGGATTAAAAGTAAAGAGAATCAGACGTGACACTATTTATTACCATTAGATTTATTTGAAAGGCTTCGATTAAAAGCCTTCCATAATATTGCAGGGTAAAAAACATGCAGAGGATCCTACGAAAAATCTTTTTTTTTCTCCACGTGGCGTCATATCATTGATTAATAAATTGTTTAGCCCAACTTTATCCTCAAGATTTTGATCGTATGGACCTCATGAATCTTCCAATTCAACTTGACAATTACATTCATGATATGAAGATGCATAGTGAGTTTTCATCATTGAGAGAAATTAGTGATCTTGCAAAAGAGTTAGTGAAGACTGGGAGGTGTGAAAGGTATATACATTGACTTTGGTGCTACTGGTTGCAACCGCTTCGGTGGAGAGAGTTTTTTTTGCTATGAAGATTGTGAAAACACCATTGCGTAACAAAATGGGAGATCAATGGTTGAGTGATAGCATGCTTGTTTACATTGAGAAAGATGTATTTGCTTGTATTGATGATGAGCCTATTATGCAACGTTTTCATGACATGAAACCTCACCGGCAACAATTGTAATTTGTTTGTATTAATTAATTATGGAAGACATTACCATATAAAAAGATTTAGTTGTTGCCATTTTTCTTTAACCTTGCATTCTTTTAAGTTCGCCCCTCCCCCCGAGAAATCTTGGCTTCGCCGCTGCATACAACAACAAAGTTATCAAACTATCCCATAATTATGCAGATAACGCACCAAATCACATATATTTGTAAAATCCACAAGGGACAATGCAAAATCCACACACGCAAACACACACATCCACAATAAAGAATTAATCCGTACCTTATCAGCACTTTGTTTCGCTTTCTCGGTCTTTTCTTTTTTAGCCTTCTGCTTCTCCAATTTCTCCATCTCCTTTTTCTTCACAAATGAAAAATAAATAAATTTTGATTCGATTACAGAAAAGAGAAAGAAAAACAATATACTAATTGCTTCTTACTTCTAAACTTATTGACCTCTAAGTTTTTAAAGAGCAGCGGCTTAGGAGATATAAGAAGCCCTTCGACATTATCACCACTAATCACTTTTATCCTACCATCCCTGCATTCAGTGCAGAATAAAGTCAACCTGAAGTTAAAAAGCTCCCACATTTTTGCATATTCCACTAACTTCATAGCCCTATTTTGAAGGAAGACACCAAGGCATCATAAAAATGGACTCTTGAATTTGAACCAGAAATGTTGCAGGGCTCATGCAAATATTGTGGCAAGCAGAATGCTCAAAGGGACATGTACAACAAATAATTGAAATTTTAAAAATCCGCAATGTCTTTAAACAATCAGAGAAAATGTAGGCCTCAGAGAATTGCAAGACACAAAGTATTAACAAATCGACTGGACTAATCTTGGGATCCAATACAATCAGAACCTTGCCACTGTTCTTATTGATCAAAGACAAAAATCATCCAAAAGCACACATAAAATTCAATTGCAGCGATAAATGTACAACTACAGATTAAAACATAGCCAAATTGAATATCCATTGCTTCGTGAAACGAAAATGGCAGTAAAGTTCATACCATAAAAACCTAATTCAAATTCTGCAGCAAATTTGGGAAAGAAAGAACGAAAATCTAGAAAGTTTGAATCTAATTCCTTTTAACAAATAAAAGAAATCAACAATTCCAGAACAAATAGAAATTGAATTGTTATTCCTAGTCCTTAACCTTCTGCGAAGCAAACACAACCTAGCAAAATTTTTCGATAATCAAACTCTACAAAAAAGAGCAAGAATCGAAATTCCAAACAGCCATCGCTTCCTAATCGATTTCAATTTCAAGAAACATTTGGGACTTGTATGGAAAAAAAATAATTGAAATCGGAAAACACTTGACTACAGCAAATACTCAAAATTCGAAGCAATTTTAGACAGATCCTAATTAATATTGGGTAATACCTTCCAAATTCTAGACGGCCATCGCTTCCTAATCGATTTCAATTTCAAGAAACATTTGAGACTTGGGCGAGAAGAATAGTGATTTTAATTGCAGACGACCATCGCTTCCTAATCGATTTCAATTGCAAGCAAAGCTCCAATGTTGCCGGAAATGATAGTGATTTTAGGGCGAGAAGAATGGTGGCGGTGGTTTAGTATTAGATTGAATTTGTTTTTGGGCGAGAAGAATGGTGAAGTCGGTGTAAAGATGGGTGTTTTAACTAATTATTCATTTTTCTAGATAATTATCAGTTTTCTGTCCTCCTCTTTCTTTCCCTCTCATTTCAATGTTTTTTACTATTATGTCCTCATTTTTTTTATTTTTTGTTTTTTTATAATCTATAACAATGAGTGTTTTAGATATTTTGTAGAAAATTTAAACTTAAGGTGTTACATCCCGTCCTTAAATTTAATGTATTTTATTCCCCGACGTTGTAAATTTACGAAAATACCCCTGGTGGGCTAAGTGAGTCCTACATGGACATTCGATTTTCTTGTCATACTTTTGTACCTTTCTTGTAATTTCTGTTTAGTACTCTTCACTACGAACCCGTGGGCGCAAGCGGGACGTCATTCGGACTTGTATTGGACAAGTTGTGAGTGAGGGCATTTTGGTAATTTTTGTTTTACAGTATTAGAGTTTCTGTGGTTTTCTTCCCATGGTTTAACATAAACCAGGGTGCCCTGCACCTCTGATATTTTCAGTTTGCAAAGGTTGCATGCAATTTGACTGCATGCATTTGTTGAGCACTTTTGTGCCTTTAAATCAGGTGCAATTCCATGTGGATTTCACCACACCTCAAACCTAACTCTTCCCAACCTATATGTCACTATACTCCCTGCTCCTTCCCCCGTGCCTCTGTGCTTAGCACACAGAAAACATACATGCAAACACCCAACCAGACTCGAACTTGGCCGAGTGCACCACCACCTCAAATTATTTTCTGTTCAATCTACCACAACCCTTAGCTCATCCTCACCACCTGAGGATCAAAACCCAGCCAACTAGTGAACCCAGGACCTCAAACCTCTTACCCAGAAACTGGAACCATTTCTCAGAAATTTTCCAACGAGTCCAAAACCTACCCTGACGAAAATATCATCAATTTGGACCTCGATCGAGCTGACTCTCATCACCAAACGACTTCTTGGAAGCCCTGGATCACATCCCAGGCCTTGCATGCAAGATTAACCTCGAAATCGTTAACATTCAAAATTAGGCCGAGGCTTTCAGGCAAGTTTTCCAGTTTTCGTCGGAACTCCGGCCGGTGAACGGCGAGCTGGAATTGCAGAGGTGACCGCGAGCTGACGTCAGCAAACCCGGTTCAAACGTCAGTCAGCCTGGTCGTGACATCAGCAGGTCCGGTTCAGACTGGTCGGACAGGAGAATATTTCTAGGTATATTCCGTTTCAAACCTGACGCCATGACGAAATATTCCTTTACAACGACAGAATATTCTGCAACGCCATTAGAATATTTCGTCAGTTTTAACATAATATTCCGTTAAAGTTAACGGTGCGCAATTAACTTTAACGGCGCGTGTGACAGACGCACAGCCGGTGCGTGTGCGGGCGCATGAGGCCTCTTGGCAGCGCGTGGCAGCGCGTGAGCCACTTTTCCAACAGTTTTAAGTCTAGAATCGAGTAAATAAAGGGGGATTTCGAGTCTTTTCCTTATTATAATTTGGATTCGACTTGTATAATGATTAGTATAGTAATTTCCCATATAGGTGAGACCTATTCCGAGGAGTATCGAGGCCAAACTAGGTACGGCAGCTACGATCCGACATACCAGTGAGTGGGCCGTTTTCTTTATAAAATATTATTATATTGTGTGTTTTAAATGGTATTTATGACTTGGTATAGCATGCCATGATTTGATGAACTTAGAAATGATTTGGTTAAATACCTTTATTTGAGTTTTAGAAACTTATTATTGGCATGACTATACGCTTGTGATTTTATTTACTTATCATGCATACTTGCACGGTGTTAGTACTGTCCGGGCCAGGACTAGCTTCACGTGTATGTTCACATTGCATCGACACGCTCACTTTGGATCCATCGTAGGTGCTAGCCTGTTCTAGTTGCCTTGGCAGCTAGAACTCGTTGTGATGCGCTTAGCGCTAGCTTCACGTGTATGTAGTATTAGAGCGTAATTATAACACCCAGCCTGTTCATGTGGCTACTTTCTGTATGAACTCGTGTGCTTGTATTTATTTGATAAGTAAACATATTTATACATTACTGTTGATTATTTGACCACCCGTATCCTTTTTGAGCGTTGTTCCCAATACTTGATTTATTTATATACTTATTATTGTTAAAGAAGTATTTTAGAAATTACTACGGGTTTTACAACGAGGGGTTACTATTTTCCGAAACTCAGGAAAAGTTTTATTAAACTTTACTTTTGGCCCACTCACCCTTCTTGTTTTTCGCCCCTCCAGGACTTAGGGACTAAGCTTGGCTAACGAGAGCTTGTGGCACCTGCTGACTTACATTTCAGTTAATGTATGGAAGAGTATTCCTTTGTTCTTTCTTATCCATCCTTTGGGATGGGAATATTATTTCCTTTACTGCGCTTCCTTGCTCTGACACTTAGTTTGTAATAAGGGTTCAATCCCACACTGCGCACTCTTTAAACTCTTTGTTACTCTTAAATTTCAACTTTTATTCAAATTCTTATTTCTTTTCCACGTCATGACTTCGTCACTCCTCCAGAGTGATGGTCAGCACGCCTCGATATCCGGTGTCCACCTGGATATTCGGGTCGGGGTGTGTCAGAAGGCCTTCTGCCTTAATAATATAGATTATTTAGGCAGAAGACCTTATGGTTAAACATTCATATAATTATGAAAATACTCTTCATTTACAAGCCATAAAAAACAATCAAATAAAAAAAGTGGAGACATGATAGTAAATGAGTGAAAATGAGTGGAAATAAGTGGTATTAAGGTAGAAGGCCTTATGGTTAAACATTTAAATAATTCAGAAAATACTCTTCATTTACAAGCCATAAAAAACAATCAAATAAAAAAAGTGGGGACATGATGGTAAAGGAGTGGAAATGAGCGGGAAAATGAGGGGGAGTAGAGAGAGAGAGTAAGTTAGACAGTTTGTTAAGATAATTTGAACACTAATTAAAATTTAAAAGTAAAAAATAAAAGGATTGTAATCCACGTTGAAGAGAAGTTGGCGAAAATAGGGGAAAGGAAAAGCCCAGATTTGCAGTTTCATTGGCATATAATCAATGCGACTATTTTTCTTGTGAAAATTTCCTTCTTATTGCATCCGACATCATCATCGTTCTCTACACACACTTTTCACAAACCACCATTTCAGAAGAAATAGAAATTCAGTGAGAGGATCAGGAAGCCTCAGACGTTTTGTGTGTTTTTGAAAAATAATTCCACAATCCTTTCCTCCTACAGGTTCAAGGTTAGTAATTCGTTGTTTGACATAGGGTTTAGACAAATTGTTAAGATACATAATTTGACATTTTGCTTCTTTCAAATATTTTTGTATTCATTTCATTCTTCACCTATATGTAAAGATGATTGGTTGATATTGCAATTATAGTGTACTCTTTAAGACAATTGATTCAATAATTTTGGTGTTTTGCACGACCCTAAGGCCATTCACCAATCTAGCAACAAATGCGGATTCATGAGCCTTTAGTTTTTGCTTTGTGTTTTCAAATTTATATTTAATCTTCAAATTTTATTAAATTGATATATGTTTTGATTTATTAGTTATGTGCACAATCGGAAAGGCTAAAAGCTCTATGCCAACTAGTAATGGAACAAAGTTGTTCGTTGCACATAGAATCAAGAGAGGGATATAATAATGGCAGCTGGATTATTCTATATTATACTTTTGAAGGTAGTCTTTCATAAATGCATTGTTTTATGCAGGAGAAAACTAAAACACATTAAGGTTTAGCCAAACATTTGGTGTTTATAATATCACCCGTGAGATTTTGCACACTAAACGTTATTTACAAATTTTTATTTGGCAAGATACTTTTTCTATGCACAAAGTCGAAATACTATTCAAATAGAAAAGTCAAAAATCGAACACAAATTTGTAAGTTCGCGTAGCGCGCTAGATTAAACAAAGGCCTCTCGCGCGTGCGTAAACGTGTGCAGAAAGGCTAATTAATTTATTAAAAGATTAGCTAAATTTATTAATGTTATAAAATCGTTAAGTGTTTTTTTAAAGGGTTACCCATGTTAATTGAAATTTTTTTCAATTTATTTAATCCGACAGTTGGAAATTAAGAATGGTGTGTAGAAAGTAAAAAGAGGTGTGTGGCTAGCACCCACACATTATTAAAGTTAACCTAAAGGGTAATTCTCACTTTACTATCCTCACGTATCGTGAAATTCGCACTTTGCTACCGTTAGTTTTTTTCGTCTCGCTTTCATATCTAAAGTTTGATTTTCCAGACACTTTTATACTTCCGTTAATCTATCTATTAAGTGCTCCGTTAACTGATGATGTGACAAATCTGTGGCCCACCAAATTTGTGCCAAGTGGACAATAAATATTAAAAATTAATTAATTAATAAAAAAATAAAAAATAAAAAGAAAAGCATCTTATTTTTCTCTTCCTCCTCCCTCTTCGACTCTACTGTACATCCACCCTACCCCTTCTACTTTAAGCCATCTCCGCACCAAACTCTTTTTTAACTTTGAATTTTTTAGTTTTTTTTTTATTTGTTGTATTTGATTTGAATTTAGTGACCCGTGGAGTTGGTTGATTGAAGAATGAGAATTTATTTTCTTTTTTATTGTTTTTTTTTCTTTAGTTTTTAAATAATTTTATATTTTTTAGTGGGCCAAAGTCCTACCACATCATTAGTTAGCTGATGTGATATCCCACATCGACCAACGGAGAATGGGTGATGTGCCTTATATGTACATGCCCACCTCCAATTAGCACGAGGCCTTTTGGGAGCTCACTGGCTTCGGATTCCATTAGAACTCTGAAGTTAAGCGAGTTTGGGCTAGAGCAATCTCACGATGGGTGACCCACTGGGAAGTTGCTCGTGAGTTCCCAGAAACAAAAACGTGAGGGTGTGGCCCAAAACGGACAATATCGTGCTACAGCGGAGTCTGTCCGAGATGCGACAACTGAAAACTTGACGAATAAACTAACGAATGCATAAAGTGTCAAGAAAATTAAACTTTAGGTATGAAAATGGTCATGTTGCCATAGTCATGTGAATTTGTTTGTAAAACGGTAAAATATCACATTAGCTTGAATTATTCCAAAATAAATTTGCTGTAATCATAAAGCCAAAACACATACAATCATAACTCAAAACAATCAAACTAACAAGAAAACAAAATAATTTTATTTGATTACTGTTAACAAATTAAGGAGAGAAAATAAAATGGTATTGTTATTGGCAAATCTCATTTTACAAGTGTATTTTTCTTTCTAAATATAAAAAATTTGGAATGCAAATAAGAATTTTAGAGTGTCAATAATAATTTTTAAGAACAATTATTATCAATCACCTCTTCGATAAAATTGAAATCTTGTGCACCTTGTCCTTGTGACTCCAATCGCATATCTATCTGGATATCTAGTAGAGTATAATAAAGATGGAGAGTAGAATTTGAGAAGAAAGTGATAGGAACATATTTATGCGCCTTAGTTAGCTTGTTTTCTTGCATTTACATAGTTAGTTATTGTTTATTATAGTAACTTAAGCTATTTTCGTGTGTTTGTAGGTTCAAATGGCAAGTGAAGCAAGAAAGTGCATTTTGGTGCATTTTAGAGCAAAATTGAGCTTAAATGGAGTGCATGTATATGGAGCACAAGGAATGGACGAATTGGGAGGTCAAATGAGGTTAGGAATATGCTAAAAAGATGGAGAAATTAATTCAAGACATTGAAGATAAGGAATCAGCAACAAGGATGAAACATTATCTGAAACATTATTCAAATCTTATCTTATCTTATCTTATCCTAATCTTATCATCACCATTTTCTACCTAATTCCAGCTGCATGGGAGATTCAGTTTCATATGAAGACATTTTGATAATCTGAATGTTTGAGGACTTTAATTCATCCTAAAGAGTGACTATAGAAGTTTGGAAGACAAGGATATTGCAAAAGTAGAATCCGAGTGAAAATTGGACAGTGCTGTGCTAACTGCCAACTTCGACAGAGCACCCAGAATTCCTCAGAACGAATTACGTGTTGTGCCATATATGGTTGGAAAGCTCTGGATGTCTAGTTTTCATAGGATTTTACAGATCGTCATTCTGATATTTATTGAAGAGTTTACCGCTGTTTTAGTGACTGGAGGTCGAAACAGGAAGATGAGTCCTAATCGAATTGGGATTCAAGGAAGAAAACGTGGCAGCTATTTGTGCGTGTTTTTGGACTTAATTCAGATGGATGTAGGAGTTCTAAGGAGGTCTAAACTCTCTAGAAAACCGTGCTTGAGAGTTATTTGAGGATGCAATTAATTAGAATAGCATAGAAGACCACCGGAGGGGGGCACACAAGAGCCACAAGTCAGAAACTGAAGATTGTGCCGCAGCTTTGGAGGGTTTAGGTGTATTCTATCTATGTTTAATTTTATTTGTTTTTGTTTCATTGTAATTATGAGTAACTAATTTCTTTTTAGTTAGAGGCGAATTCGAAGCCATGGACATATGTTTTATATGAATTGATTACATCCAGTTATTGTTTCATGAATTGTGAATGTGGTGTACTTAACTGAGTTATTAAGAACTTGTTTATGTATGTGGGTTGAGGGTCGACACTTAATTTTGCATGCATGAATTTGATGCTAGAATATAAGGGACTTTCACCTAATCGTTAGAAACTTATATTCACAAGTAGTGAAGGTTGCTAGTCACAATCGCGTTAAGTGAATCCTTGGTAGGAGTGTCATGCTGTTCATAGTCACAAATACCTTGTCAATGCTTATGGTTTCCATTGAACTTAATGATCTTTGTTAAATGGCTCTATCATGCGTATTCCATAGTTAGGGAATTTGATAAAGAATAATTTGGTTGTGATGCGTTGTCCATTCAATTCAATGAATCTAGGGAAATCTGAGAATTAATTCGTTCAATACAATTAATTTGGGGCATTGTCATTCATGGTTTATTGAAAGAATAACTGGAGATTGATTTATGTTGCATATGTGTCATGTGTGGAGAAGGACCTTCTAACTAGCCATTTACCCATTCAATTCAATAAAATTCATTTTCTATAAAGTTGTTTTCTAAAGTTTCTGTTTTAAATTTCAATTTCGTCAAAATAAATCCCCTTTTTCTTAAGTCTTGTTTATTGAGTCAAAATCTGTTTTCTCTTAGTCTTTTGAGTCTTTTAAGTATTATTTTCGTCAAAACCAATTGTTAGGTCTAGAGTTGAGTCTTTTTGATTGTTTCTTGCTGTTTTTAGTGTCTTAAGTTAGTTTTGAGTCTATAGAGTCTAATTTAGTGTTTTTGAGTCTTATTTTAGTTGATTAGCATCCCTAGTTAATCCCCGGTCCAGAACGATCCCTACTTGCATATTTACTACAATTGTCAACAATAGGGTTTAATTTGTGTGTCAAGTTAATTTTCACATCAAATTTTGGCACCGTTGCCGGGGATTAGCAAATTTGCTAATCCCTTTGTTTCTGTTAGTGTCTTTTACTTTTGATATTTGATTTAGTTTTCTCTCTTTGATTTTAGGTACTAGAAATGCAAGGCATGGAAATTGCTATCATTCAAGCTCAATTGGCAAATCTTACTTCTCAGTTGTCGCCGTATGTCGAAAGGACCACAAGGCAAAGTGTCCCTACCTTTGATGCATCTTATAGGCAAGAATATCAAGCAAATCAGCAACCACAAAGAGGATGGGAGAATGTCAATACCTAGGGTTACCATGATCATAATCAATCAGGGAACAATTTGTTTTCCAACATGTATAGTTAGAATTGGAATGATCATTCAAACTCTATGTGGTGGGAATCTCAACAAACTCAACAAAGAGAATATTGGCAGCCATATGAGGAGTATTATACAACACCTATGGAGCCACCACAGCCTCCCCCACAACAACCTGCCCAAAACACTTCGGGTACTTCTTTGGATAATGATACACTTCTTAAGCTACTTACCACTTTGTCTTAGGGGCAAGAGAATCAAACCAAAGCAATGCAAAACCAAGCCAATGCAATGCAAAATCAAGAAAAAAGGGTGGATCACTTGGAGAAGCAAATTGGGCAGATTGCAGAGTTTGTAGGACAGTTTCGAGACCAAAGTAAATTCCCTAGTCCAACCATTGCGAATCCAAATGGAGGATTTGAATCTGCAAAGGCCATCACCTTCGAAAGTGGCATGGAGGTTGGAGATGAACCCAAGATGTCCAAACCAAGCCAAAACATGGACGAACAGCTGCTGCCCAAAGAGGAGGAACATGATTCAATCACAACAAGGGCAAAAAACACCTTGCTGCAGCCACCTGAAGATCCCAACCCCAATGCCGCAGCCCCTACTCTTTCCTTGCCACTTAAATCAGGTGATACCGTTCCTAAATCAATGATTTCTAACTCGATACCTCCTAATGTACCTTTCCCTGGCAGATTTATGCAATCAAAGAAAGAAGAACAAGAGAAAGACACCTTAGAAACCTTCCAGAAGGTGCAAGTCAATATCCCACTCCTTGATGCAATCAAACAAGTTCCAAAATATGCCAAATTTTTTAAGGAACTGTGCACAACAAGGAAGAGAATTTTGAACAAAGAAGTGGATGTGTTTCCTACAACTTTCGAAGTGGTGTTTGTCCTTGAGTTCTTGTCGGAGCACACAAGTAAGCCACCTCCCCGAATTTTAATTTTGTTTTATACATGTTGGTGGGGAAAGGCCTTAGCAACTATACAGTTATCAAAATTATGTTGGTTGTACAGATTGAAGTGGCTTAAGGGTTTAAGAAACTGATTATATGTTTGGTTGCACAAGATGAGCAACTACAAACTATTAAAAAATTACAAAGGTTTCAGGCACCACTACAGCCACTTATAATCGAATGGTTGCATGCCTTTCTCACCATTAAGCTATTGGTTGATGAGAGAGTCACAATTCAATTTAGTTTGTTATCTTAACCACCATTCATGGATATTGGTTGCTAAATTGAAAACTCCAGTAATTACCACACAAAATTTATCGACCTCTTTCTCAATGGTTAATAGGTTATTATTGCTTTTTATTGTTTTCCTTTACAAACCAAGTTATTCAAGTATTTAGTTAATATCAAACTTTTTTTGAGTTGGGGATTAAAATCATCATTTCATTGGTCTTCCATTAAAGGGGGGTTAAAATCATCATTTCAAAACAATTCTCGTAACTCAAAAGCCAAGAGCATAAGAGTTCGACCATTCGCTGACCAGAGAGTTCAGGACTTACTAATTTTTTGAAATGGGGATTTCATGAACGTTGTGAGGCTTGAGGCGTGATGTAATCACCCTAAACATAGTTCTCAATTGGTTTTGCAAGATGAGGAGTATTAAAGAAGCTTTAAAGATACTAATGACAGAGTATGATCAAATAGAACAGACTAAGAGGTTTCGGGATGATGTTATTTGGCTATCACAGCGCTAATAGGTTTCGGGATGATGTTATATGCTGCCATTACCAAAGGGATTTACCATTCAAGGGACGTTAGATCAAGCATGCCATTTACTATATGAACGAGTAGATGCTGGGGTCTTTCCATATCTTTAGTGAGCACTGATTAATGCTGCTGTAAATTAGGTTTGAAGAAGGAAGCATATGAACTTGCAAGAGAGATGGAAGAAACGGACTGTAAACAGAAATCTGAAAATATGGTTCAATTTAAGCCTCAAGCCTCCCAATTGCCAATTCCCGTCAAATCCTAATTTCAGTCAAACTTTTAAGTCCCCAACTCTAGTATGCGAACAACCATCCCCGACTGGTATAACAGATGAAGTTAATTGTTTGAAATGACGATTTTAACCCCTTTTTCAACAGAAGACAGAATTTTGATTTGGACCTTAATTGTTGACGGAGTTCATAATCTGTATTGCAGTATTGGAGTTCTGTGGTTGTCCATAGATTGAAATGAATAATAAGAATAATTGCCAAGTGAATTTAGACAATACCAACTTTATAATATCATTCATCCCAACAGACATGCTTTCCTGTAGTACTCAGTACTTTGGCTAATCACAATATCTTACAAGCCATTCCTTACTTAAACAACAATAGTATGGCATCTCACCTATCCACTTCTAGTACATACCATTTATACAAACAAAACATCATATGCCATAACCAAAATAAACAAAATGGCCATATGCAACCAAACTTGCCAAGATAAATCAAGGCTTGAACGACCTCAATATAGGTTTCACATTAACAGTTCCGAATTTCACTAATTTAGCAAAACACGGGCATACCAGTTTTTTCTTAATGACATTTCCAAGCATAGCATCTGCAACAGCCAGTGTTTCCCTAACGCAGTGCGCACGCAAGAATTTGCGCAGACATGAACACAGATTTCAAAGCTTACTGCCAATCAGCAGGGTTGCTGTTTTCAAAGCTTTCGCTGTATTCTTACACTTGGAAAAAGCTTTCGCCCCAATCATCAGATATATATAGGAAAAACAATGGAAAACCCCTAAAACAAAAGGCTAGATACACTAAAAATAAACCTCCAATCGAACAGCCAGTGTTTCCCCATTGTAAATGTTTGAATTCCATATTGTTTTTGCTATGATTTATTCAAATCAAAGGCTATAAAAAAATTGCATGATACACTATCATCCAACACGCACACATGAACACAGATTGAGACCTGTCTTGACACACCCCACCCTCGATACCCACGTGGATACCAAGTTCGGACGTGCTGGCCGACACTCGTAAGTGACGAAGCCATTGTATGCATGACAACACTTAGTTTATGCAATTTAAAATGTCAAAAATTTGTGGAATTTAATTCAAATATGCACAAGGTTCAGAGTGTACTAAACTGAAGCAACGGAAACAGAATAATAAGTCAAGTTCCTAGAATTTCTATCCATAACAGGGATGGATATTATTAAAGAAACTGAAATAAAAACAAATCCATACATGGTCGGGAAGAGAATCAGAGCTGCCACTCGTATGCCTCGACTTCACCAGATGCTCTATCGCTAGGTCCTGAACGGGGCGCAAAAACAAAAGGTGTGAGTGGACGAAAAATAAAAGTTTTCTAAAACCCTTCTCTTTTCAACGTAGTAACCCCCTGTTTGGAAATCAGTATACTTGAAAAATTATACTACCGTAGTATAAGTCAAAACATAATTTATATGTATAACTGGAAACATATTTCAACATAAAATCTGTCAATAACTGTTCATATTTCCATAAATCATTTCGTCATATATATCAATAATATAATAAAGAAAACCAACATAGGGTATATGTGCAATCACCCATGTACGTGTTGAGGAACATCATCTCAATCCCCGTACAAGCAATTTACGTTATCAATCAATTTGTACTCCCAGTACCACACACATGTAAGCACTTGCGCAATAGCGCGTCACACCCGAGTCCTTACGTAGTGGGGCCTTTTTCCCAAAAATAAACATAAACGTAAGACAAGCTTGCACTAAGGTATTTACCGGACAATACCCCTGGGGTACAGTGCGTGTGACCCAAACATGTGAGACTTGTCCTACGGCCGTGAGACGGTACTACAACGTAGTGAAAGCATACCAAGTGTGTTTGAAAACATACATATATACATCATGTGTAAAAGTGAAGAATATCGTATACTTCATAATTTCTCAAATATTTCAACCTTGCATAAAAAGTTACATTCATTTGGAACCATAAATAAAATACCTATGTATTTATGCATAAGCGAAATCATATTATAAACCATTTCATAATATATATCCATAAATATTCATGCCTCAAAAATCACTTAAAAATCATAATTATATCAAGCCATAATTATTTCATAGCACAAAAATCATTTAATAAAACAAAAGTCCACTCACAAGTATTCGGGAGTATAATCCCCCTCGGTGTCGCCGTCCTCGGAGCGCCTTGTCGTAGGATTACCTATTTAATATTAGGTAACAATGTTAAAAACATCTCCTAAATAAATAATTATAACCCTTTAATAAAAAGAACCCAAAATAATATTATTTTGGCGAAAATGGGCTCGAAAAACAATTTTCGGGGCCCGAAAACCTTCCCGCCACCGTGCACCGCCGCCGGCGCCGCCGCACCGGTCGGGAAACGGCCGGACGTGCCGCCAAGCGCCAGGATGTGCTGGCACGCTCCGGCACGCGCTTGCACGTGTCACCACGCGTCGGCACGTGTCGCCACGCGCTGGCACGTGTCGCCACGTGCTGGCACGGGCCTGCTGACGTCATCCCATGCGCCTGCTGATGTCAGCGCCGTTACAGTCAACGGCGTCAGTCAAACTAAACGGAATATACCTTTTTCTGACGGAATATTCTAATGCCGTCAGGAATATTCTGTTACCGTGACGGAATATTCCATCACCTTCAACCCTTCTCCGGTCGCCGTCGCCGGCACCGCCATCTGGTTCGCCAGAATCTGGAAAAATTTTCCAAAAATTGTCCAAAACTTTAAAAATTCATCTCTCCTTCATTCCTTGGCCAAATTCAACGTGCCATGTATCAAAATGAAGGTATTGAAGAGTAGAATATTTTCATACCAAATTGAGGCCGGAAAAATGGTCGGAGATGGCCTGAAATTGGCCGGAAAGCTTCGTACAAACCCTAATTCCGTTCTCCTTCAAAACTGCACCAAAATTCATGTTCCTTATATCGATTTGAACCTACTCAACGTAATAAAACCAATGAAAATGGTTTCGAGGCTTACCTAATTCGGGATTGTATGAAAGCTTGAATGGCAATTTGCCGTTTCCGTTCCGATATCGGTTTGGCCGATTGAGTTCGAGTTTGGGGATTCTGAAATCACAGTCTCGTCAAGAATGACGAGACGATCGTAATGGTAATGGTTTTGTGTGGTGGTTTGATGGCTTTGTGATTCAACAAAATCCTAGGGTTTCAGTGTGGTTTTGTAAGGTTTTTGCCGAGAGAGAGAGATCGTAAAGGGTGAGGGAGAAGAATTGCTGCATAGCAGCCAACCCAAATCCCAAAAACCCTAATTACCATACGGGTGTGAAAATTACTAAAATGCCCCTACGCTTTAAAGTTTCGTAAAGCGTTCATTTTAACTCCAAATTGAGTTCCGCTTGCGTCCACATGTTTGTATCGACGAGTACTACTTGAATATGTACAGAAAATAATTTTCACAAGTAGTCCCGAAAAAGTCAACGAAAGTCAACATTTGACCACTAGGGGTATTTTGGTAATTTCACATAAAAGTTTTGGGATGGGTTGTAACATGTCTAGCTGAGTCTGCACTTGAAAAGTCCTTCCATAAGTCCTGCACTACCGTTTGGGGCACTAGTAGAAAAAAGTACTTGCGCGACAAAACTCAATTCGTCGCGCAAAGATAAAATTCATCGCTTAAAAATTTGGGTGACAAAACCCAAAGGTCGAGAAGCAAGCATTTAGGTGATGAAGAAAATGTAATCGTCGCTCAAAGCATATTGCGCAATGAATTTTGGGTCTGAAAAGCGACAAAACAATCCGTCTCTCTAAACTTATAGGGACAAAATACTTTGTCGAACTAAAATATAGGCGATGACGAGTTTCCGTCGCAAAAACATTAAGGCAACGACATGACCTCATTGCCCTAGGGTATAGGCGACGACAAGTATTCATTGCCCTAAAATTTAGGCAACAAAAATTAACCTCGCATATTTGATTTTCGAGTTATTATTTTATTTTATTTATAAATAAGTCGTGGCTCTAAGATTTAGGTGACGATATGCCTTCGTAGCGCAAAATGTTTTTTAGTTTTTTTAAAATTAATTTTAAATAATTAATTTTTACTAAATTAGATATTTTAATTAATTTGATGATTTGGTATTTAAAACACAAAATATATATATATATATAATAAACAATGTACAAAAGCTATTTATATTACGTACAAACAATAAAAAATATTGTACTATCCTAATACAAAATGACTATGGAGGTGGTGGTTGGGAATCTGTTGATTGGGGCATTTAGGAACCCGGTGGCTAGGAATCGAATGATGGCATCTGCAATGTAATGCTGGACAACTAGAGGGCCTGTAAATCTGGATCATCTGGCTGCCCTCGGCCACAAGCTACCACCTCAAGTCCTGAATTTCCGCATTTAACGAGTTGAGCTCTCTCTGACACACCCCAACCCGAATATCCAAGTGGACACCGGATATCGAGGCGTGCTGACCGTCATCCCGGAGGAGTGACGAAGTCATGATGAAATAATTGAGAAATTAACTAGTGGAACAATATGAATTTTGAGATAATTTGAGTAAAACAGTGCGGAAGTGCGTAGTGTGGGATAAGACCCATTATTACACATAATATCAGAGCTAGGATGCAGTGGAATTTAAAAGAATATTCCCATCCCGTAGGATGGATATAAACACAACTGAAGTGAAATAACATACTTCCACAGAGGGATGGTAATATCAGCAACAGCCACCAAAACTCGTCTGCCAACTAATTTCTAGGACCTGGAGGGGTGAAAAACAAAGGTGAGTGGGCCAAGTACTGTTTTGTAAAACCTTTCCAAAAGTTTGGGTAATAACCCCTCGCTGTAAAACCCGTAGTTTGTCAAAATATAAGTTTACTAACAATAGTACTCAAAGTATGTCAAATAATGGGAACCAAGCCCAAAAGGATACGAGTAAGATCAATAACAGTAGTAATAAAATATCACATTACTTATCGCATAATCCAAGCACACAAGTCATGCAGAAAGTAGCTACATGACAGGCTGGGTGTTTACAATTTACGCTCTAGCACTACATGCACGTGAAGCTGGCGCTAAGCGCATCACAACGAGTTCGAGTTGCCAAGGCAACCTAGAACAAGCTGGCACCTACGATGGATCCAAAGTGAGCGTGTCGGTGCGTGTGAACATACACGTGAAGCTAGTCCTCGCCCGGACAGTGCTAACATCGTGCAATATGCGTGATAAGTAATAAATCTCTAAAACATATAGACATGCCAACATTTATTCAAATACGCCAAAAAGGATGATTAACACATCATAATATGTCAAGTAAAACATTTATCAAATTTAATAAAACATGGCATGCTATACAAGTCATAAAATCACATTTAAACCCAAACTAGAAATAATAATATTTTAATAAAGAAAGGGCCCACTCACTGGTATGTCGTCGGGTCGTAGTCGCCATACCTAGCCTGAGCTCGTAGCTCCTAGGGATAGGCCTCAACTATATGGGAATTCACTATACTAATCATTATACAAGTCAATTCCAAATTAAATAAGGAAACGACTCGAAATCTCCTTTGTTTACTCGAATTGGAGGTCTAAAACGCCTCGAAAATTACCATACGTACCACCCCTAGGTAGCACGCGTCGTCACGAGTCGCCTCGTGAAGACGGAACTTGAAAATAATGCTCCACGCACGGCTCAAACGCGACTAAGCCGCCGCCCCACGCGCGCCGGTCAACGATCATGCTGACATCAGCGTCGATCTGAACCGGTTTGCTGACGTCAGCGCCGGTCATCCCTGTCATTACTCCGGTCGCCGGCGCCGGCAGCCGCACCGGTCGCCGGAATCTGGAAAATTCTCGCCAGAAAACTAGAATTTTTTTCTAAACTTCATAACTTCTTCATTTCTAGGCCAATTTCAACGATCTATATATCAAAATGAAGCTAGAAACGAGTAGAGTTCGAATTTGCTTACCAACACCTCAAAAGGTGGTCGGAAGTGGCCGGAAAATAGCTCGAAAGAATCGGTCAAAAGTCGACGTCGCCGTTTTCGCCGTTTTCTTCACTTGTAGGCCTTGGGTTGGGTTCCCAAGGTTTCCAGAAGATGTTTGGTGATGAATTTGGGTTGATTCCCGGTCCAAATTGGTGAGTTCTTCGTTAGGAAAAAAATTTGAAAACCGTTGGGAAAAATCCCAATTTTCTGGGTTCGGTTTTGGTTGGTTTCCTGGGCACCAAGGCCTGGGTTTTTGTCACAAGAAGGTGAGGATGAGTTTGGGAGTGAGTTTGGTTGGAGGAAACTGAGAGAAAGTGAAGGAAAAGCCACAGAGTGGCTTGAGTGGTTTTGAAGAAGAAAAAGTTGAGTTTTTGCAAAGTCCTTGGACTTGCAGGATTCTCGGCAGAAAAAATGGGGATGTGTTGGGGACAAGAATCAGACAGAGAGATAGCTAGAATGTGATGAAAAATCACAACGCAATTGCTCAATTTAAAGCAACAAAAGTTCAACAGATGAACATGCAGTCAAAACGCATGCAGTCACGTTAGTCAGAAAATAGTAAAGGTGTAGAGCACCCGGTTTGGCTGAAAACCACGGGCGTACAGCCCACAGAAAAGAAAAATGTCGCGCAGGAAATTTTGCCCAAATAATCATAACTTGTCCGTTACAAGTCCGAAAATTATCTCGTTCGTGGTGAAGTGTACTACTCAAAAAGTACGAGAAAAGTGCGAGATTCAGTCAAAAGGAAATAATTGTCCACGTAGGACATACGTGGCCACTAAGGGCATTTTCGTCAATTTACAAAGTTGGGGAATAAAATACAATATTTTTAGGGACGGGATGTCACACTCTCGAATTGTTTTTGGAAGATGAGGCACCAGTGTCACGGAGTCACGCATTCCCCTTCCCTCGGCAAAACTCTACCAAGCCTACGACTAAGGGTCTGGTCTAGCGTCTCAATTAATATCTGAAGACCCACATCCTTGGTCAGAGTCACCTACTCGATAAGGGTCTCTAGGGGAAGCTCCGATGCCACTTCTCCACTATAGTAGTCTGTAATAAGAAAATACGTATTAATATTTTTTAAAATTATAGATGAAAGAAAAGTAACAGTTAGAGAAACTTACATGGAGCTGCTCAGTCATCTCATCTTCTAATTGAACATAAACTTCCTTGAACATGTCAATCTCCGGAAACTTTGCACCTCCTAAAAAAATGTTAAAGAAATAATCAAAGAATTTAAAATTTAAAAATATAATATGCTTTAACCTCTCGTCGCTTCTCCAATCTATAGGAGAAGGGCTTCGAACCAGAGTGGTGAAGAAGTTTCTTTTTCGACCTATTAATCTTTTTGGTTCGAGATCTCTTCTGTTAAACCCAAAATTTGTTAGGGCATATATTGGAATAAAAATATTATTATACTTACCAAAAACTTAGGTTCCTGAAAATGTTTACACAACCACTTCCAATCCTCTTTCCGCTTCAATAATTCCTCAGGACATCCTTTGGCAAAAGCAGTCTCTGGGTTCGGAAAAGACTCAAAATGGTAGTGGTCTCTCTTCCACTCAGCGTACCGCTTCATGAAGAGCTCATCTATGTACGTGGTCCGTTCGACACTATAAAAGTTCACCTGCAAATATAAAAAAAATATTATTAAAATATTAATAATAATAGACTTAATTATAAAAAAGTACTATTAAAAATTGAATACACTCACAGACAATTCATGCCACATTAGCTTTTTCGTCTCCTTCGAGACTTTTGCCCATGTTTCCCATTGCATAGGGTAATGGGTCCGCACTATGGCCCTTATGTCGTGGAACAGAGTGTTGTGCAAGTCACAAGTAGAAGCAGGACGGTGTTGATGATCATACGTGATGGTGATTCGGTCATTCAACACACATGTGACCTTCGCAAACTTGAGTTGTCGGCAAGGCCCTCAAATCTCTTTCTTCCCTGCAAAAAAAAAAAAACGCCCGGACAAGCAACATCGTGCAATATGCGTGATAAGTAATAAATTTAAAACATATAGACATGCCAACATTTATTCAAATACTTCAAAAAGGATGATTAACACATCATAATATGTCAAGTAAAAAAAACATTTATCAAATTTAATACAAAACATGGCATGCTATACAAGCTCATAAAATCACATTTAAACCCAAACTAGAAATAATAATATTTTAATAAAGAAAGGGCCCACCACCGGTATACTGCCGGGTCGTAGCGTCGCCATACCTAGCCCGAGCTCGTAGCTCCTAGGGATAGGGCCTCAACTATATGGGAATTCACTATACTAATCATTATACAAGTCAATTCCAAATTAAATAAGGAAACGACTCAAATCTCCCTTTGTTTACTCGAATTGGAGGTCTAAAACGCCTCGAAATTACCATACGTACCACCCCTTAGGTAGCACGCGTCATGCCACGAGTCGCCCGTGAAGACTCCGAACTTGAAAATAATGTCTTACCGCACGGCTCAAACGCGACTGCTTCTCGCCCCACGCGCCACGGCCAACGACTGTTTTATTATCAATAAGCCGATCCGAACCGGTTGAGGCCTGGGACGCGCCGGTCATCCCCTGCCATTACACCCGGTCAGTTTGCGCCGCAGCCGCACCTATCACGAATCCGGGAAATCTTCGCCGTAAAACTAGAATTTTTTTCTAAACTTCATAACTTCTTCATTTCTAGGCCAATTTCAACGATCTATATATATCAAAATGAAGCTAGAAAACGAGTAGAGTTCGAATTTGCTTTTTACCAACACCTCAAAAGGTGGTCGGAAGTGGCCTGAAATAGCTCGAAGAATCGTCAAAGTCGACGTCGCCGCGCCGTTTCTTCTGATCGTAGCCTGGGTTGGGTTCCTGCTCTTAAGATGTTTGGTGATGAATTTGGGTTGATTCCCCGGGTCCAAATTGGTGAGTTCTTCGTTAGGGAGTGGTACTTGAAAACCGTTGGGAAATCCCACTCTCTGGTTCAATTTTGGTTGGTTTCCCGGCACCAAGGCCTGGTTTTTGTCACGTATGCGAGGATGAGTTTGGGAGTGAGTTTGGTTGGAGGGAAACTGAGAGAAAGTGGGAAGGAAAAGCCACAGAGTGGCTTGAGTGGTTTTGGAAGAAGAAAAGTTGAGTTTTTGCAAAGTCCTTGGACCCTGGGCAGATTCTCGTAAAAAATGGGGGATGTGTTTGGGACAAGAATCGACGTAGAGATAAACTTAGAATGTGATGAAAATCACAACGCAATTGGTTAATTTAAAGCAACAAGTTCAATGATGAACATGCAATAAACGCATGCAAATACGTTAGTCGAAAATAGTAAAGGTGTAGAGCACCGGTTTGGCTGGAAAACCACGGGGTGACAAATTGGCGTAAAAGAAAATGTCAACAGAAATTTTGCCTAAATAATCATAACTTGTCCGTTATTAAGTCCGAAAAATTATCTCGTTCGTGGTGAAGTGTACTACTCAAAAGTACGAGAAAGTGCGAGATTCAGCTCAAAAGGAAACAATTGTCCACGTAGGACATAATGTGGCCACTAAGGGCATTTTCACAATTTACAAAGTTGGGGAATAAAATACAATATTTTTAGGACGGGATGTCACACTCGAATTGTTTTTGAAGATGAGGCACCAAGAACAATGAGTCACGCATTCCCTTCCCCCAAGAAACTCTTACCAAGCCTCACGACTGGTAGTCCGGTCTAGCGTCTCACTAATATCTCAAGACCCACATCCTTTGGTCGAGTCACCTACTCGATAAGGCCCTAGGGAAGCCCGATGCCACTCCTCCACTATAGTAGTCCAGACAAGAAAATACGTATTAATATTTTAAAATTATAGATGAAAGAAAAGTAACAAGTTAGAGAAACTTACATGGAGTCAAGCCAAATATTCATTCTAATTGAACATAAACTTCCTTGAACATGTCAATCTCCGGAAACTTGCACCTCCTAAAAAAAATGTTAAAGAAATAATCAGCAATTTAAAATTTAAAAATATAATATGTTTTAACCTCTCGTCGTTTCTCCAATCTATAGGAGAAGGGCTTCAAACCGCAGTGGTGAAGAAGTTTCTTTTTCGACCTATTAATCTTTTGCCCGAGATCTCTTCATAAACCAAAATTTGTTAAAGGTATATATTGGAATAAAAATATTATTATATTTCACTAAAAACTTAGGTTCCCGAAAATGTTTACACAACCACTTCCAATCCTCTTCGCTTCAATAATTCCTCGTGACATCCTTTGGCAAAAGCAGCTCGGGTTCTAAAAGACTCAAAATGGTGGTCTCTTCCACTCGCTGCATCGCTCATGAAGAGCTCATCTATGTACGTGGTCCGTTCGACACTATAAAAGTTCACCTGCAAATATAAAAAATATTATTAAAATATTAATAATAATAGACTTAATTATAAAAAAGTACTATTAAAAATTGAATACACTCACGTACAATTCATGCCACATTAGCTTTTTCGTCTCCTTCGAGACTTTTGCCCATGTTTCCCATTGCATAGGGTAAATGGGTCCCAAGAGACTATGGCCCTTATGTCGTGAACAACAGGTTGTGCAAGTCACAAGTAGAAGCAGGACGGTGTTGATGATCACGTGATGGTGATTCTGGCTATTCAACACACATGTGACCTTCGCAAACTTAAGTTGTCTATGAAGGCCCTCAAATCTCTTCTTCCCGCAAAAAAAAAAAAAAACATTCATGATTAAAACTAAACAATTCTATCAAAAAAATCTATAGAACCTCCCCTAAAAGTATAACATTTCCCATAACCTGCAAACAATAATACAACACATATCCACATCCAACCAACATTTTCAATAATTATATTCATATATTATCCACATCAAATCAATATTTACAGCATGCAATCAATTATGAACATCAACAAATATTTTTAATATGCAATTAAACGAAAAAAAAAAGATAAGAGATTATAAAAATTTGCTTACTACCTGTTTGCGATCCATCTCCCTCGATTGTGAATATCACAGGAGTCTAAGATGGCTGGTTGTCTGCACGATGTCGCCAATGAGCCCTATGAGTGCTCCCCAAAGGATATGTCACCGAAGTAGAGGATGACACGGGCTCCTCAGAAGTAGTTGGAGCATCCGACATAACTGGTGTAGGCTCCACAAAAGGTGGAGCACTACCGTTCGGAGTCAAGTGTGCGGGAGGTGCACTAGCAACTGACCGACGGTGCATAGAAATTAAATGTGACATCTGTAAAATTAAAACCAAAAATTACAAACATAATTAAAAACAAAAAAAAACAAAACATAGAAATTAAAAAAATAAATAAAATTCTTATATTCCTAAAACCCTTGAACCACCCCACCCTCGCCACTTACACCCCACCCCGCCACTTAAAACCCTTGAAACACCCCACCCCCACCCCCACCACCTACACCCCATCCCACCACCTAAAACCTTCGAACCACCCCACCCCCGCCACCTACACCCCACCCTCTAAATCCTAATTAACCCTAACATGCAATTGAGAAATTAATTGAAAAAAAAAATGAAATTGGGTGAAGGAATTGCTTTAATTTGTGAAAAAGAGCGTGATAGAGGGACATGGATAGAGTGAGTGAAGGAGAGGTAGCGATTTGGCTTATTTGGGTCGGAGGTAGAGTGACAGTGAGAGAGGGATGACGAGAAAGACAGAGAGGGACGGAGGCAGAGTGAGAGAGGGACAGAGGTAGAGTGAGAGAGAGACGAAGGGAGAGGGAGAGTGAAAGTGAGAGTTGCAGAGGGTTGCAGAGATGGGATCGAAGAAGAAGGGGCTCGGGCTTTTAATTAAGACGCAGGGACTTGCGTGACGGATGGGGTGGCTTCGTCGCGCAAAAGGAATTAAAAATTTAAAACCCAGCCCAAAATTTCGTGGGCAGCCAAAATTTTTAGGTTTTGCGCGACGAAAAGCTTAAAAATTTTTGGCGGCCCATGAAATTTTGGGCGAGCGCCAAAAATTTTCAAATTTTGCTCAACGAAACATACACATTTCGTATTAATTCTAAGTCGTTCTTCTTTTGAGCTGCTAAAGAATGACTTATTCATTTATGAATGGAGTAATTTTTTTTCAAGGATGATATTGAAGAAGAGCTCTACATATTGAACGGTTCAGATTTTAAAATAATTATTAGTTATGTGTGTTTACACATTAACATTTTTAGAAAAAATTAACTTATAGTTAAAAATTCATAATAATTAATGCACAAGTGTGAACAATGTAAAAAAAAAAAAATACAAACGCTCATAACAATAACGTCTACAACTTTCGTTAAGGGGTCAACTCCAAAATCAGATACCAGAAACTATGAACCCTAGATTTGTTTTTAACGGTCGATTAGGGTTTACGTTTATGCTCCGTTATTCTAACCAGATTTCATTTTTTCAGACGGCTTCTTTTTTGAAAACATGATTTTTTACTGAATTCAAAAAGATGAACGGTTTGAATCATTGATATCATGTCCCGATATTTACAGTTTATGAAAATATAACTTAGAGTATATAAAGTTTATAGAAACTATACAACATTGACACATTATTCATGAAAATAAGGTACCGATACCCTTTAATATAATAATATTTTAGGATTCTCTTAGACCATTGATTAAGTTCAACGAACGATCTTGACCGTTATATACAGTTTGTTTTAATAAAAATTTGAGGATTATCCTAGACTACAGATTAAATTCAACGAATTATCTTAACCGTTAGTCACAATTTGTTTTAATAAACGTTAAAGATTATCTTAGACTATAGATTAAGTTCAATGAATTATCTTAGACCATTGATTAATTTATTTATTTTTATAAACGTGATATAAATTTTGTTTTTTTGTCGTGTGTTTTTGACGTGTTCTTCCTCTTCTCCAGTTTTGCGTTGTCTTCTCCAGTTTCTTCCCAACGTGTTCTTCGTCTCCAGATTATTCCCAACTCGTTTTCTTCGTTGTATCCATAAATGTACTCTCTAGATCATCTTTCTGCTCGCAAATTGAGTTCCCACCTTTTTCTGCCATCTTGTTTAGGGTTTGCCGACTTGAAGGACATTTGCCCTAATTTTATTTTACGACATGCCCAACATTGAAGAATACTCCAATGATGATGATTTTGGTTACAATAGAGAGTTTTCGTACAATGAAGACTATGATGATGGTTTTGGAGATTTTGATGAAGGCTTGTACAATCATGGCGATATAGATTACGACGGCTGTGAAGGTGATGATGTATCATTAACATGACTAATTAGGGTTAGGGTTTACTATTTTCGTGGTCAATGTTATAACTCAATCTCCAGGTTATATGTCATAGTTGTTCGTTATAACGTATCTTCATACAGTTATAACTTGTTCGTAACCTAACTATTCTTTTGATATTTGATTTTGTACATGGATTCAACAATATGATTAATTAGGATTATGTTTATAGTTGTGGGTTATTTGGTAACAACTTTACACATAGACAGTGATAGATTATATAGATATGATGGTTGTTTAGGGTTTACTGCATTCAGGATCGAGATGTGGCTTCTTTGGTAACAATTTTATACATAACCAAATGTTATGTCTCACAAACGTTTGGTGTAACATAAATGTAATGGTTATAGTATCGTTTATGCTGTTATAATGACTAAACTAATTGTATACATGTTACTGTGTATTCAAGTTCATGTAATGGCGATCAGAATTCTTTGATGCACAAGTCGGGCAGTCATGAAGATTTTGACATCTCTAGATTATTTTTCAGATTGTTTGAATCAGAAGATTGGTTTGAGCCTAAGAAAATAACAAGCATGCAGTTAAAGACAATAGATGAAGCAAAATTGTTTTACAACAAATATGCGCAACATATGGGTTTTAGTGTGAGAAAGGATGACCGAAAAGTAGAGGATTATAGCGAACTTAGCATGAGGCAATGGGTTTGCTCCAAGGAAGGCCTAAGACCAGAAAAGAATTGAACGAGAAAGGATAGGGTTCGTCAAGAGAGGGCATTGACACGAGAAATTTGTATTAGATGTGTTTGAGATGTTATAACAATGTTTGTAAGCAGTTTTAGATAAAAATCCATAAATTCGTTCATTAATCAATAGTAGCCAAATATATTTCTTTTGTGGAATTTTGGTATTGATTCTTAAAGCCCAAATCATGAGTATACTCCTGCAACTTGATTATATATAATTTTCTTATAATATGGTCTCAAACCATTAGTAACCTTCAACATATAATCGAACTGGAAAAGTAAAGGGCTCGATGCCTTGTTATCGTTAGCAATAAAGATGAGAGAGTTGTTAAATGCAGACCTATCATGGACTGCTGACTTGTAGGTACAAATGACGGCGGCTGGAAAAAGTTGCTGCGGCCACCGGTGCTGACGTCAGCAACATTCAGACCGGCCATGTGACGTCAGCAATCGATCCAGACCGACTAATGACGTCAGCAACCGGTCCAGACCTGCTAATAACGTCAGCAGACCAGAGAATATTCCAGGGAATATTCCTTTTAATGGCGTAGGAATATTCTGTTAGATCTAACGGTGATCTAACGGAGATGCTGGAATATTCTGTTAGATCTAACGGAGTTTGACCGGCGCGTTGACCAGCGCGTGAGCCGCGACTAGGCCGAGCGTGAGGGCGCGTGGGACACTATTTTTCAATTCCGTCAATGCGAGAAGACTCATGACAAGGGGCAGTACGTATGGTATTTTATGGAGTGTTTCGGACCTCCGTGTTGAGCAAACAAGGGATAGGTTTAATTAATTAGTTTAATTCTAACCTTTATGAGTTTAATCATTACTATAGTGATATCTCATATAGGTGAGACTTATCTAGAGGACTACCGGGGCTACCCAGGACAGGGGGGCTACGATCCGACTACTTATAGGTGAGTGAGTGGGCCTTTATTTTGATAAATGTATTATTATGTATGGTTTTTCACTGCTTTCTTTAATTTGTTAGCATGACTCATATCATATGCGAATGTTGGAGGTAGAACATTCGTATTATATTGCCATACATGTTTCTATACTGTTGCTCATCAGTAGATGTATAACACCACGGATATCAGTACTTAGTCTTGTGGCCAGGATTAACCTTGACGTTTGGAGATGTCACTACCAGTACCGCTACGCAACTTTGGATCCATTGTAGGTACTAGCCTGTTCTAGGTTGCACTAGGCAACTCAAACTTGTGTGGCGCACTTTGTGCACAGTGATTAGCGTTAGGCTAGAATCATTGTAGTACTCAGCGTATTACTTATATACCTAGCCTGTTCCTCGTAGCTTATCTACTTAGGCTTGTGTGTTTACATATGGGTGAGTAGTCAGTCGTGATTTTCGGGGAATACCCGTGGTTTGAGCAGTCAGTCAGTCATTGATTTTCGGGGAGTACCCGTGTTTTGAACATTTAGTTTGATGAACGGGGAATACCCGTATTACTATTATAGTATTTTGAGGATCATACCGGGGAGTATGACGTATTTTCAAAAACTATACATGTTTTCCAGCGAGAGGATAGTATGCTCTTGAAAACAAAGGTTTTATCAAACTTTGCTTTTTGACCCACTCACCTTTTTATGTTTTGCGCCCCTCCAGGACTTAGTCGCGGATTCAATTACCAGTGAGACGTGGGTTTGCTTTGGATGTGGTTAGCGGTTCTGACACTTCCTCCGAATTATGTAGGATTCGCTCCTACTTATTGTTAATTTCTACTTATCCATCCTCACGAGGATGTGAATGTTTATACTCTATGCACTATTTACTTTGTTCTGACTGTTACGCACCTGTAGTAATGGGTTTTACCCATCACCGCACTCTGACTTCCGCTTTTAAACTCTAAATCTACTCACTTTTTTCTCTTATACATGCATAATTGGCTTTCGTCACTTAACACGTGTCGGCCAGCACTTCCCGACGCCTGGCGTGTCAAGATCGGGATGTGTCATGAATATCATTCCATGCATGCATAATGGACTGAAGACTTCAAGTCTTGGGATAATCCGAATTAATTTCCAAATTAATTTCATGAGGAGGAATGGTTGAGATAGTGATCAAGGAAGGGATTTGTTTTGTGCCATGTTTCTCCACTTCTAGGAAGGTGAATCCTATGAACCGAGTGATCTGTCGCGCTTTATGCCGAGAACAGATTGATTGGCTAGCCACCGGCATACCGAGCCGTCCAACAGGGGTTGCCAACTGTCCTTAAGGGGCAACACACCTTTCGAGGATGTTAACTCGACGTCCGTTAAGTACGTATATCCTTGCAGGCATGTTTGTAGCTGATATGTGTGATCTTGTCACTTTAGCTAGATCAGAGAAAGCATCTGGAGCAACACTCTGGAATCTAGAATACAGGGATCGAGATGAGACATAGTGGGGACGTCCACGATAATTTGAGTCGTTCTTTAGGAATGTTGACGTTCTCATCTCCCCCTAACGGCTGGAAGACTGTCTCATCGAAGTGACAATCCACAACATGGCAGTAAAGAGATCGCTTGCAAGGGCTCAAAAGAGCTTTGAAGGAGAATCATAATTGATAAAGATTCAAATCCTTTTGTGAAGACCCATATTGGTACATTGCGGTAGCGCAATATGGCATATAAGGGGCACACTCAAAATGCGTAAATATGAAACGTCAAGTTCGTACCCAATTACCAACTGTAACGCCAAAGTGGTAATGGGTGGCAATGGGCCGCGAGCAGACCAATATAGCTGCATACAGGATTGCATAGCCCTAGGCAAAAACCGAAAAGCTTGGTACGTTCACCTAGGTCCAAGCAATCAATTGATAATGCGCTTTATGATCGCTTTTGCGAGGTTGTGTTGAGGTTGAACATGGGGAATTCGATGTTCAAAAGCCCAAAATACATGTAATACGTTTTGAAAAATCTTTGATATAAACTCTCTGGCATTATCCAGTGTTCTAGACTTTATGAGATAATTAGGGTGGTGAGCCCTTAGGTTAAAATCGGCCAGGAGATTAGCAGCGTTGTGTGTGTGGACAAACATGTGACCATTGTGTCAGTATATCAACTAAAACCACATTTACATGGT
The DNA here is from genome assembly GCA_018257905.1 of Gillenia trifoliata. Classification (NCBI taxonomy): domain Eukaryota; kingdom Viridiplantae; phylum Streptophyta; class Magnoliopsida; order Rosales; family Rosaceae; genus Gillenia; species Gillenia trifoliata. Next base: position 13,521,937 of record CM031086.1, read on the forward strand.
CTGCATTTTGGTTGGATTAGTCCACATTATTCCCTTGAATCCACTGTGAAAAGAGGGTTATGTAGTAGCTTTGTTAGGTTGATATAGAAATTCAATTTCCCCAACGAGCAGGCTTGGCAAAGTGTGCTGATAGGCACAAAATCCTTACTCCAGGTAAGGTGATGCATTGTGTAATACGTTGCATCATGTTTCGACCTGAATGTCCCAAACGGTCGTGCTAAAGCAAGTAAACTGCTTGAATCACCCAGCTCCAAGCCGACCTATATGTGGCACGTCCCAATTTGGAGGCAGCCCATTGGCCCTAAAATATAGCTTCAGGCTTCATATTTTGGAGGTGATGAAAAGATACGTCACTCTATTTTCTACAGTAGTTACATGATCATTGTTCTCTCGAATATCCTTAAAACTCAATGACCTTCTTTCGGAACGGAGAGAATATAAGGCCCTTTAATGGTAATTCGGTACCATTAATACAACGAGGAGCTATGTCAATGCTCTTAATCAGGTTAGATGGACCTGAGTTCGTTGCTAGATGGGTGATTTAGGTATGAAGTCAGTGTGCATAGTAGCACATTCATCCAAACAACTAACTTCCCCACATTTATACCTTATCACATGTTAATTGAATTCGGTCACATGTTTAAGAAACATGATTCAACTAACTCATATTTGAGGACAATATCCATAATTAAAACAAACATCAAACTTCAATATGAGAACATAGGAAATTGTTCACAAAGTAAACCAAATTTGGATAGGGGGTTCAGCCAGCATGGCCTTCCATATCAAAATTTTGTTTTTCCATGTGTGTTAGGTAGAGCAAAATTAGTCGAAATGGTACTCCTCAACAACATTAATAGGGGCACAAACAAGTGCATAAGCAATGATCTATTCTATTAAAATAAAAGCAGATGTTGTATGGTTGAGGTTTGGGAATATTGTCCCTTATTCTTGAATTTTTGGGTCTTAGGTGCCAAGGGATCACGTGTTTGGTCATGATGCCACCCCCTTGGTAGACCCTGATTCTACCATTATTCGGTACTCTACAGCCGAAGATGGATGAGCAGATTCGATAAGCGTCTAAGCCTTTTGTTTGGTACACCTCTGCCGAAGCAGAGTGTGTCCTTTGGTACTTCCCTGCCGAAGCAGAGTGTGTCATTCGGTACTTCCCTGCCGAAGCAGGGCTTGTACTTCGATAGACTCCATCTGAAGCTGGGTCACACCTTTCGGTAGACTCTAGCTGAAGGTAGGTCTATACCATTCGGTACCTCCCATCCGATCTCTACGGTGCTTCTTCAGGAGCATGTTAAGGAGCATGTTAAGAAGCATGGAAGGATAAGAAAATCTTCTCTAGTCAAAATTCAATCGGATTCTATAAACTTTAGAATTGTACCTATTCACAAATGGGTTTCAATCATGTCTTGCGTCAGGCAAGATATGTCTTGCTTCGGGCAAGATCATCTTTTCATGACTGGAACGGTCCGTAGAGCGAGTCAAAGACCTATGGAATCCTCGTCACCGAGGTACTTCCATTTACAATGCTTCAGACACAAGTCTTCGAATGAAGATCACGGCGGAGGCTTATTTAGCTCTATCTACACCATTGTTGGCTTCAATGTGTCTCAACTTCTCAATAGTCAAGCGGAGCTCACAACTGTGCCCACATAAAGTAGTTTCGCCAAACTTCCACGTTAGTGAAATTGAACTTGTTACTGCCGATAATTCACTAGATTGAGGGAACAAGATTAGGTTGGTGCTTATGGAAAATAAATTCTCCATAAGTATCAAAGTTAGAAACATTTGGGTTCTAAGACATGGTTTTGGTTTAGTGGAGCAATCATGGAGGACTTCGGGTCTTTACATGAGTGGTGAGTTTTAGGAAACATAAAATGTTTTTATCGCACTTTTTTAAACTTCTGTTCGACCAAAACATGAACTTCAAGTTCATGGTACCTACATTCAAACACAATATACAATACAATATATAAAGTAATTGAAAACAGATAAAGTGCATATGGGTTACTTTCATACCCTTGTGTAAGGTAAGTCACGGGCCCAAATATTTTTGGGGCTGATGAGTTATGGGACTGTAACCCCAAAATTTGGGTCTACTGGGCTTCTAGCCAGCGTGGAGGAAGAAGTACAGTAAGCCCAAACCTTAGATATGGGCTGTTGATCATGGATAAAACCCCGGCCCATGTCGCAGGCCTAAAAAACCAAGCCAGCCCAGTTCTGGGTCGGGAGATCGAAAGCCCAGTTCTGTCTGGGCGTTGGCCAGGGATGACGAAGTCGCCGTGGACTGCAACTTCAGGCGCAGGTGCTGGTGGTTACGAGACCGTGGAGACATTCCTCGAATTATGTGGAGGAATTTTGATTTAAATAGACCAAATCTTGTCGAGATATAGTTGAGATTTCTGGTCTGTGTCGTCGGAGACGACTTCTCCTCGATGAAGACAGCGTAAGCCATCGTGAGTCTGCAAATTGCAGATCGCCATCCATGGCTGCTGGTATGGGGTCTCAACTGCAGGTGAGAATGAGGAGGTCAAGGTCCAAGAATCCTGGCGAGAATCTTTCTTGAATCTCATGGATTCAATTGTTGGGATTGATCGTCAGACGACTGCAGGCTGTCGGTGAGGCCATCTGGTTATTGAACAACGGCTCAAACGGCTCGGCGGCTAAGGTTAGGCGCGGCTTCAAGCTGCGGCTTAGACCCAATTAGGTTTTTTTTTTCAATATATAACATAAATAGGTAGATGAATGTAGGTTCACGACCCACGAGGTTTGAATGTCATGGCCCAATAAATTTTGGTGGACTAGGTTTTGGAGCCACGAGCCCAAAAATTGAAGTGGCTAGGCCGCAGCCACCACAGGAGGACGGTAGGGAGGCGAAGGGATGCTTGTGAGTATAGGGTGAGCCGATTGGGGGAAAGAAACAAAAGGAAACCTAGGCCCAACTAGGGTCAAGTTGTGAGGGTACGGCCGAGAGGCAAAGGCTAGCCCAAACCGGAGGTGGGGTCTCGGAGTCAAGTTGGCTTAATAGAGCCGTGACGCAACCTCTAGAGTAGCTTCAGTCGACTCACACAAGGATATTTTTTCTTTCAAAAATTTAAAAAAAAAAAAAAAAAAAAACCCAAATTTTTTTCTTTTGTTCACACAATCATCAATTCACAATATATAGCAAATATATGAATCTCTAAAATGCAAACACAATTTAAGAAGAGGATTATAATTCTTTAAAAGCAGAGAATTGGGTTCACACTATGGTGAATGTTTTATGTAATCAAGGCCGAAAAATATTGAACAAGCCGTGTTTTAGAAGTACTTGGATTACAAATGATGACAAGGATCGATTTGTAGTAGAATTGCCTTCAACCTGCATTTCATATATTCAAAGGTATCAATCTTGCTCCCACATAAAATACCAAAGAAAAAAAAAATTGAATCAATAGCAAATATATTAATTCAAAAATAAAAGCAAACCAAAATAAGAATTATTGAAAATAATACCCCCCATGATTGAATATGGCCAAAACTCGATATAATTTTTAGCACGTTTAAAGGGTAAAGGCCGATGACGTATTGTGACCTATAAGCCAGAGAGAGAAGGAAAGAGTAGGGTGCGGCAAAGAGAGAAGAGAGAAAGAGAGAAGGGCTTGAGGAATTGTAGTGTTACATCCCTCATGTCTAGTGCCTTTTATTTATAGTAAATGACACATCCCATCCCTGGGACACCCTGTGTGCCTGAGTGCTAGCCGACACGTGTTAGGGGTGACGAAAACCACCTATGCAAGAATTATGAAAAGTAAGAATTTCTAAGAGTAGAGTGCGAAGTAGAAGTATGGTGAGGGTTAAAAACCCATAATACAGATGGACAATTTACTTGAGCAAAGTAAATAGTGCAGTGAATGATAAAACATTCACATCCCCGTGAGGATGGATAAATAAAAGTTAACTACAAGTAGGAGTGAATCCTACATAGTCTCCAAGAAATGTCGAACCGTCGACCACCGCCGAAGAGAGTCCTCGAGTCACCGATAAGTGAACCGGGTCACCAGGTCCCTGGAGGGCGCAAACATAAAACGGTGAGTGGGTCAAAAGCAAGTTTGATAAAACTTTGTTTTCAAGAGTCTACTAACCCCTCGCGGAAAAACAAGTATAGTTTTTGAAACATCGTCATACCCCTCGTGCATGAACCTCAAAATACTATAATAAAAATATACAGTACTCCCGATAATGATGTACCGACATGCTCACCCATATGTAAACACACAAGTCCAAGTGGCTAAACCACGAGGAAACGTACTCAGGCATGCAATACGCCGAGTACTACAATGACGCGAGTCTAACGCTTGCTACCGGTGCACCAAGTGCAAGCCACACAAGTTCGAGTTGCCTAGTGCAACCTAGAACAGCTAGTACCTACAATGATCCAAAGCCGCGTAGCTGCATCAGGTAGTGACTACTCAAAACGTCAAGGCTAGTTCGCCACAAGACTCGAGTACTAATACCGGGGTGTTATACATCTACCACGAGCATCAAGATAAAACATGTATGGCAATATATCACGAATGTTCTACTCCAACAAACGCATATGATATGAATTATGCTAATGTGCCTTGAAGAAAGCATTGAAAACCATACGTACATATACATTTATCAAAACAGCACTCCGCTCACTCACCCGTAGGTAGCGCCGGTCATAGCCCCCGTCCCGGGTGGCCCCTAATCCTCTCGGACAGTCTCACCTATATGAGATATCACCGTAATAATGATTAAACTCATAAAGGTTACCAAATAACTAATTAATTACACCTATCCCTTGTTTGCTCAACCAGAGGTCCAAACACCTCGAAAAATATCATACGATTGCCCCTAGTACGCATCGTCACGAGTCGTCTCGCGAAGACGAATCGAAAGAGTCCCCACGCGCCCCACGCACAACGCGACAAGCCGCGGCCCACGCGCGGCTCCATGCACGGCTCCACGCCGCACCACGCGCGCCCATCGCGCAGCTCACTCGCGGCCCACGCGCGGCCCGCCGACGGCCGCCGCCGGCCTGGACCCTCGCTTTGCCGACGCGCCACCACGGCCACCTCTAGTCTTTTCCTGGCCGCCGGCCGCGCCGTCTCGCCGTTGTCGGAATTTTGGCCTAAGCCTGGGGTAATTTTTAAAGCTCTATATCTTCTTCATTTCAAGACCAAATTTTACGTGCCATATATCAAAATGAAGCCGGAGAAGAGTAGAATCACGGTGTACCTTGGATTGGTCGTACAAGCTCGGAAAAGGCCCGTATTTTTCCCGAAAGTTACGCGGCTCACTCGTAGCTTTGTCGATCTACATCAAAACTCAACCAAATCGTGCAAACGACTCCATGAAAATTTATCTACTCAACGAGGAACACAATGGTGGTAGTTAGAAACCTCACCAAGTCCAGATTGGCCGAAAATGGCCGAGAAGGTCCGGGTTCTTCCTGGCCAAGGCTTCCCGTCAAACGGCTGAGAGCTTGGACGAATGTTTGCACCGTTGGAGTCCACGGCGCCGAGACGAAGAAGGTGGTGATTTTCGTTCGCTCGATTCGACGGGGTTTCCGCTCTGGGTATGCACTGCGGCAACCCACGGTAAAGAGAGAGAGAAAGAGGGAAAAAAAGAAAATAATGGAAAACTGATTGGGGAAGAAGAAAGAAGAGTGAGATATTTTTGGGTTTTTGGGGGTATTGTGCACCCACCAAAACAAGAACTTACACGTCACGTGTACAAAATAAACACGCACGTGTAGAGAACATTCCCCAGAATTATTTTATAACAAACTTTTTACTTCTGGGATGTTACAAGAACCACACAATGAGAGATAAACTTAATTCCAAGTAAATACATACCTAATAGGATAGAATCACTAGATTTACAATAAAGTATCCTAATCCATATCTACCTAAGGTTTACACAATCACATTATGCCAATATAAATTGTAATAGATGCTAATTTTAATTCAACTTTTTCTCATATTTTCACGCTTCTTAGTCTGGCGATATGGATGGATCCAAGTCCCATCTTAGAAGAATTTCATCAACTCGATTTCATGTTCATGTCCAAATTCCGTTGTCTTGGGTAGTCTTTGTGTGTTTTGCCAACAAAGGTGAAATTGTAATATATAACAGCAATATTCTTACTTGTGTGCTAAAATGGAGCACGTCCACTTTAGTCAATATGACTATTTTTACATTCCAAATTGAGAATTCATTTAGAGATAGGGTTAATTGCACTACACTTTAAGGTGTTTTGAATTCTCACAAAACTCCCTCAAGTTTGAAACATTACACTAACACCCCCTTGAGATTTTAATTCACTTTCACAAATACTTTGGGTGAAAATCTCGTCTATAAAAGGACAAATTTATCTCTTATAATTAATTACTTAACAAAATAAAAAATTATAAATAAATAAAAAAAAATCAAATCAAATTAAAAATCACATTAAACATTAAAGAAAAATAAAAAGTTGATAGAACTCTACACCTATCTCTTAATGCTTTTTCTTGACATCAACCGCACAAGCAAATGTTCGATCTATTTTCAATTATATGAATTCTCTTAAGAGAACAAATAAGATATTGTCCGATAGCTTTAAATTGTACCGAGAGATTAAACGGACTAGAAGAAGACGAAAAAGAATCGATTTTCTTCACGAAACCGGATAGCATCACTAGTTCTCCGCTACAATCTTCGTCCATGTTTTGTAATGCCATTAACCCATATCTCCATCTCTTTTTGTTCTAAAACTTTCTCGTTGGCATCACCATCTTTCGCTCTATTTATTTTAATTTCAGATTTCTAAGAAATCTTCGATCACATTATCATCCTGCTTTGTTCAAATCTTTTGGGATTGTTCAACCAAAATGAAGATCGAGAGGAGGGTTGCTAGAAATGAGGGGTAAGGGGTTTGTGGGGTCTAGCATGTTAGTGGCACTAGAAAAACTAAGATGAATTAGGTGTTTGATTCCAATGGAAATCAAATTACAAGGAAAAAATCGATGATTGTAGAAGATGTGGGATTTATCATTCTTTTTTGTTTTTTATTTGTCAAATTTTATTTGTTTATTGTAATTTTTAATTTGATTTTAATTTTTGTATTTATTTATAAAAAGTTTTTTTATTTTGTTAAGTAATTAAATATAAGGGTAAATTTGCTATTTTATAGACTATTTTCTACCAAGGGGTATTTGTGAAAGTGAATTAAAACATCAAGGGGTGTTAGTGTAATATTTCAAGCTTGAGAAGTTTTGTGAAAACTCAAAATACCTCATGAGGTGTTAGTGTAATTAATCCTTTAGAGATAGCAAAAATTTACAACAAGTCCAGCAATCTCGGATAGGTAGCCAATACAAGGCCCAAAAGGTGAAACCCGAGCCTTAAAAACAATTAGCTAAAGGGACCAGACCACTTTAAAAACACATATGTTGAGCGTTCAATTTGTGGGGACTGGCTACAGTGCTCGCAAGCATTGGATGCTCACACCGATCTCACTCTCCTTTCCCCTCTCTCTCCTCCCTCCTCCCTCCTCCCTCCTTTTAACGGTGAGATCGGTGTGAGCATCCAATGCTTGCGAGCACCGTAGCCTACTCCGAATTTGTGATGTTAAAGTCAGAACTATATGAGACTATGAGAGTGTAATTTAACATAGATTGAAGGGTTTTAGAGTTTGGTCTTTTTCTTTTTTGTCAACACGAGGGGAAAAAGCTCTCTGTTTTTTTGGTCAAATTTCAATGGTACATACTATTAAATAGTACGTAATGTTGAATAGTTTAAAATTTATTTGAAACTCACCGCAAATTAATATAGGACCATTCAATGACCGGATCATTGAATGGTACGTATCACCCAAAAGTTTTCCCCGTTTTCTTCTTCCTACTCTTTGAGTTGGTTCCTTGGCTAAATCTGGCTGAAATAATTCGAATCTCTTTTTTAACTTGACCTGTGTTATGTCCAAAAAAATCAGAAGAACTTAGTTTCAAGTTCAACTGACATCAAACTAATGAAAAAATAAATAAAAAAGAAGGGACTGAAATATTTTACTTCTTTGTACAACATCAAAGGGATTTCTTGAACAATTATTTACATTACTTTTCATTGTCTGCGCTCCGGTATAGGCTGTTGCATATGTCGTCTTTGTGGCAGATTTGTACCGGTGCTGCTTGTGCTAGTACCGCTGGTGGTTGTGCTTGTGGTAGCCATTTAAGGGATAACTTATTTTGCTTGTTTGTGCAAATTATCTCCATATCTATGAATTGGTCTATGGAGAATGTTACCATGTCGCAACTCATGTAACTATATATTCTTGTTTATTAATCAAAATTACTATCTGTCACAGCCCGTTCAAAGTTTTATTTTATTTTATTCCCGGAAGTGGGAAATGACGTTTTTACCCCTGGGTTGACTTTTTGGTTGACTTTTGTGTCGTAACTCGTACGACTCATCCACTTGTATTTTCTTAACGTGCTCGTCGCTACGAACGCGTAGACGCGAGCCGTACGTCGTTCGGACTTCGAACGAAGATTTTACGGACGTCGATTTTCGGCGTTTCCGTATTTCGAATTTGGGTCTGTTTTGTTTTGTTTGGGCTGGGGCCCATTTGTCTGCAGACAGTGACCAATCCCATATTTTCTGGGATATTTGTTGGGTTTGTCCTTTGTGGCTGAGCCCTCCTCTTCTTCTTCTTCTTCTTCCTCTTCTTCCTGCAAACTTCTTGGACAAACCGTGGCCATTTTGGCTTCATCACTGAACACCAAAAACGAACCCAAGTCTGTCATCCTCAAACTCTGAAGCCAGCAACCCAGGCTTGGGTGTCCTGGTGCTAAAACCCCAGAAAAGGGTAAGAATTTCTCAAGCCACCCGTGGCTTTCTTCTTGGCCATTCTTGGTGATTCTGACCTCAATGGTCCTCCCTGTGACCACCATACCACTCCTCGAGGTCCCTGCAACCTCAGACGAACCTTGCCTGGCCGAGAATCTGAGTTTTGGGAATCGGCCATTTTCTAGCCGAGTTGCTTCTTCAAATTCAGGCCACTTCTGGCCAGTTTTTGGTCCCCAAAATGGTATAATCTTGTTCTCCTCATCTCTAGCTTCATTTTGGTACTTGAATCGTCCAATTTGGACTTAAAACGAAGAAGTTATGAAGCTTTGAAATTTCCCAGAAATTCCGGCCATTTTTCCAGAATCCGGCGGCGGCCGGCAACGGCGCCGGCGACCGAAATCCTGGCAGGGATGACCGGTGCTGACGTCATCGGACCGGGTTGGACCGGCCTTGCTGACGTCAGCAGACCGGTTCAGACCGGACTTGCTGACGTCAGCATTGACCGAACCGGCTTGAGCCGAGCCGCGTTGACGGCTTGAGCCGAGCCGTGTTGACCGGCTCGAGCCGAGCCGAGTTGACCGGCTGACCGGCTCAATTGACCAGCTCGCGCGTGAGCCGCGCGTGGAGCTGCGCGTGGAGCCATAGGCTCCGATCTTCAAGCCGCGCGTGAGGGTGCGTGGAAGGTCCAAATTGAATTATGTTTTCACGGGTCGACTCGTGACAACTTGTACTACCTCGGGGTAGTATGCATTTTAATGTTTGAGGTGTTTTGGACCTCCAATTTGCAAAAGCAAGGGATAGGTTTAATTAATTCGTTAATTAGTGACCTTTATGAGTTTAATCATTGTACCGGTGATATCTCATATAGGTGGGGCCTATCCAGAGGACTACCGGGGCTACCCAGGACGGGGTACATCGACCCGGCTACCTACAGGTGAGTGAGTGGGTCTTTGTTTGATAAATGTATATTTATACGTATTGCTTTTAACGCTTTCTTTAACTGTTAGCATAGTTACATATCATTACGTTTGTTGGAGGTAGAACATTCGTACTATATTGCCATGCATGTTTTCATACTGTTGCTCATCAGTAGATGTATACACCTCAGGTATTAGTACTCAGTCTTGTGGCCAGGACTAGCCTTGACGTTTGGAGTAGTCACTACCAGTACCGTTACGCAGCTTTGGATCCATTGTAGGTACTAGCCTGTTCTAGGTTGCACTAGGCAACTCGAACTTGTGTGACTGCACTTTGTGCACCAGCGCTTAGCGCTAGACTCGCGTCATTGTAGTACTCAGCGTATTACTTGTATACCTAGCTTGTTCCTTGTGGGATTTAGCCCCTTGGGCATGTGTGTTTACATATGGGTGAGCAAATGTCAGTAAAGTATTAGCGGGGAGTACCCGCATGTTTTCACGACAGTATTTTGAGGTTCATGCCTATGGGTATGACGTATTTTCTCAAATTATACTTGTTTTCAAACGAGGGGTTACTAGACTTTTGAAAACAACGGTTTTATCAAACTTTGCTTTTTGACCCACTCACCGTTTTATGTTTTGCGCCCCTCCAGGTTAGTTGGCTGGGAGCCTTGCGACGTCGATGGCGCGGTGGTATGACGATGTAGGGATTTTTATACGTTTGTATATCTTTGTATCCCTTACCCTACTCACGTTGTGTATTCTTTTATTTCTTCCGCCCGCACACTCCGTGCACTCTGACCTTATTGTTTTAATTCAATATTCTATCCTTTATTCTAAATTTTCTATTTGGCTTTCGTCACGCTAACGCGTGTCGGCCAGCACTTCCCGACACCTGGCTTGTTCGGGATCGGGATGTGTCACTATCACTTTTTATCAAAAATAAATAAATAAATAAATTGAGTTAGACTTCACTCACACCTCCTTGGACAATACTTGGGTACTCACTAGTGAGTACCTTATATACTCACTTTTTGATTTGACCCAATTAAAAGATGACATGTGTTCTTTATGTTTAAAAGCCCAAGAAAAATTAAATAGCATATATTTTATTTTTTAAAACAATAAAATATGTGTTAAAATATTATTGGGCCAAATTATTAAAGTGAGTATATGGGGTACTCACTAGTGAGTACCTAAGTATTGTCCCACCTCCTTTATTCTCAAAAGAGCAATATGGTTCGACTTCAACTTGGCTCTTCAAGGATAAGGAGTAATTCTTTCTGAAAACACTTCATGGTTAATTAACAAAATTTTCTGTTTTTTTTTTTATTGCGAACCATCTATAATATTTAGGTCAGGTCTCATGCAAACAACTAGAGAGGCATCATGATGTTGATACAAGATGAACAAAATGTCGGTTGAATGCAAAAAGTGCTAGGTAGTATCATATTAGGACTTAGTTTAAGACTTTAAAGTTTTGTATTAACACCAAAATGTCAAACACGCTATTACTTTATAACTGCATGATCTAGACAATTAAAAAAGTATTATGGGACTAATGTAAGATTCACTATAGGGTAGTAAGTGTGTTTTTTTTTTTTGGACATTGACTTAATGCAATGACTGTCATAATCCCAAACTAAACTATAGATTAGCAAGCAAAACCTTGAAGAGAAATGAAAAAACAAAACCCATAAAATACATAAAATATTGGGTTGTTGGGGGGTGCTTATCTGTTTGACCAGAAGTAGTGGAATCTTTAGCAGCTAATTGTTTTATCTATGGGTCACGCAGGAGCATCCATTTTCTAATTGTCTGGTTTATTAATGTTTTATATAGGATTTAAGGAATCTATCAATAAAACATGACAATTAGAAAAAAAACAAAACGATCCTATTTGATAGTGTTTTTGGATGGTTGTCATTTTATGTAATGCCAAAGTTTAGTGGAGGATGTGGGATATTGTTATAATTTCCATCATTTTTGCATATATAAAAGCATTATTAAAGAAACTCAATTTGTTTTTTTTTATATATGCCTTTTATTTTGCTTTTAAAAAGCAAAGACTGATAGAACAAGATCAAGGATTAGGATGCTAATCATTTATAGTGGAAAAGGAAGTCTTTAGTGCTTTGCTGTTGCTGAGGTGTGTAATCTCCACTTATTAGGTCTCACTTTGACCAACTGTAACAACCCATTACCTACCCTACTATATATACATTGCCCATATCTTCACCAAACAAAATATTATCCCCCTCTGCATGCTTCTCTTTTAAGTCAAGGCTTTCTCTAGTTTTTAACCTACTACTAAAAGGTTCTCTTGGATATGTAACTAACCTACCCAAGAGAAAAAGGTTTTCTTGGATGATATTTGCACGGGAGTTTCTTTCTAAAATCTGGGGACTGACTACAGTGCTCGCAAGCATTGGATGCTCACACCGATCTCATCCTTCTTCTCCCCCTCTCTCCTCCCTCCTCCTTCCTTTTAATGGTGAGATCGATGTGAGCATCCAATGCTTACGAGCACTGTAGCCTACTCCCTAAAATCTGAGTTCACATCAAATATCACCATTGTTTTGGTCTTTGGGTTGATGGTTCATCTTTCTTCTTTTAGGTTATGCATTCATCACCGTGGGATCATTATTTTTAGAATACTGCCATGTGTGAGGCATGAAACGTCGAAATTCCCCACAACGATTAATTGCTCGTTTGGAAGTGCTTTTAAAATAGCTGAAAGCGTTTTTAGTAGAAATGTTATTCAAAGCGTTTTTGGTGGAAATATTTTTAAAACCAATCCTTACTAAAAATGCAAATGAATTCTAGAAAAGCACTTAAGCACGTAACTGGTGTTTCTTACAGGAAGCACTTCAAGTACTTTTGAAACCCAAAAATATTTCTCTAAAATTGCTTTCAATCATTTTTAAAACATTTACAAACGAGCTCTAAGTGAATAGGTCTATAATCTGAGAGGCCTAATTACGGGCCAAATCTGGTTAAGTAGAAAGTCCTATTTAAGAAATGATTTTTTGGCCAGCAAGTTTGGGAATACTTGGCTAGGTCTGGATTAGTCTGTAGCTCCCAGAATGTGGGAACCCAGACCTAATGACTTAGATCAAACTCGAAGTAATCGTGAACCCGTATCAATGCAAGGAGACATCTTAGATTTCTTTATAGATTTGGAGTTACACTCGAATTAGAGTTTACAATCCCATCACCAATATAAATACTCTCATTCACCCACCATAAAAAGATATGCAATCCTACAAACTCTAGCCTACTGCTCTGAAATTAAACTTAAATGTCCACTGATTTGAATGTTGGAGAGTCGTTGGTCGACATCACACTGTTGGCACCTTAACTCTTTAGAGCACTTCCATTGGTGACCCAATTGCAAGGGTAATTGGGGCCAATTGCCCTACTAAGCAAAAAACACATGTCCAGCGGGCCACAATTGCAAGGGCAAGAGGTGGGCCCAACCATGCCCAACCTCAAGCCCAAGCGATTTTCGCCCGAGCAGCTGCCCACAGGCGCTGACGTCATGTTGACGTCAGCGTGATGTCAGCGGCCTTTTTTTTTTAAATTAAAATTTTTTTAAAAAAAAATTAATTATTTTCTTTAAAAAAAATTTAAATTTTTTTTATAAATACCCCCAATCATCTTCTTCATTCCTCAATATTTTTTTATACCCCCAATCACATTACAACTCAATATTTTTGCTTCTATATCAACTATATATTTGTTTTTCACCTTTCAAATCCTTATTTTACAAAAAATAAAAATTTATTTTTTAAAAGATAATAACAAATTTGTTGGTGGTGGAGTGTGTCGGTGGGATAGTTAAGGCCGTCAGATAAAAAAAAAAAATTTTTGAGGTGGAAATTGTCGATGGGATATTTAAGGCCAACCGAACCAAAAAAAAACTTTGCCCTTGCCCTTGCCCTCCACGAACGGGTGGAGTTGCACAAAGACAAGCATTGTTCACGGAGGGCAATCACTGCCCTTGCCTTTGCCCTTGCCCTTGCCCTCCATCAACGGGTGGAATTGCTCTTAGGGGTTTGTTCATTGTTTTGCAGGTTATTTTGGTCATTACAGAAGTCACTGCAAATTGCGCTAAAACAATCACAACTATTAAATTGTGTTCGCATTGAACATAAGTTTACATGTAGATGAATTCGTTGGAAAACTACCCACAATGCAATGTTTTAATTAATTTTTATATTTTTTTAATATCCTAATAGTGGGATGTTTCCAAGTAAAAAAAAATATTGTTAGCCAAATTCCAATAACGTAATTTACTAAAACTTTCAAACTCTAATAAGTTTATGATTCTTCTACAACTTTGAGCTTTTGACTCAACTAGAACCAAATCCATTTTTTTGTGCAAAGATGCCGAATCTAATATCTAGTTAATTTACCCTACCTTTTCTATTGCATTTGAATTAACCTCGTCTAATCTAAAGTGAAAAGGTAAAAATGGTGAAACTTTCAATATTTCTATAATGCCTTTATTTTGACAAAGGAACAATGAACAACTACTCAAACAAAATAAGGACAAAATAGTAATTTTACATGTTTTAAATAAAACTCAAATTGTGAGTGATTAGTTATTCTTCCTTTGTTTCTGAATTTTTTTATTAAAAATATATAATTAGATCTAAAACAGAAATAAAATGTAATCTTTAAATTAAAAAAAGACCAATTTTTATTTTGACATGTTACCAATAATATATTCAAGAACCATATCTAGGACTGTTTTTTGGTCGGATCGGATCGGAAACACATGCTCCCATTTCCAATTCAAAAAAGTTTCAGAAATGAATATACGTTCCAAATTCGGAATCAGAATTTCAGAATTCCATAAACTCATGCCAATTGGGAATTATCGGCATTTTCGGAATTTTCGGATATTTCAGAATTGGATTAATTTTAGTACACGATAAATTAGACAAATTCAAAACCATTAAGACATTCATTTGTAGTGAAGAAATGGACGAATATGTTTCTACAAAGAAACACTAAATTTAATCCAACAGTTATATGGTTTCGAATTTAGGTGATTTTTGGTAGACATAATCTTTGAGATAAGATATAAAAAATAGACGGTTGGATCATTGAAATACATTATGGAGTGGGTCCCACAAAAACTTATGTCAAAAGCTTGTGTCCCCAGATTCTAACTCATTATTTTAGGTTAAGTATTTGTAAATATATATTTAAGACTTTGAATATATCTACATAAAAGGGAATTGCAGATAATGCAAAACATATTATTATACATATATATATTAGTAAGTATATTGCTATAAATTCGGCATATTTCAGCACATTTTAGAATTTTTAGATCGGAATGAGTTTGGCAAGTTTCGGTTCGGAATTCGGAATATTCAGAATTTTCAAATACATTTCAATTCCTATCCAATTTTTTCAGATTTCAAAATTTTGAGTTTCGGATTCATTTCGAATGCGCCAAAATTGAAAATTTTCGAATCAAAATTAGTTGGAATCGAAATTTCCTATCCAAGTTGCACCTTAAGTATATATATACTCTTTTACATTTTGTACCCGAAAGTGTGAATGTGAACCCACTAAATAGTGTCTGCCAAAAGCACAGCAGACGCATAAAGCTATAATGATTGCCTTTCTAAACAGAGACGCAGGCTAGGAAACTTGAAGACATGCAATGCCACTTTTGTTAGTTTAATTGAATTTAATTTAATTTTAGTTACTCTCGTTCATCATTACAGCACTGAAAAAGTTTTGATCCCCTACATTGTACAAGATACCAACCAACTTTTTGTTTTTTTCTTTTCATGTAATTAATTAGAAAGTAATTCCCCTTAATATGTCATGCTGCATACTTTAAGTCTTTAACAGAGTAAAGTGAAAGACTCAACATGGAACCCAGAATTTATGCTGCCTAATCTTTATCAATGATGGGGTCATGTTGAATTCATATTTAATCCCAAACCGTTCGTTGAAAAGTTGTAAAAGCATTGGTTTCTCGAGCCATGGAGAAAAATAATTTATGCAGACTTTTTGTTCTTTCTGTGCACCTCTGCTTAAAATTGTTTTTTTTTTTTTTCGGTTTATTTGAGCTAATGCTTGAAAATAAATTGGAATTGTATGAGAATTTTGGAGAAAAGAAGTGTGTGATAATTATTTTCTTTAATGCAAAAGCGTACGACCAGCAATGTTCATAAGAAGAATATCAATAAATTCACTGTTTTTTTTATTCACACATGTTTCTTTACTCCTTTGAAATTTGATTTTAATTTAATTAATTAATTTGTTATGATTTTCTTCATGTGTATATAAGATGAGAGATTTTTTATATATCCAAAACATAAGTCGGTATATCACGTGTAATAATATAAATGAATAGAATATATATTTTTCGGTGTTTTTCTATTTATATTATAACACGTGTTGTACATTTTTATGTTCTGAATATACTAAAAAATCTCTGATATAAGACCATAGGTTGTCATTTTTATACTAGTGAACTAGAGGCAACAAATGGCTCACATTCCTAAATCCCTGGGGTGAATCACACGATGGACCATATTTGTATCAATTGAACAACGTAGAAGTTATGTGCATAATTAATACTTAGGGTTCACTATCCTTATTGCAATCTCCAAAAATAAAAAATAAGAATCTCCAACTTCTCCATCCAAACACAACAATTGGCCCGTCATTGACAACAGTACCCGTCAGGTTATGCTATTCACTGTCACATTTGTTACCGTTACCAAAATCTGAAAAGTCAAGCATAACTAGGAGAGCTAGGGAGGAGAGAAAAATCTTGAGTGGTATGTATTATTTAATGGTATGACTATTGAATGGTTTAGATTAATTTGTAGTAGGACCCAAATGAATCTTAATCATTTAACAGTATGTACCATTCAATGGTACGTACCACTGAAGTTGGATCTAGGAAGGAGCATGAAAAATAAACATTTTATTACAAAAACAAACCCCAAAAAAAAGTCGAACAGAAAAATTAATAAAAACAAAATAATAATAAACAAATAAAAGAGGAGTCGAGCACCAGCAAAAGCCAAAAACCCACAACACACAACACACACACATACCTTCCTTCCAAGACATTCAAAGCACCTCCACAGCTCAAAGAGTAGACCTCAAGAATTCTCTCTCTCTCACTCTCTGAATTGTTGCTTCCAGAAAAGATTGAAACTTTCAGTTCGAGTCCATTTGCAAGCAAGCACCAAACAGAGAGAAGAGAAGAGAAAATATGCCAGAAATGGACGACGGCACTTCGAAGCCTCCACAAATCTCCGAAATGTTTCAGAAATTCGCTCTGGCTTTCAAGACCAAGACTTTCGAGTTCTTCGCCGAGGAGGAAGCCGACGACGCCGACAGCTTCGCGCTGCTGGATTCTGCCGAAGAGGTCATCACGGACCAGAAGGTCGTCGTCATCAAACCGGACGCGGCGGCGGCGAACTGCAACGCTCCGGAGATAGAATTGACGCCGGAAAAGCCGATTTTGAGCGAGACCCGGGTGAAGAAACAGGAGGTTTTGGCAGTTTCGAGGCCTTTGAGCGGAACCCGGATCCGACCCATGAATACCCAGATGACCCAGACTCTAATTTCGTCGATTTTTGCCACGGTTTCGTCGTTTGAAGCTTCTTACCTGCAATTGCAGACTGCCCATGTGCCGTTTGTGGAAGAAAATGTGACGGCGGCTGATCGAGCTCTCGTCTCTCACCTCCAGCGGCTCTCGGAATTCAAGCAGTTTTACAGAGATTTTTGTACGAGTTCGGATTCGGGTTCTGATTTGCCAATTGGGTCCTGCGTGGAAGCTCAGGTGCAGGAGAATCAGAGCAAGCTCAGGACTTTGGGAACAATGTCGAACAGGTTGCAGACAGAGATAGATCAAAAGGACAATGAAGTTATGGCCCTGCGGAAAAAAATGGGTGAGATTCAAAAGTCTAATGTGAAATTGTCTAAGAAGTTATCAGCTACTTTGAATTCTTCTTGTGAAGTTTTGTTGTCCATTAGAGTTTTCGATTCCGTTTTGCATGATGCTTGTAGATTAACACACAGATTTACTAAGATTTTGATAACTTTGATGGAGAAAGCTGGGTGGGATTTAGATTTGGCTGCTAATTTGGTTCATCCGGCTGTTGATTATGTTAAAAGAGCGCATAACCGGTATGCTTTCTTGTCATATGTTTGTTTGGGAATGTTCAAAGGTTTCGATTCCAAAGGTTTTGGTTTAGATGAGGAAGAACTTTCGTGTAATGGGCATGGTCCAGATGTGGATAAGAAGAGTGGTTTTTTGAAGCAGTTGCTTGAGCATGCGTCGAGCAATCCAATGGAGTTGTTAAGTAGGAATCAAAATTGTGAATTTTCAAGATTTTGTGAGAGCAAGTATCAAGAGATTATCCACCCCACTATGGAATCTTCAATCTTTAGTAATTTGGATCGAAACCAAGTTGTGTTGAGTTCATGGAGGTCGTTGAGTGTATTCTACGAGTCATTTGTTAGCATGGCGAGCTCAATATGGATGCTTCAAAAGTTGGCGTATTCCTTTGATCCGGTGGTTGAGATATTCCAAGTGGACAGAGGCGTAGAATTTTCGATGGTTTATATGGAAGATGTTACTAGGAGATTGTTGTTGCCAGGTAAAGCCAGGATGAAAGTTGGGTTTACAGTGGTTCCAGGTTTTAAGATTGGAAGGACAGTAATTCAATCCCAGGTATATTTAAGTGGCTTGAAATGTACAGAGTAGTTGCAAGTCATGTCCTGTTGTTTACGACAATGATATAGGCAAGGCAGGAGGTGATCAGGATTAGGCTGTTGATCTTACATGCTTGGAATTCGACATATGTAAGTTGGCATCGGTAAATCAAAGGATGCATCAGTTACTACACTCAAGACGAAAACTCTGTGTAATATGCATTCGATGAAGATGATGTTGCCTTCTATGCTGCTGAACCTCTTTCCACAGACACATGTTACCTGGTTTGACTTTGAGTTTTCTTTGTATATGGTTTTTAAAGTAGAATCAACTGTATAGAACCCTTATCTCCTCGCTTTTTTCGTTAATTCCGACACAAATACACTGGCAAGTTGTGAATCCTAATTCCTAATTCCTAATTTGTTCTGTTATTTATTGGAAAAGAAAAAAAAAATTACTTGCCGACTTTCAATTGCAATGTTCTCACAAATGCATTATCTTGTTCCCTGAAAGTAATTTCATTTAGGTATAATTTTGCAATGTGAATGCAAGGATAATTGTGTTTTTCTTTTTCTTGTGCATGGTCTAATGAATGTTGTATATCCACCCTAAGTCGTAGGAGAGAAACTCGCCTGCCTGCCGCTGTTTCATTACCCCCTTTCTCTCTGCCTATCTCATCACGTGTTACTGGTTTCTTTGCACTTTTCTCTCTGTCTATCTCCTCGTGTGGTAGGACAAAGAGAAGGGGACAATGAAACCGTGACATGCAAGTCTTTCTTCAGCGTCGGAACTTCTGAATTTTGATTTGATGTGCTAAAAGGCCAACCAAATGGGTGCTATAGAAAGTTTCTTTTGATTGATTTTGAATTCTGGTCCATTGGACCATTGGATAGGGTTCTTTGGATTAGAAAAGCTCCAAAATTATATATTTCTATAGATTTTGAAATCAAATACTAAATCCCTACATATTCAATAGCATGATTAAAATTGAATTTTTTGAACTTCACTCTAAATCTTAACTTGGGAGTTTATTAAAATAGAACCACGTTATATTATTAATTTATTCATGTTATAATCGCGTATCTATTTATTAATACGATACCGTTGGCCTATGACATACCAACCATGTAACAATTTTACCACCACCAAGCTCCGATATTCATATTTTGAGCCACCCATAAAAAGATAAAAACCACCACCGGCCTCTAAGATGTCAACCCTTCCCCATCTTTCTCCCTTTGCATTTACCTATTTACCATATATCGAACTTGTCAAATTGTGTTAGGAGGAGGATATAGAAAGATTATGGGGAATGTCTCTGTTAAATTTGTATTAATCAACATTTACCATTGTGTTGGAGAAAATCCGTTTGAATCAATGACCTTAAACAAGATTCTCAAGCCATATCCAGCAATGTATTTCGGTTTATATGCTGTCAATCAAAAACAGTACTTTTCCAGCCATCCCGGAATAAAGAAGGAATCAGTTTAATCTGTTATTTCTAAACCAACATGCCCTTTCTCAACCGAAAACCAATGATTTGTTTTGCATGAGCAGATGACATGCTTCTTCTTTTTCTTGTGTTTGGCTGCTCCGTCCCCATCATGTCCGTCATTCGCGTCCTCCACGGTTTCAATCCCCTTTCGCTTGCCCTTCTTCTTCTTATTCTTTTCAGATTTACCCGAGTCCGTGTCAGCTGGTTCCTCCTCAGCCATAGCATCACCATCCATCTCCGCACCTGCTGCATGACAATGAAGCTTATAATGCAAATCGAGTAACAAAACATACGAAGGCTTCCCATAGCCCGTGAGCTAAACCCTAGGTTAGCGATATTTCTACTCCAAATCAAATGTCAAGGAGAAAAAGAGAGCAAAGATATCATCCTAGTTCTCATAGAATATCATTGACTGATTTTACATGTAACACCAAATATCTTGCTCGCTCACCTTTGCTTCGAGTGCTCTCAAATATTGCCGATTTCAGCACATCAATGTTTTTACGAGGTGCAGCACCCTTGTCGTAAAAGTCAAGTCGCTCCTCAACTCGTTCACGGAGTTTCTCTCCGAAAGCAGTACTAGAGCTACTGTCTGCAGACACAATGGAATTGCAAACAAAATAATTTACATATATATGCACAACGCAATGCAAAAGAAAAGAATATTAACCAGCCAAGCCATTATTCCACGAGCTGGGAAGACTACAAATTAAATGATCACCTCTAAAGCAATCCATACGAGAAGCAATAGAACACTTGTTTGCAAGATAACGAGCCATTCGTCCCTTATTCCAGGCAGATGCTCGACCGACAAAAGATGAATGAAAGATCAGTCCATATTTGGGTGTGTTTCCCCTGGTTTTTAATGCCCTGCAGATTGAACAAAACAAAGACGATTTGATTTTTTTTCTCTTTGCTTTTCTTAATACACACTGATTAACAAACTTTGATGTGGTTTATATTACAAATAACTGAGGAAAAGCTAAGGAGCCGTTTGATAACCATTTTTTTTCTTTCGTTTTCAGTTTTCAGTTTTTATTACGCACCTGAACAGAGCCTTCTCTGCACCAAGGATCTGAAGGGTAGAAGAAGGGCATTTAGCCAGATTCGTAAGACTACCGGCATGAGAAATCAAACGAGCTCCGACTACTTCACCGATCAAGGAGGCCAAAATGGGTGCAATGTCATTCATTTTAGTAACAAGAAAATCATAAAGAGTTTTCCTGAACTCGGATAGAGATATCAACCTCTCTGAAAGTTGCTTGATATTGTGCAAGTCAAGTGAAGACATATCCTGCCCTGGGAAAAAGAAGAAGGAAGCAAACGTAACAATAAGAACAATGAATATTGGATAAAGAAATATATGAATGACAGCAAATATATTTATGAAATGTTACCCATGGATGCTTTGGCAGCTTCAATAATCTCCTTTGCCTTATCTTCATCTCCAACAATATCAGTTAATTCTGCAAGTTTGTCTTCAGACATCTTCCATAGATTTTACAACTTCAGCATACAGATAATTGTCATTGACAATCTTCACCAACTCAGGAAAAAGCCATGAGTACCGTTCTCTGAGGAGAAAGAAGAAAATTATTGTCATCAACTATTTCATACGAATCGTTGCCATGCTTTATCATCATAAATACAATCAACAAGTTATTCCTAATGCAAGAGACTTATATGTAACAGAAACACCGCCACCTTGGCGTCCCGAGCCAATAATACAACCTCATGTGGAGGGCGGCTTATGCATGATATTGTATCGTTGACATTAGATGCCACAGTGGCGATATACCAGTTAAATATTAAGCTAACTATTTTATATGAGATATGGGTAAAAATGCCAGTGTCATACCTGAATCTCATGGAGAAAGAATTGATATCCTGGTCAAGAGTCTCTAGAGCGAAGGTTGCTTGAATCACCATATTGTCAACTCGGTCGACATTAAACTTGACCTTTCCTCTGCTGTAGCTGTGCCCCAGACCAAGCCGGGCTTTGTCCAAGTCCCCAGGCTGAAGAACAAAAAATTGATTATATTATAAACCCACAAGAAAACACTAGGGTTTGTTTGAGATTGTTTCCCGTACAAAAACTTATGCCCACAAATGCTATTATTATAAACGCGTTGAAATTTTTATTAAAAATTCAAGTTTTTTTTTTATCATAATCACTTTTAAGTTTTTTTGTCAAACGCAATTAGAAGTGTTTTTGACTGTCAAAAAACCACAATTAACTATTTCAGAAGCAATCACAAACATGTCATATTAGACATTAATAACCAAAAGGTGGGAGGTGTATACAAGAAAATTTCAAACCTTTAGGTCCTTGATAAACCTATCAAGATGTAGCCGCACTCCACGAAGAAGCTCATCAACAAACTCATTACTTTGGCAAGGAATTTTGGTCACTTCAAAGATGTGAGACCCGATCTTATGTTCAGCTACTCCCAAACTGTACTTTGGTTTCTTACCTTCCTTGATATTTGGGAGGTTATGTTCCAAAAAGTTCCTCAACTCATCAGTCATACGTTCTAAAATTCAAACCATACAGACCCTTAATTTGTGTTGACAAATTTCCAAAAAATTAGTATCAAAACCAGCTTGAGATGAGGTGAAAAACTATAATTATTCAAAACCATGAAGAATTCTCTACATCTGTTACTTCCTCACATTCCCTCCTTTCTTCCGTTTCATCACAAGTAATGAAAAACATAACCATATTTAACCTAAGACAACTAGGCAGAAAATTGAAGCTTTCAGTGATGGCCCCAAGAAAACCTGATAACAAGGGTTCAAAGCTCCAATATTCAAGAAGTAGTAACATAGTTTTGTTCGAGCATAAAGCACTCACAACCAAGTAAACTAGGAAGTAAGCTAAACGATTTGGTTCGTGCCGATTGTCTACCATCGTCAAATCAAGGAACAAGCAAGGACACAAACAAAAAGAACTCATGTAACACTAACAACTGAAGTTACACAAACATAAGCAGTAGAAACTGAAAATTAGTAAATGTGTTCACTAACCAAAATCCAAATTGCCATATTCTCTCTACTCATTTCTTGGGCACGAAGAAAGAAAAATGAAACTCAATTTGCCATATTCTGTCTACTCATTTCTTGAGCACGAATAAAGCAAAATGAAACTCAATTTGCCATATTCTTTCTACTCTTTTTTTTTTTTCCCCTCATATTCAAGGAGAACAAAAGTACTATTTGGTGATGAAGGTCGGATAAAATGCAAAGCCAATAGAAAGTGGTTAAGACACTAATTTGTGATTACAGTGGGAAAACCAAGCTACATATGAGTACAAATTAAGACGAAGAATGCAAATTACACAGTTAAAAACCTAAAACAAGACTATTAAAATTTATGTAATCGATTCTTTACCTTCCGAGACTGCAACGCATTGGTTGTAGGCATCGAGGGGCGACTCATACGGGCAAAAAGCCGTGGGCCGGACCACCTTTCCAAACCGGTCTCTGTCCAAAACAGAACCACGAACTGCCTCCGTGTTCTGCCCGATTTGGTCGAGCCCATGAGCCTGGAATAGAGAGTACCCCGCAGTTGTTTCGCAGAGTAGGTAAACCGCCATGCACTAGTAGAAAAAGGTACTTGGGCGACAAAACAAATTTTGTCGCTCAAGGTCTCATTTCGTCGCCTAAACATTTGGGCGACCATTAATTCGTCGCTCAAAGTCCGTCGACCAAGCATTTGAGCAACGAAGGAAATACATTTGTCGCCCAATGCACATTCGCGCGATGATTTTTGGCGACGAAAATATGCGTGGCAATAGAGTTCAAGCGATGAATACATTAAAAAGAAACAGTTTGAGAAGGTTCAATTGTCTGAAATGAATTTCTAGATCTGCGGATTTAGATTGGGTGAGGGAATCGGAAAGGGGCTCATAAACCAGGCGGGCGGGCTTTTGGGCACACGGAAAGGGAGAAGCTCCTCAACAAACTACTGAATAGTAGGATTTTGTCGGACAAACCTTTAAGCGACGAAAATATTTCGTCGCCCTAAGTTATGGTTACAATTAAAGCGACGAAATATATCGTCACGCAAAGGTTTAGGTGACGGTGGTTGTTTCGTCGCCCAAAATATTTAATATTTTAATATTTTAATATTTTAAATTTTTTTAAATTAATTAATATAATTAATTAATTAGTATTTAAAAGACAATAAAATATAATAAACAATCACTACTAGGAAAACCACTTTCCATGACGTCTGAAAAACATCATGAAAATCATTCCATGGCGTTTTTCAAACGTCACAAGACGCACTGTTATTCGAGGAGCATGGAGCATGGTAAAATTCAGTAATATCAATCTTCCCAATCAAAAGCATGGAGCATGGCAAAAATCGGTAATAGTTATATCATTCAAGGTTCAATTTACATTGTTAAGTGAAAATGTACAATAAAGCAGTTTGCTTTAACTAATGAAAGCAGAACAAAATCCTATGCTAATTTGATATAGTATGATACTTGTATGGTGAGAACGCTCTCTGCAATAACCATCATCTGCATAAAAAACAAGACAACCCAAATAACGTCAACTCTTTTACCACAAAAATGTAACTTTTCATTTTCTAAAGTGAGAACCTCATATTAAATTTAATCTAAACTGGTGAGAGATGAAACTTATATATAACAGATGCATTTCTTTTGCTATTCTTTTGCTATACAATATTGCACTGAAAGCATGAAAACCTAAACCAAAAACTTCTTTATGAAGTTCAACATTTAACAACTTCGCATCCATGAAATTGAAATGAACTCAAATCTAAAATAACATAACTGCTCTGTTCAGAGTTATACCAAAAAGAAAAAACTAGGAGGAGAAAGCATGTCCTATCATTGAAAGCAACAAGCAACATTCTTGAGATAATGGTGAAGAGATAAACAGTGCAAAAGGTCAAATATATGACCCTGCAGTAGATGTGATGTAGAGAACCCAAATATTTACTTACGGAGACGCAATTCTCGATGACTTCGAATTGTTTAGAGTTCCTACAAGGGCCTCTTCAATCTTTCTGATCAAATCCCTAGAGAGGTCTATGTTCTTTTCAGCATGAAGAAGGGCTTCCAACCACCAAACTGTACTTAGATCTTTTTTATCGTTGATAGCATTGTGAACCTTCAATACAGTTAATCTCAATGTTAAAACATATAAAGAGAATAAAGCGATGATCGAAAAAGAACAATGTATGGGAAAAATAGTCATAAAATTATTTAGCCTGCTCAAAACCATAAAAAAGAAAGACAGAAAACTCAAATGGACTACCATTGATTATTTAGCATAGAATGTCCTAGATTGTAAGATACAAAGTGTGATTTTCTAGACAATACTATATAGAGGATCATAAAGTGCTACACGGAAGCAGGTACGAAATATACCTGTGTGTAAGACTTGTTAAACTCTTGTTGAGCCATTATCGTATTCTTGGTGAACAGCAGGAACATTATCTGATAATTCAGATGTACCTTCAAGTGAGTTACCCACATCATTGGCAATTTTCCAAAGCAGAAGTAGGGCATACAATCAAATGTGGACCCGGGTCATCATTTAAATGTTTCAATAGCATCAAGTATGTTATAGCCTGTTCAACAAGTACAAATATTACAAACGAAAGTTACAGATATTACTGACATAGGCAAAGAGAATGGACATGTAGGTACCTGAATGGTCTTCCCGAGACCCATCTCGTCTGCCAAAATGGCTGCACAAAACATAAAGGATATTAAACTGTAATGATCGAGAATTGATATTAAACCAAGCCACATACTGCACATATGCTTATACACAGCTTCATAAATACAATTGGAAAATTTTGAGCTTAGTAACAAAGAAAGCAAAATGCATATCCTTCATTGCTTAAATTTATTCTTTATTGATATGGCCTTGAAGTTAGTTGTGAAGCAAACAAACTTTGTGACTCTATCCAAAACATCTTCATTTAACTTTCCAGACGTTAACACTTGAAAAAGTACCGCGTTATCATCATTCCATTGACCAACCAGGCCACTAACTAGTTTATATGCCACTGCTCCAAATGTTGACTCTATTGAAGTAATGACATTAAAAAAACTCCAAAATTTAAGGTCTCTCTAAAAAATATCATGTTAAAGTTACGAATTTATACCACATTTTCATGAAAAGGACTTTGAAATCATGATGATAGATGCAAACCACCAAATGCCAAGAAACCATAAACAAAAAAACTTTCATAGCAATGAATCAAAAGAAACTGAGGATTAATTGCTCACGGGAAGATTGAAACAATTTTCATCCACTTAAACGAAGTCACTTAATATGAAACTTCTTATAGAAACTTCAATCTCAAAGCCGTTTCCCAGTTACCCTTAATGAATGCACTATTTCAATTTACAGCAAGTAGGCTTAAGCTTAATATGGTTAAAGTTATTCTCTGCTCTCACAGCGTGAAAACCTTAACCTGAAACTCAAGTTGTTTTGTGCCATTCTAGCATGTATATATTATTATTTGAGCATCATGCAATTTAGCATACAAGTAGATGAGACTTAATTCAAAAATCAATTCTTCTTCATTGCTCTATTGTCATCTAAGAACATTTAATCTTAACATTTCAGAATCATGCAATTTAGCATACAAGTACATGAGAATTAATTTAAAAATCGAATCTTCTTCTTCTTCGTTGTCATTGTGATCTTAAGAACATTTAATATTAACATTTCAGAATCATACGATATTACAATGACTAATGAAACTCCATTCGGCAATCTGAATATTAGCCACACATTTTAAGATCTTGTACAAATCAGAGTCCAGAGAATCAAAATGTATGACAGTCATACATTTTTACACAGGGAATGACTGTCTAAAGTAGAAGTAGAATCAAAATTATGCTGACAGAGAACCAAAAAAAAAAGTACCTCCGCCAATACCCTTCTGATATAGCAGAAGAAGAAAGTTAACAGCAACCAACTGATATGGATCTCACATATTTGATGATACATAAGTTTGAATCCTCAAAAAACCCTAAATCCCTAATTCGACTCATCAAACACTAATTCTCGAGAAAAATAACATACCTGAAAATTACTTAACTAAAAAACCCTAAATCCCTAATTCGACCATCAGAAAACCAATCACTGACAATTGAGCTGATTCCAAAATTTAAGAGTCAATTAAAAGAGCAAAGAGAATCACAGAGAGAGCGTACCTTCTCGACGACGTGGAGAGTAGTGTCGTGGACACTAACGCCGACGACGGAGGAGGAGGATGCCGAGATTGTCGTAGAGAGGAAGACGCGGTGGAAGTCAGAGTGGCTAAGAGGAGAGAGTCCCAAAACCTTGCGGCGGACGCCACAGATCGGAGATTGATAGGCTTGGATGGTAGAAGACGGAGGCATGGATTTTGGGAATGGAGAGAGAGAGAGAGAGAGAGAGTCTAGTGTGGGATATCAGATAGAGAAAAAAGAACTTGAGCAGAGTTTTGGAATTTTGTTTTTTAAAGAAAGGGGGAAGTTTAACTTTTTTTTGCTAAAGAGAGTGGGAAATGAAAATAAAGAGGCGCCAGGGAAAGCATACCTAGGGGCAAATTTTAAGGTTTAGGCGATGAAATGGATTCGTCGCGCAAATGTACGCAGGTTTTGGGCGACAAAATAATTCGTCGTGCAAAACGACATGAGGCGACGATTCAGTTTTTCGTCACCTAAACTTAAGAAATTTTTCACCCACCGTTATTATTCTGATCTCTTAAATAATGACTTATTCATTTTGTATTGAAGTAATTTTTGTACACAATGATTCATTTTGTATTGAAGTAATTTTTGTACACAATGATTTTGAAGAAAAGGTCTACATATTCAAAGGTTCAGATTTAAAGAAACAAATATGTATGTGTGTTTACAAATTAACAGTAGTTCGAAAAATTTACTTACAGTGGGAAATTCATAATAAGTAATTGAGAAGTGGAAAAAATTTGTAAAAAATACACAAACGCTTGTAACAACAAGGTGTACAACTTTCGTTAAGGTGTCATCTCCAAAAGATGAACACTAGAAACCATGAAGGCTATATTCTTTTTTAACCGTCGATCAACGTTTACGTTTACACTCCGTTATTATATCTGGAGTTTTTTTTTTTTCATCCCGATTCTTTTTTGAAAACATGATCTTTTACTAATTGCAATAAAATGAATTGTTTCGATCGTTCATAGAATGTCCCCATATTGACAGTTTATTAAAAATTGTGATGATGTTATATAGTTTCTATAAACTTTATAACGTCGTATACAAGTTTGACTATACTGTGAAGATGGGGACATAACATAAATGATCCAACCCATTCATCTTATTGAATTTAGTAAAAGATCATGTTTTCGAAAAAGAACTGGCATGAAAAAAACAAATTACGGATATAATAACTGAGCGTAAACTTAAACGTTAATCGACAGTTAAAAAATAATATAGGCTTCATGGTTTCTAGTGTTCGATTTTGGAGATGACACCTAAACGAAAGTTGTAGGCCTTCTCGTTATGAGCATTTGTATATCTTTTTACAAATTTTTCCTCCTTCTCAATTACATATTATGAATTTTCCAATGTAAGTTAATTTTTCGTACGACTCTTAATTTGTAAACACACATATAGATACTTATTTCTTTAAATTTGAACCGTTGAATATGTAGACCTCTTTTTCAAGATCATTTTGTAAAAAAATTACTTCATTCAGACATGAATAAGTCATTCTTTAGCAGATCAAAAGAAGAACGGTGTAGAGTAAATGTCTTAGGTTAAGGCGACGAATAACTTATTCGTCGCCTAAAGTGTCTTTGGGCGACGACATGAAAAATTCGTCGCCCAAAACCTCAAAAGGTTAAGGCTACATGAAAAATTCGTCGCCTAAAGTACTATTTTCATCTCCTAAAGTGACCACTTTGAGCAGTGAACCATTCGTCGTGCAAGAAAGTTTAGGCGACGAAATTTTTGTCACGCAAAAGTTTGGCGCCAAATTCTCCTTTTGCTGCCACTTTTTCCATCTTTTGGGCAACGACTGTATTTATTCTTCGCCCATTTCAATTTTAAGCGACGATTGCCTTCGTCGCCTTAATGTTTTGACACTTTAGGCGACGAAATAGGGATTTCGTCGCCCAAAGTCCTCTTGCCCGACGAAATTTCTTCGTCGCCTAACGTTTTGTTGCCCAAACTGTTTTTTCTACTAGTGATGGGATCGAATGGAGCACTCAAAAAAACAAACACAGTCGTACAGAAAAAAGGGTACAAAAATTATCAGTATGCATAGTAAAAAAGGCAAACAAAAGTGACATAACCAACGCGATGAATCTTCAAGAGAAAAATAAAAATATAAAAGAGGAAAAATTAGAGCTTATCGAATACATAGCTAATTGAGTTTAGAAATTAAATTCGTCAATTAAATTCCTGCTTAAAATACGGAGTTTGAAGAAGAAGTAGCCTTAGAGAGTAAGAGGCCGAAGAGTAGGGTTTTTCTAGGGTTTTGAATCTCGGGGGAGCGCAGGATTTTCTAGTGGAGAAGACTTCGAATTTGAGATCTTGCATAGAGGCATGCATGCTACAGAGACTCTCTTTTATTACTAATAATGCCCTTGCATGCTTCGCAATGGGCCTCATTCTGGGCCCAAATCGTGCAGATTGGACTTAACAAGTAAAATTGGTGCATCATCTGCCCAGCAAAGGGAGAACTATTGCTGATCCAATTATTCTCACTTCAGTTTGACAAAAAAAAAAAATTATTATTCTCGCTTCAGAATGTATGAGCCTTCTTGATAGAAGCTGTAAGTTTTTGTCACCTGCTCCCGTGGTGTTGCACGTTGATGGCTTAGAAAGGTTAAATGCTTTCGCAAGCGGGGAGGCTCCAACTCATTAATTCATTGCATTCAGAGGTTCTTGGTTTATTGTTTTCAAATTGCATTAGAAATTTCTTTTTATCTGGCTATCCTTTTAAAAAGAGGCGCGTCTCTAAGAACACTTCCACCCATCTTGGAGTTCTTGTTGCACGCCAAAAGGAGGAAGGTGGTTTGGGATGTAGTCTCTTCTTCCTCTCTGACTTCGGCTGGTTACGTCACATGTTCTTAAGCGATAATTTTCAGTTGCTAAAAATTAAAATCCTATAAGAAATCTTCAGTTTGGAAGGGGTTCAATGTGGTCCTCTTTCTACACTTTTCTTCAATGGAGTGTCGGTGATGGGAGTAAGATCTCTTTTTTTAGCATGATAGCAAGTTTAAGGTGTCAGTGATCTCTAGTATTAATTGGGGAGGTTGTCATAATTCCTTTGCACTCCAAGTTTCATGACTTTATTCATGCTCGGTCTCTTTTCTTCATCTTTCGAAAAACATTCAGAAAATTTTCTTTCCGAATATGCATATGGATGATTCTTATTTTGGACACGTCCGGTATTGTTTTAGCTAAAGATTCTTTTCACTATTTCTCGTCTCATGCCTCATGTAGAAAATGGTTGAAAAGCTTGTCATGGGCGGTTGTTGACCGACAATTTGCTGCAGCCTTGGGGTGTGGCTGCCCTCAAACTGCAGCTGTATTCTTTTTTACAAATCTTATGCACGTTGGCATTCCATTTAAGATATTTTTCATGATTCTTTGGACTCGTTTTTGTTAATAGTATCAATCTCACATCTGGTAAAGAAAAGATTTTGCATGTGCATATAAGTAGTTAGATTACTTCTCATATTCTCAATTAATTTTATAGTGAAAACTCAATTACCTTCATTCTTATTTTCTAGGTATTTTTGCAAACTATGGTGCTTGGTTGTTTGTAATCTAATTTGGTGGGTTTGCAATCAAACAAATCAAATCAAGTTAAATTGGCAAATGATTTAGCGTTATTTCAGTCCAACGTCATTTTTAAAGCATTGGAGGGAATCTTACGTATATTAATTTTTCTACGTTCTTTGAGTGTGCTGATTTCCATTTTTTCTGTGCTAGGATTTTGGGTTTAAAAATGGATGCTTTGCGATTGCGTTATATATCAACTAACTTTGAAGAGCTAATATTGCTTAATTTTTTTTTTAAAATAAATAAATAGCTGAAATTTTTCGAAGATGTTTGAGGCTTGGCTGCTATTTGATCAGTAGTTGGTGAAGCCTATATGCATATATAGCATGCTCATATCAAGGGCTAGCTACTTGACTAATCGCTATGAGTTTGGGTTACTCAATATCCGTGTCCAGCTGCCCTGTGCCCTTGGGTTGGAAGCAATATATATAAGATAATAAAGACACCTGATATCTCATCAGTTTTGAAGATTCTAAGCAGGGTAATCCTATAGTAATTAGAATATTTTCAGCTATGTATAGTGCCAAAGCTTCATAGCACCATTTTTCTTTTTCTTTTTTTTTTTTAATCAGAAGCCTCATAGCACTTAGGTTTCAAATGAAAGAGAACACTGCAAAGAAATTCGGAAATACTGGGTATCTAACTTGATGAAGTATGTCTGTAATTAAAAATCCAAATTTTGTCAGTTTTGTAGTGGACATGAAAATGGTTATAAACACTAATTATTAAAAAGAATGTAGATATATACTTTTGTCTCTTGTTACAAGAGGTCAGAAAAACTCAACACTTCATGTATATATAACCAGAAGTGTCCTTGGAGCAAGAGTTTGTAAAAGAACCTATTTCTATTGCCAATTGGTATAGGTTGGATGCTTACATTCTTCATGTACTCAGAACAGGTTATCTACTATACGTATAGAGCCTAACGGATCACGGGGCTCCCACATCATCCAATGCATGTCCACTCCTCACATAATGAGACGTGTTGAGAGTATAAATTTCACATTAAAAAACTAAAAAACCTTGCAACCACTTATAATGAGCTGGATCACTCCTATTTTTCAGTCGGTTTTAGAGGTGAACCTAAACTTTTCTTCATATATAAATACTCATTAACATGTCAACATGGGTCTTTGAACAGAATTGATTCTTGAGATATATACCTTCATTAAAAAGCCGTCCATTTTCATATGGGTTTTTTACCATTTAAATATAGATTCAAAATCCTTCAATCGACGACTAGAGCTAGTAATATAACCATGCATGCAACCCAAGTTTTAGAGACTAATAACAAGAAAGCTTAGGATAGAAATAAGATTCCCTAGTACTAGTTAAAGTTGAGAGGGACGAATAAGATAAACCCTAATCCTTTTAGTAGGGGGAGACACCCACATTGGCAGGAGTACTGAAAAATCCATCTTTCATGAGCATGTCATCTCCTTCCTGCAAAAACCCAACATACAAATTCATAAATATCCAGTCAAAACACCCTTCGAAATGTGTTTTATCATGTGAATTAATTTTCGTTGCAAGTGAATGAAAGAGGTAATAGCACCGGCTCAGTCACTAGGGTTTCCATCTAAGAAACTCAGATCGATTAGGGTTGAGGTACCTGCTGGCGCATGTTAGTTTTCTTCACGGGTTGATCAGGCATAAGGCCGAAGTGGATGTGAGGGAAGTGGGCCCACTGAGAGAAAACAAAACAAATGTACCCACCAAATTAACAAGTAATAAAAAATCCATAAAAATAAAATAAAAACATTCAAAACCTCTAAAAGTCAAAAGAACAACACAACCACTCTCATTCGTTAAAAAGAAAAGAACCCTAAATAGCTTAGCTGGCTACCTATCTGCATACATGGTAGCTGTGAAAAGTGAAACCCTAGCTGGTTAAAGTTGAAACCGAAGCTATTAAACGCTTACATTCTTTGCAGCAGCACTAAAGGCTTCTCTGTGGCTTATATCAGGATTTCCAGCTTTAATACGTTGTATCTCCTCCCTGCAAATATATACAATTTCATGGTCATCATGCATATTTATTTGTTATATATACATATATATGCTTCGAAAGAATATATATATAGTTAAGTAATTACAGCATAGACATTTATATATATATAGAAAGCAATTAAGTATAACTGTGTATTAGTTTATGTATAATCACTTACTTGATAAAGCGGTTGTAGGCAGATGGCACTCTCTGTCTCTTCTCCGGAGCTGGACATCCAACGTAGACATTTCGAAGAGAGACAAAAGCAGACAGATAAACATTATAATCACTTTGCTGGCCTTTTTTTTCTTTGTTTTTCCTTTAATTGATAAATATGTGATAACATGTATTAAATTTTTATTTCTCTCATATCACCACATCCATTATATACATTAGAATTAAGAACAAGCTAAAAGTAAGATGATAGAAGAAATATATATAGGGTTTTCTACATAGACCCTGCTCAGATTTTAAATACTCAAAACTGTTTGAAGAATACTAGAAAAGAAGAAATGTATAGTTGTGGATCTAAAGTGAGCTTTAGTACCGGCCACTAGACTGAGAACTAAATCTGGAACAACATGAAAGAAGAAAGCTGCACATGAAATAAATGTGTGCTAAAAATTCTTGCCTCTCTCTCGACCTTATACACACAAAACTATTGCAAGAGACCTTGGGAACTATTAAAGAATAAGCCTAAACATTCAAAAGTTAGCTTGGCTTCTCTTTTGGAACTTTTTTCTTGATTGGCAAAGAGTCTGCTGTTTACCAAAAAGGCCTAATTTAAAGTGATAGGGATCCAGAAAGAAAAGTAAAAACAATTCCACTACGCTAAAAGAGACATAAATTAAGACAAACATGAAGGTTTGGTAGACCCAGAAAGCCATTTCATGAGTTTGGGTTGTGGTGTGCCTATAGTACAAAAGAAGAAAAATATCACTCACGTCTGTTGACAATTGCAGGAGGCTTAGGTATCTCCTGATGATGATCAAAGCCTCCTCCTCGGATCGGCATGATTGATTCATTTGTATAATTAGGCTGGTGATTCATCATTGTGTTTGATGGGGTGTTCCGGATCTCCTCCTGCTATATATATATATATACATACACATGATCCCATCAGAACATCAATATATGCAATATATAATAAATGGAAATGCTATAAATTTACACTCTTAGTTTGTCATTCTGTATTTTTTCTGTGAGTGTGTTGATTTGGAAGAGCAAACTGAAAACATTTGAGAGTTTAATTGAATAGCAGATGCCTACCAAATTTTTACAAAATGTGAGCATGAATTATACACTATTATGCCAATGTACAATTAGAACGAATCATATTTATATACATGTAATGAGCCAAAAAAGAAAACCTACAAGTAGATTGTGAGGAGTGGAGAAGAAAGGATGTGGAAGGTGAAGTTGGTTATTATTATTAGGGGGAGGAAGAAGAAGGGCACGCATGTTGACGGAGAGAAGGTTGCTGCAGTGGCCACATCGAACAGTCACAGTCTTGAACAAACTGCTGCAAGGAACACTCACCTACATACATAAACAAATATATACACTTTTTAATATACAATTAAAACCCAAGAAGTTGATTGTTAAAGTAAGGTAAGAGTAAGATGAGTACGTACAGCAAGGACGGTGTCACAGAAGTTGCAATGGACATAACAGAGTTGATCGGTGGGAGAGAGGAGGTGTTGTTGTTGTTGTTGATCCGGTGAATTAAATGCAGTGGATGAGGCTGCAGCTGAAGACATTCTTTCTTTCTAATTTCTAATGATGATGATGATGATCTGATGATGGTGATGATATTGATTTTGTGATTTGATTGATGGGATTTTGACTGATCGATCTATCAGTGGGATTTTGATGATGGGTAGTAGACAGAATTTGGATCTGATCTTACTGCTTGAGAATTGTTGATGATGAGTTACTATTAAGGAACGAAAAGAAAGAGAAAAGAAAGAGAGAGAGATGGCACTAATTATATAGTTGGGTTGGGGACCGGGTATGATGGAACATCTACAGACTTATAAAGTGTTATTTTATTTTATAATTCTTTCTTGCTCTCTCCAATTAACTATAGAAAATACTTAGTTTTTTCTATGTAAGTAGTCATTTCTGCTTGCAGATCAATTTTATTATAATGTGTTTGTATAAACTTTTCGTTTGGTTTTAGTAGTTTGGACTACTAAGTAGTTTGAGTTAATGATATTCATTAGATTGATAAATAAAATAAAATAAAGAAATTTAATTCAATTATGACTTTTTATTTTTCGTATTATTGGGCAGTCCAAATTATTGAAGAAAAGTTTAACTTTTCATTTGTGATTTGGGTGAGATATTTTTAAATCAGTGTCAGACTGTCTTAAATATAAAGAAATTGTTGTTAGAGTTATTACTTATATTATTGTTGGCTATATAGATATATAGCAGCTCAGCTAGCCGATCATGTACATGTTTTTTGGATCGTACAAGTTGGTGATGTATCATAAGCAAGTAGGCCGCTGTACCAAGTTGTTTTTCTTTTTCATGATCATATTTATATAAAGATAAATAAATAAAAGATGAGAAAATTGTATGGTTATCATTCCCAAAGGATGTGTAGGTATACGAGAGAGAGAGAGAGAGAGAGAGAGAGAGGTGGTGCAGAAGCGGCAGAGGTGGGGGAGAGGAAGAGAGAAAGGGACGTGTGCATGGGAGTGATTAGCTTTGGCTCATTCATCTGTTGTTTTCACACTTAAATATTTAAGAGAGAGAGGTTGTGATCAATTCACAGCCTTTTGTTTCTCCTCCTACTCTTCGATTCTCTACAATTCCATATTAATTTCCATTCTATCTATCTATCAAATCAAATCTTACATTTTTCCGTCGACTGTACATGTGTCAAAGTGTTGGCTCTTTAGTTACCGCGGGTTCACTGATATGTAGCATCTTGATTCAATTATATATTGTCATGTAGATAAAAATTTACACATGGCAACGTATAATTGGAGAAGAGACGTCACATGACCATAAACCCGTTTCATGTAATGTTTTTCACTTGACAACTCAAGACTTCTTTGGGATTGTAGTCTTCTCCTTGATATTGTTGGACTTTTAATTCGGTCCACCGGGTACGTGTTCTATATTAGAAACCGTGTTCCTCGGTCTATACACTGTTCTAAAAATGGGCCTAGGCCGCCGGCTAGGCGGCGCCTAGGCTCTAGGCGGATGGGAACCGAGGAGATTTTATGGCAATCGTTCTAAAAATCGGCTGTACATAATTATGTCAATTTCAGACTTAGAAAACGTGTAGTATGATAGCTAGTGTCCTTGTACCAAATTTGCAGTCATGCAGCACTTACCATTTCTTAAACCCTATTGTGGATGAGATTAGAGGTGGAATTTTTTACCAAATTATCGTACTAACCGAATTATCAACCGTATCATACAAAATTTGCACCAAAATTTTGTACCAATTGGTAATAATACGGTATTTGTACCAAACCAAACATTTTCAGTATAATAATATGGTATCCAAAATCATTACCGCCGGTATATCATATTGAACCAATATTATATTATATAATTATATTATAGAGTTTTTCTATTTGAACACCACATTTCATCTAAGTTTACCTCACTATTTAAATTTAAATTTTTTTAATTTTTAATTGTAATAAAGACGAAAAATGACATATTAATGTCTAAAACTACAATTTCCAACATCTGCAAATTTTAATTTCAAACTCTGCAAACCTATTTCTTTGATCACAATTTCAAGTGCACCACTTTACAAAACTTCAATCACAAGAAAAAAAAAACAGCAAATTTAGGTGAAAAATGAAAGAAAATTTCAATTTTTGGGTCTTCCTTGTATTGCTTTACCACATTGAGACCCATTGAAAATTATTTCAATTCAAGTCGGTGAATTAGATTTAGATTTCCATTTGGGTCTTCTCCATTTCCACAATTTTTTTAAAAAGTATTCGTTTAATATGTTACTGAAGAAAATATGACAAACATGTGCAGTAATCTTCCTCTCCTTTAAAACCTTCATTTACGGTTGCTCCGTGTCCAAAACATTCCAGGATTTTGTCTATCAACTCCGTCTTTCAATCTGAACGATTTTTCTGATGTGTGTTTGCTCTGTGACATTAGTGGAGGGGTGATGGATTCCATTGACATGTTCTCAATTCAACGCAGGAATAATAAGATTATTGTGTTTTTGTTTTTCTTGGCGTAATCATTATATATACAAGGTCAGGGTTTGTGTGTTTAAGGGCACTTTGGAAACAAATAGGGTGTTCTTAGAAAATTTAAAATTCAAATTTTTAATGGGGTGTAGGTAGAAATTGTGGTGAACTTAGATAGGAGGTGGTGTTTACATAGAAAAATACATATTATATATCTATAATTTATATGTATTGTAATTACTCTTAACTAAATTTTTGTACAGAAAAATAAATTCCATAAAGATGAATGATGAATATTGATACCATGACACTTTTAGGGCTACAAAATATGAGCTAAAGGCATAAAACTTGAAGAAAAAAAAAACGTTTTGGGACTTGAATTGGAATTTAAAAAAAAAAAGATCTTAGCCCAAAAAAATTGTCCAATAACAAAGTGGCAATACCATTACCATACCATACCAACCGAATTATTTGGGATACCAAAGTTCGGTATACCAAAAATTTGGCACGGTAATGATAATATATTTCGTCATACCAAAGTTTAGTATGGTAATTGGTACGAGAGTTTTGATACGGTAATTGTACTGAACCCACCCCTAGATGATACTAAGGGACTTTATTGAAAAATAGA
This sequence comes from Gillenia trifoliata, assembly GCA_018257905.1. Lineage (NCBI taxonomy): Eukaryota > Viridiplantae > Streptophyta > Magnoliopsida > Rosales > Rosaceae > Gillenia > Gillenia trifoliata. The sequence continues at coordinate 13,559,525 of CM031086.1, forward strand.
TAAGGATGAGAAATTATTACATGAATACATGAACCTACCTAAAATCCAACATGTTACTTTGAATATATAAATTCATAACATCATATATACATGAAATTTATATAGATACTTAAAAATTTTGAATATATATCGATTATGGACCGTATATATATAGTAGTGCCTTTTCATAGTTGTTTTTTTAGAAGAGCCAATAGATTGTATTAATTGAGAGTATAGGATCTTTTCACAGTTGTTATATATGGGAAAATAATGAGACCCTATTGACTTGTTAAATTTATGTTATGTAATACAGTACTTGATACTTTGTTTTGATGTAACACACTTAATATTTTGTTAGATGAGATCAATCATCAATGTATGCCACTTTTTAAAAATTGTAAAAGGTTTACAATTTAGCTACTTTTAGACTATTATAATTGTTGTACCAACTATGTATTAGCATAGAACAAAGCCAATTATGGTCATATTTCTACAATATGTTGCACCACCTATGTATGCCACTAACATCAATATATAAAGGCTGTAGAATAATGACACTTCAAAAATGTTGTCATTTTCATCTATAATAGCATTCATGCACATAGCGTTTCAAAAATGCTATAGAAAAACCTAAGCTAGTACAAAGTCGGTTGTCATAGTGTTTTCTATAATGCTATATCCTATTATAGAGATTTTGGTCTGCTATTGACGTGGATGTGCAGTGTAGTGTGGTTCAAAAAGACAAGGTTGAAGTACATAGATATTTGATAAAAATTTCTTAATGGTTTTGATTTTAGTTTTGGTTGCCTTCTTGTAGCTTTTTCGCCTTTAAAAACAATAAAGTCTCAGGTATAAGAGATTTTTTTAAAATAAAGTTAAGGTTTCACCATAAAATCAATCAGCAATATAGGGAATAACTCCACTTTGCATAAATACATCAAGATTCCTAAATTTTCTGATGTGAAAGTCATAATCTCAACATAATTGACTTGTGTTAAGGCTCATGGAATCATAAGGTCCTGAAGTCCAGTAACTCAGATCCTTTTATATATATAAACTGGAGATTAGCAACAAATATATATATATATATATATATGTATATCTAGTTTATGTCCAAAACTAGGTTATTGTAGGCTTTCATTTGATTATTTCTCATTATAAATCTTAACGTTTAACTCTTAAACCCAAAACTCTCGAGAACGACCTCTTTTTAAGAAAGCACAATATCAATACCAAAAAGGTAAGCGGAGGAATGGGGTGATAGATTTTCTAGATAATTGATAGCTCGGTTAGTTTCATTCAAGTTAGTTAATCAAGTTCTGTGCATTCTAGAAGAGATCTTGATCTTTAGGTGAATATATTGTTGATCAATAGTTTTATTTTAGCATGGAAGTGAGTACAAAATTGGTACTTTATGGCCTTGTTCGGGGTGATATATAGATTTTCAAGTTTTAAGGGAGTGAAGTCAAGAAATGGATCACGCAAATGCAAGAGAGATTTATAAATGAACCAATCCAAGCAGAAATTTGTAAATATTTACATATTTCTGTAATGTATTCTAATTCATTATTTGTAACATTTTATAATATATTTTTTAACCTCAATCTCTACTGATTTAGAAATTCCTCACCCAAACATAGTCTATAAGTTATTCTTCTTTTACTCTCAAAATTGGAGTAGGCTACAATGCTCGCAAGCATTGAACGCTTACACCAATCTTACTATTAAAATGAGGGAGGAGAGAGGAGAGAGGGGGGAAAGGAGGGCGAGATTGGTGTGAGCATTCAATGCTTGCGAGCACTGTAGCCAGTCCCCTCAAAATTAACCACAAACTAGCTTAATCCCTATAGCAAAATTGTAACTAACTAATTAAAGATCACTAGCTAGGTAGGGTTTACGAATGATGACCAACTCGTAAACTAAACAAACGCATATCCATATCTTGATATCCATATCCACCTTGTTGCGACTTTGTCTGGGAACCCTTGGACGCTAATACACCATCAAATTATTATCGCAATAATAACACAATCACACAAAAGGCATTAAAGCTTTTTCATTTCCGATTTGACCACTCACTCCATCTGTTTCTCTCTCATATATATGTACACAGGGATACGTAGTTGTCAGTGACAATGTCACAGAAACACAGAACTCCTTTTTATTATTTTTTAACATCTTATTTTGATTTGTGAATTTGTCCTCTCCTGTAGGACCTTTTTCTTCTCATCAATTAACTAATTAATTAATAAAATGTACTTGTTATTTTGGGCATTGTTTGACAATTTAGTTAGGCCCCTTCCAATACACTGTAGCCCCTAAAGCAGAGGGCTTACCTTTTTGCTTCAAGTGTTTGCAAAGTACCAAAAACCAAAATAAATTAATAAAAAAAAAAACTTTTAACTTTGCTGAAAAAGATGGCTGTCATTTCTCTTACACGTTCGAAATTTATCAACATCCACATTCATGCACCCAATTGGGGTTTTGATATTCTCAGTTCTCCCATATCGAAATTTACACTTAAAAGGTAAAATCTTTGGCCACATAGTTACAAATCATCTCGAGGCCTCTTACCTCCAAGCTCTCATATATCTCCGTCTGCATGTCCTCAAGGTTATGTACATAGTACTAGGGTTAATTAAGACCGTGTTTGGTAACCACGCGCAGCCAAGAAAAATGACTTTTGGCCACCAGAAATAGCATCAAAGTAGTTTGTTGATCTCAAGAATCAAGATTGACTAGGTCTTCAAAAATATGCAAGCATTATTTAATCTTTCTTTTTAGTACAATATGCAACATTTATTTACAATAGAATAGTGATTCCCCCAAATTTAGCCAAATCATTTTAATCTAGGAGACTATTTTTGCCCATGAATTATGAATATACCCACCAATAATATAGTTTTGACATTTGCGGACTTTTAATTAGAGTAGTGGATTGAAAGGAAATCCATAGGCTTGTATGGTTTTCTTTTACTATATGAAAACATTCTCAAAGATATAAGAAAATAAACATTGGTTTCATGCTAGCTAGTTCTTAGTTTAATGTTAATTCTCATCAGATGTGGATTCAGATTTTAATTACAGGGGGACTTTTCACAAAATTTAAACTTTATTATTTAGCTTTAATATGCACCAAAGTATCATATAGACTTTCTTTTACAAACCCTAAGTATAACAAACTCATAGTTGGAGGGAAATTATACATCGTCGTTTAATCTATAGTCTAAGATAGAAAGAGTTGAGAAAGATATCAAACCTACTTAAGATTGGAGAGTGGAAATTAAGAAAAGAAGAATGGTGGACTAGAAGTTCAAACCAACAAACAAAAGAAGAAATAAACGAAAACAAAGCTAGTTTTATGGTTTAATTACTAAATTTGAATCTCACTAACCTATGGATAAAAAGTAAATGGTCTACTACTAATTGCACCGAGGTCTTTTAGGCCTAACTCCACTCAGAGTATTGAACCTAAATGGTTGAGTTAGGGACAAAATCAGTTCATGAAACTTAGGGGGGTGTATTGTATATGAAGTTTGATGGAGTTTGCTTGACTCTCAAATCTAAGTTTATTCAATATAAACTTTTATAAAGTCAACAAAAGTCATCATGTATTGAATAAAGACTTTTTTCTGAGTTCTAAATAGTCTATAAAAATCTCGTGGTATTCAATTATGACTTTTTGCGAGTCTACAAAAGTCTAGTTGTATTCAAAAGTTCATTGATTTTAAAGAATTTTTTCATGGACTTTCATAGACTTTGAGACTGTAGTCGAGTGCTTTGTCATCTCATCTCTTTTTCTCTCCCTAATAAATTAAAAGGAACAACCAATCTCATTGTACTTTTTGCATTAGAAAGTAAAATTTGCATGTACCATCTCCCTTATTTTCATTTTTTGTGGTTTCAGAGGACAGAAATTCCAATTGGCAGAAATATATTATCACTTCCATTATTTCAATTTTTTTTTTTGAAAAATCAAGTATCACAATCTTGAGGTCTATATAAAACATTCCATTCATTATTTTACGATATAATGAACACATTTTTCTCTGTCAAATTAAAAACAAGCCCAGCTGCACAAAGTACATGCACTGCGAAGTGGCTATAGCAGCTCCTTAAATTTACAATCCTTAAGAATTCAATTCTCTCTCTCTCTCTCTCTGGTGAGTGGTGTAGAAATCCAATAAAGATGATATTTATACAGCTCAATTAGCAGAGGGGGCAGTTGCAGAAGGAGCAGTAGTAGCAACAGGTATAGGGTGTGCACAGTTTCATTGTCACCAAAAAAAAAAAAAAACCGAAGTCCGTACTGATCATGAGTTAATAATAAAGCCATAGATCCACTGTTTTTAATACTGCAATTCTAGCCTCTAGGCTTGTTGCAAAAGACATGAAAGTAAGATCCTTTTCTTGTTTGCTTATGCACAGCTCTCTGCCACGTGTACTATCTCTCCCCCCCGCCCCCCTTAAAATGGTATCAAAGTCTAACCCTCTTGTTGGATTCATTTCCAGGTTACAGAGCTAAACTCCACTACTTTTTACCACATGCCAAACAAAACAAAATATATATAAACAAAATTAATTAATGTTTTATTGGGGACAAGAAACGAATTGTAGTCTATGTTTTTTTTACCCATGTAATTTCCTGTTTTTAATTTGAGACATCAATGTTGCGAAAATTAGATAACCAAATCTAAATGTATTAAGGCCCCGTTTGGTATTGCTTTTTTTTCACTAAAAACTGCTTCACTTTAAAGTTAAGCAGATAAAAAGTGTTTGGTAAAAATGAAATATAGTGCTTATTTTAAAAGTTATAGCATTAAAACATCAACTTTTAAAAGCAGCATGGATATTGCTTTTAAAAGCTGCTTTTATAAGCAGTTTTTTTTAAAGCACAGCAACCCCAAACTGGCCCTAAGTCTCGAATTTTAGTGCTTGCAAGTATATAAATCAAATAAGTACGGATATCGTCCCACATAGATCAAATTGGTTCTAAAAATCTTACTAACTAGATTAAATTATAATGGAAAAGCTTTAACGAAAAAGATAGGATATTTGAATTAAACTGAAAATTAAATTAAACATGAAATTAAATGCATGGAAATAATAGATTGAAAACATAAGAAAAAAGACCTAGGGCATATGAATTCACTGTAACCAATTCTACTTAATCCCCGTAATATGTTATGAACAAGTAATTCCCCAATATCGATGATCGATTTTTCCTAAATTATTCAATGGCCATGACATCTGGTCGCACCAAAAGCATCCTTACATGTTAACCCTTTATGGCATCTAGACAAATTTAAACAAGAACCCATTAAGCTATATGGAAATCGTTGGATAATCACATAAACCCTAATTGCATGACATCAACAAATAGGAATTCATGGTATCAAAGGAAAGAAGCTAAACCCAAGTTAAGTATGGCATCGATCTACTCTAACTTGCATCAAATTAACTCAATTAAAACCTAGATGGTGATTAGGCGTCTAAATAAAAATCATACGAATAGTAAAAAACACTCAATATAGATGAAAAACTTGATAATAATAATGCCAAAAAAAAATTAAGTATTTATAATTAGACTGTACATCGTAGCCCTAGGACAAAAAAACTCTAAACTAGCTCTTCCTCCTTGCTTTGCCGCAACCTTCTTTTTGACATATGATGTGTGGTCTGTTTGGTGGCTCCATAGATAATAAGGAGAAGTAACCTCCTTATATGAAAACCCATGTCAATACCATGATAGAAAAGGCCAAACAAGTGACCACTAATATCCTAACCGGCCCTAATATATGGACTTTAAGTCCTTATTAAAGAAAATGAAAAATAAAGGGAATTAATAAAAGCTAGTATTAAGTCTCTTCTAAAATCCATTGAATAGCATTCTCATGTCAATTTGATCTCCAAAACCGTAGTAGTCTCATGTTCTTATTGAAATGCTTATGCCTTGGCGCAATTAATTAGACTCTTGCTCCATTGGAATTACTCTAGACACCCGAAATTGCTATTTTCTTGTTCTATTTAAGTAGTTTCGTTATCAAATACCTATAGATCAAAACAATATAATTTAGTACATTTAATCCATTCGAATATATAAAATCCAAAAAAAAAAAAATGATAAAAACATATGAAAATATGACCACATCTATCAATTAGTCCAAACCATAGCTCATTAGTTTTTTGGTTACTAGGATGCATGTGATATTAGATTAATATTCATAGAACCACCAAATTGATCAAGGTTTAGGCTTAATATGAGTGCTATATTTTAATTACTATAAGTTTAATGAAAAATTCTACGGTACCTGAAGAAAAAAAGGTATTTTGGTACCCTCGTTATTATATTGGATGTTCTAAAATTACTCCCCACCTTCATGTTTAATAGTCAGTGTTCTAAAAGGCTCCGCTTAGAGCCGCTTAGGTCTTGCCTAGATGCTAGGCGGTTAGCCACAGCCCCGATTAATCCTAGGCATTTAAAAAATTAAAAAAGAGCGCCTAGGTGGTCTAGGTGAGCTAGGCGATTTTGTGACTTTTTTTTGCTTTATTTTTTTTATTTAAGAAAATGGATTAGATCGTGACTCTCACTTGGCATAAAATAAATAACTTTTATTTTGCATTTTATTTGTTCAATAAATTGTAAGAAACTTGTTAGATACTTGGAAGAACACTCATTACATGCTTGTTGTTCTCCATGTTTTCAATATGTTCTAGTGCTTTATAATTTATTTATCATTCTATTTTGTAATTTATGTATCCCAATACAATTATGTATTTTTTAAAGTATAAGTAAACATTTAGTTATATATTATATAATAAATTTAATTAAATTTAAAAAAAAACCACCTAGGCCCCGCCTAAGCTCCCCTGACGCCTAGGCGCTAGGCCTCTGCCCACCGCACACCACCCGACTAGTGCCTAGCGCCTTTTAGAACCTTGTTAACAGTGCTATAACATAACGTTAACATTCAACGTCTGAAAAAAAAAACTGAAATTTCAAATTTATGTTGATGTTTACGTTGTGAATGTTCTAAACACCAACCTTGTTTACATTATTAGATCTGAAATTCCAAGTGAAAGTTACGATAAGATTAAACCCTGAAAGCAACTGAAGAATCTTAATTATAATTTTGCACGATGACTGTAATTCTTTGAAAGAAAAAAGAGAGGAAAAGTCAGCCAAGGTATAGTTAATTTCTTGGATAAAAAATCTTTTGTTTTGAAAAAATTCTACAACACAAGGGAACGTTAGTCATAACGATTCCAGTTATAACTTGTAAAGCAATGAATGGGCGTGAGAAGCACGGGCCTCATTTAGTACGAAGGACTAGATTAGATTGAATATAAGTAACTATTTTCAGGATATGTTAAAAGAAGAAATAAAAAATTTGTGACTAACTTGAAAATAGAGAGATGGATTACTCAAGAAGAAAAGTTTTAGAAAAGTTTTATGTCTAATCTTCTTCTAATTTCCTCAAAATGAAAAATCATTCTCCTCCACCTCCGAAATACCTTGAATTTAGAGAGAGTTATCCATTTCAATCCAATCCTCTGTACCAAACAAAGTCTTGGATGTACTGTCATAAAAACTATGTTAAGTTTAGCTGTGTAATGTTAGACGCCAAATTTTATTGGGAAATATATTTACATATGATTCATTGGTTCAACATAGTCCTATGTGTAGCAGTGTAATGTTGGCGAATAAAATTAGGAAGCCATCTTAATGCACCGAAAAGTTTGAATTCGAATGATCTCATATTTGACATCAAATATATCTTTTTTCCTCTCCAATGCATCGGAATTGAAACTTATATTTGGGTTTCAATATAACATTTTTTCCTCTTTAATGCACAAACTGTTAAAACTAGAATCCCAAATGTGAGTTTGACTCCAATATTTTCTTCTTCAATGCACATACTCAAATGTCAATATTCAAATTTGTATTTTAACATTTGGGTATATGAGAAAACAAGCAATTCAAATCAACTACCACTTTTACTGCACTAACCTTTTATAAATATCCAATTATCTCCCCATTGTCAAATTACTCAATATTGCATCCAAAACTCTATCCATACTTGTCACACCAACACATGAGCCACTTAAAAGGGTAAAACTTCATTTTGTCACACTTAAATGAGTCGTTGCTATACATAATAGGGGTGGGCGCGGTGCGGTTTCGAGTGAAACCGCAATCGAAACCGAAACTTTTTGCTGTGCGGTTCGGTGGGGTTTTGAAGCCAAAACCGAAATGAAACAAAACCGTTTGGTGCGGTTTCAAACAGTTTCGGTTTGGTTTTTGAGATAAATTTATAATATACACCTATTTATGCATAAGACGGTCTTAATTTTCTCATAAATTAATTAATGAAAATGCAGCAAAACCAGCAACAATCTAGCAAAAAACAACAACAAAACTGCATAAAAAAGCAGCAAAACAGTAGCAAAACTGCAACAAAAACTGCACCAAAACTGCACCAAAAAACTGCACCAATACTGTCTAGTTGAACTAATTAATTAAAAGTTTAAAACATAATATTTAATATATGGTGTGGTTTCGGTGCGATTTTGAAAACCCAAAACCGAAACCAAACCGTTTTCTTTGCCGCGGTTCGGTTTCGAAACCACAAAACCAAACCGTTTGGTGCGGTCCGATTTGATTCGTGTTTCGGTTTCAGTTTTCGGTTCCAAGTGCCCACCCCTAATACAGAATAGATCAGACTTGCACAACTTGGAGGGATAATAGAATTTGCTCGCTGAGGTGGGTTTTTCCGTTTTAGTGAGGGGCGAAAAGTCATTTGATCCTCTAAAATGGCTCACGGGCTATCCACATGACAAATATAAACAGAATAACGGATCAAATGTTTAAAAATCTGACGTTGAGGAGGGAATTAGTAAACCTACAAGTTCATACGATAATTGGTCAAGACCTCGTATAAGTTTTGCATTGCAAATGACCTAATATGTCACATTATAAGACTAGAATAACTATTTGAGAATTGACCCACGTCCCTTCAATGTACAGAAAATATGTTGAACTTGTTTCCCTAATGACCCACGTCCCTTCAATTTGCCCTAAATTCGATTTGTTTGGTCAGTCATTTATACCTTTGCCACCAAACTCCAACATTCTTGTAGGTTGAAAACACATGGTCTACCATTGTTCCTCATCTTGGTGTCTAAAATTCAAAACTTGACCTAATTTACATGCCCAGCATTCAAACAGGTTTTTGCATGTGGGGTTTGGAGGATTAATTTTGCTTTCAATTCATCCAACTTTGTCCCTTCACATCTTCATTTATTAATTAATGTTTTAATCAATAAAATCATACGATTGACTCTCAACAGAACATGTCCCAAAACCACTCCAACATTTGGAATAAATTCTTGTGATTTTGCATGCTGTAATAGCTCCATCAAAAAGTAGATTGGACAGGGTTTAGTTTTGATTTGGCTTTTTTCCACAGCACTTTTGGACTGCTTCTGGATTAAGACTCAGATGGACCATTCATCCAAGGAACCAAAGGCCTCATCACCTCACATGATACACCAAAAAGTCCCATGTTAAGACACAGAAAATGTGTCTTTAGGTGAGACAGAAAAAAACAAACAATGCCAGTACAGTTGCAGTTGCAGTTGCAGGATTTGGTTTGATTTAGTTTAGATATTGATATCTAATTGCAGACAATAACTTACCTGTAACGGGTTCATATTCTCCTCACATGGCATGCTAGGTATCACACAAGGAGACATTTGAGAAGAGAGAGAGAAGGAATATGAACCCGTGACATGCAAGTTTCTCTCGGGCACGATTTTTTGAACAGTTATTGTGCATAGAAACATAAATATAATTCATTGGAATGGCACCACAAAAATGGTACCACAAACATTTGAAACATATAAACAATTTGTCCCAAGAAATTACAGAATCAAAATTCCCTAGAGAGGCACCATCGTTTATAACTTTCTGTATCAACAAATCTCACTCGTAAATTTATTTTGAAAGCCAGTAGATAATAAGAAACAAGGTACAAGCTGCAATGACTGCAGACAGAATAAGTGTGTCTCTTGATCGCCGCCTTCGAATCGAACCTGCAAAGAAAAAAGTGAAGCGAAGATGAATAGAAAGTCACATCAGAAGATGAAAACGAATAGCGTAAATTGTTTCGAAAAGTACCAAGTAGGCCACGGATTATAGGGAACTTGTCACTTAGATTTTTTACTTTCCCCTGAACATCTCCAAACAGAGCCCTCTGAGAGCCCAAGACTGCCCTTGTGGTTTGAGCTTGACTAATCACCTCATCTATCTGCGCAGACATGAACATATGCATCAAAGAAGATTTTTTTGGTTTTAAACCTTGAAAAAATAAACAGGACTTTGCATGACCGACTTACAATTTAAGGAAAAAGCTGAGTCCAATATTTACCACAGGGGAAAAAGTTAAATCCAAGTGCAACGAACCAATACGTAGAAATACAGAGTGCTTCAAAAAAAGTGTCCTCTGTGTTGCTTTGATGCAAAGGAAGCATCATGCCAAAATTTGGGGAGCTTAAAGCACTTTTCGGATCTTGGCACAATCATCCACAATGTATGACCTTCTACCTTAGTTCTAAGGGACCAACCATTGTTGATTACTAGCTAGCAAATCACCGTCCTAAAATGCAAGGTTTGATGGGAAAGTTCATCTTTTCCTTCTTCTTTATCCGGGCCCGAACGATATGGTCTAATATGTAAGGTTTCATGCAGATTCCTAAAGAACTACTCCATTAAATGGCTAGGATCAAATATGTGCTTCCTCTTTCTAAATCTCAAAGCAACAGTGGTGGTTCACTATGACTTTGGTATACAATTGTCGGAAAGTGGAAACCGTTTGAGCATATTCAGTGCTGAAAAAAGGTTAGGCAAACTTTCTATTTTGCTTTACTTCTACGTGAAAAACCCACCCATTTCTAACAGGATGTATAAGAGGGGAAAATAACAACATAAAACAAATCCTAGAGCTGCAAGTCTCAGAACTCCTACCACGAATTGACTGTAGTAAATTGCAGGATGAGGTTTCTGAAAATAAGATACACATAAAGGCATTTCACATCCTTCAATGTTATACTATTCCTACTTTAGTAAATATTCCACATCAAATAAGCACGTACTGCTAAGAAAACAGCAACTATCTCACAATTGAAAACCACCCGCCAGAAAGTGTAAGAAAATCTACCACCAATGTCAGAATCACCCGGCTAAGCACGTCCTACTTGTAGCTCCAATACCATCGACTTGTGGGATCATCTAAAGATAAGAAATTCGGCAAAAGGAAAGGATCACAAGCATTCCTTAGCCAGATCTTTGATCTAAGGAAAATTTGTGGGCCCACTTTCAATCTGTAGTATCCTAACTGGTGAACAGTTTGTTATTCAACTTTGCATTGCCCCTCAAACACTTCAATATTCACATTTGTTACTTTGCAGTAACTTACAACCTGTTTGAAGGTGAAAAATCTGTTGTATACTAAGACCTAGCATTGCATGCAGTCTTTAGTAAAGACTCTTTACCAATGTTTGGAAAGGGTTCATGGAATGGAAGATAGGTACTCCGATTGTGTAGCCCATAGACCGGATAAGCCTCAATTAGACCCAAATTTATAAAGAAAAAAAAAGAGGGGAGTGTTCCATGGGAAATGCACAAAAGGCAATTATGTTGGTTCATACCTAACATGTGATTATCACCAAATAGAACTTAAACTTACATGAGATACACTACCATGGATGGCAGCTCTTTCCCGTAGTATCTGCATTCTTGGTGACATACTCCCAGATGCCTGCATGAAGAGAGGTAAAACAAACCTGAGTTTAGGAAAAAAGAGCATACAGAATTCAAGACAAAAAGGCCAAAAAGGAAAAACAACATGCAACTATAAAAATTATCAGAGTTTTAACCATGCTTACCTTGTACTCACTGATATCGTCCCTGACTGAAGTCAGAAGCTCTGCATGCTCCCTCAATGAATTTATGTTCCCCTTGATTCTTCTAAACTCCTAAAAAGACAAGCACCATTTTCACAATGGAAAAGATTTCAATGATCATTTTGTGTACTCAGATAGTAAAATGCTAATTACGGCTGTAAAGAGATCAATGTAAAACAGAACAAAACTAAAAACAAGATACATAAGATAATTCTATGCATTCTAAGTAACCACAAGGTGATTCACGCATTTTCCAGCAAAAGGGATCCAATTGAGTGATGGGAATATCCAATTCAAATGTCTTACCAAAGCCAGATTATTAAATCCTCATCAAAAGTTAAAATTGAAAATCTACGGAACCTAATTTAGCTTAAGGTTAAAACCTAAGATTCAACCAGAGCCCAATCTTCAAGAACAAGATTTCAAAAGCATTACCTTTGAGCCAGACCTCCATGAATATGACAGTCATTATCATGGCATGTAGCTCTAACATTACTTCACTCCCGTACCCCAGAATACGAAGGAACATTTCACTCAATATTGCAAATGAAGCTACCTCAACTCACAAAGTGCTTATCGAGTTGAAAAGAAACATTTACTTTAGATGTCTATAATTAGGGTTTGGTGAAGCTTAAGACTAGATTTCACACCTTCGATGATTTTGAGGATGAACCTAAATACATGTGGCTGTGCCAAAAACATAAACTGAGAAAGGATGCTTTAAGGAGGCACCTTGCTCCATTCAAAATGAATACAAGAGTTACAAACTCTAGGTCAAGTCAGACTCAGGATTGAAACTCCAAAACCAAAAAGCATATCACTCCACCAGTACACAAGTTATATGCAAGATCATATTAGAATATGGTAATATTTCACACTAGTCTTTTCAGTTATATCATATATGTGTAACAATTATAAAACGATCTTGCATATCCTAGCCACAGCAATGCAAAGATTACTAATCTCCATGTAATATCATGCACCAAATACAAAGAACTCTTTGAAGCTAGCTATAAGTTGCAGCAGAGGAAAAAACGCAAAACGAGATGCTAGAAATTTGAAAACTAAAAGTAGAAGGTACACGAAAGGTAAACCTGGGTAAACTCATGAAGTATGTCTCTGTGCCTTGCTAGCTTCTGAGTTACAGAAGTAGCTGGTGTAGCAGATGCAGCACATCGACTCATTGAATCATTTATATCCAACAGTTTCTCAAGCAAAGATTGGATCTCCATTTCCATGGACTTCCATGACCTGCTCGAACTAACAGGTGGTGACCCAGATTCCACATAACCTGATTTCAAAATGTATATTATAAAGGCAGTTAGTTCATTGATAATAAGTAGTAAATATTCAAAAGTAGTGCCAATGTTTAGCAGAAGCTAAAAGTTACAGCATTAGGAAAGAAAACGTTTATGGGTTAAGAAGATGTCCTGATTTTAACGGTTTCCTGCATCATGCAATAATGACTTTCATGTCATGCGATAAGTTGATAACCAGGAAATTCAATTCTCTCCCTTATTATTAGTTTATTTACTTCTTCACAAACCCTTAAAAGAAGGGTCCTAGTTAACAAAAATGAAGCTGAAAGCTCCATAAGAAGACGGCCTTTGATTTCTAAATTAACAAAATTCCTGAGATGCATACTGCAACCAACTTAATACAATCGCTCTTACATAAAAACTTATCTATTTGGTCTTCAAAAATACCATCTGTCATGCGATTAACTTATCGTTAACAAACATACCAAAGAAACAGCATTAGAAACAACACTACAATTCAGCTTGAAGTAAGATCACAGAATTTTCTCAAAAAGAACAGAAATGCCAAAAGCTCTCTCATTCATAGAAACTCAACAACCTCAGCAATTCTCTATCACAAACCTCGCAATTACGAAACCAATCACACTAATTTGTTTCTATTCAGCACAACAGAAAATAAAATCATACATTATCCTTCCCTTTCCTCCAAAATTTAGCAACTGGGGCACCCCCATTTTTCCTAACTAGCATAATAACCAAAGCTTCCTATCACTAAACTATCACAACCCACCAATCCAAATCCCTCCATAACCAAAATGCAATGCACAAATCGCATAATTAGCGAAACCCAAATCACATAGTCAAGCAATTAACAACTTTCATCCAAAAACTAATCACATTAACAAAAAAGTTGGAAGAAAACGAACCTCCTTGCGTGAACCTAGCACCGAGCTTAGCGTACGAAGAGAGCTTCACATCAAGATCTCCCTCAATCTTCCTGGCCTCTCTCCTCAGCTCCTCCCAACCCGATTCCTGCAACTCCAGATTCGAATCCGTCATTTGGATCTCCCAATCTCGGATCCGGATTCAGCAAACCCTTTTGGCCAATTCGTCTTCCGTGACTGTTTCGTGATCCAACTGTGGCTCTCTACTGATTCAGTTATTTACAGTTACAAAACATTTTCAAGTTCGTCAGTCTGCTTTTTGCTCTCTCTTTTTCCTTCCCAGAGAGCGATGATGAGGGCCGGGATGTCGTATATTTCTTTGCTCGAAATCGGTTGAATCTGGGTCGTCTATGTCGTAGAGTTCTCTGAAATTGGACCCACATTAATTGATGATGTGGGTTCCACGTCCTATGAATTGAGGACACGTGGTAGATCGTAAACGGGTTTTTTGTGGGACCTGAGTTTTTTAGCTGGAAATTGGGCTAGTTCAATAGACCATGGATTGATGTGTTGCTTCACTTCGGTTTAAAACGATTGGGCTGGAGAAGTAGAATTCGGAGGAGATCTTTGGGCTTGGTACAACTTCAACTTAGCCCAACCCAAAGATATAGCTAAGGAAGTGTTTGGCAAACAACCACATAAAGTGTAAGAGATGTGCTAGCACCAGTCGTTGGTGAGTGAGCTACTCACTTATAGAGGAGTATGGCTTGTGGTTAGCTGTCAATAGTTGATGGGGTTGTAGAATACACTTTCATTAGCTACTGACATTCACCATCGTGCATATTAGCAATTGTCCGTAGTACTTCTCCAATAATTAATAGGAAACGTTTATTAGTCAAAATTTTCAATCATAATCATTAATGAGGTAGAATCATGTATTTTTTTTCTTATTGTACTTGGTGAATATGTCTAAATGTATTGTTTCGAACGTTTGATTAGGTAATATCGTAACACCATAACAAGTCACATTATCTAATAAATTTTTGTAAAAAATAGCAGAAGTTGAGAATATAAGCTTTAGGATAAAAATATTCGGTTTTTGGTAGAAGACAATGAGTAAGCAAAAGTGGGGTTTGGGGTTCAATTACTATTAACCTAAGCAGTGGCAGAGCCAGAGCCAGACTTACTTTTAAAGGATTGGGGTGGGGGGGGGGTGGCTTCTTGAATAGGTGAGGGTAAACGATGACAAACTTTGAGTGGGTGGTAGCGTCATTGAGCATGGAGCATGGTTCAATAACAAGTTCAGCCCTACTGAAGTTTTTCCTAGTGTCCAAACGTCTCAATTTAAAAATGTCAATTAAATATTATAATTCACATTCTATACCTAAGTCATTTGAGTCTAAACTCATTTTCTTATAGTTCTTTTTAGATTTGGGCTTGTAGCGATTCTTGTATTAGTAGTGGGCCCAACTTATTTTTCTAGTAGAAAATTATGCATGAGGAACACATGCAAAATTACCATGTAAACTAAAGACAAAACTTTCTCAACGTAAACAATTCAATAAGATTTTTCTTTTACTAAGAGAAAAAACTAGAAAACGAATTTTGAAATTGCGTATTGTCTAGACATAGGAAAATTAAATCGAATAGAAAATTTTATTTTTGTTGTAACCTATTTATTGAAGGGAAAGAAAAGGAGAGGTGAGGCTGGCGGCACAGAGAGAGAAAATAGAGAGAAATAAGGTTGAGGGAAATTGTGATATGATTTCCCTCATCCAATGCCTTTATTTATCGTAAACCACAATAAGAGATAAACTTGATTTCCAAGTAAGTACATATCTAATAGAATAGAATCACTAGATTTACAATAGTATCCTAATCTATTTCTACCTAAGATTTACACAATCACACTATGATAATATGAATTGTAACATTTCCCCTTGAGTGTGTAAATACTCAATTAGACATCACATCAGATCTTTCAAGATGATGTAGAGATAGGTGATGAAGTCGTTTTGTAGGCACAATAGAGAACATGCTAGTCTCAAATACGGAACTTGCATAAAGAAGTAAACCTCACAAAACCTGGCTATGGTAAAACTCAAGGCAGGACAAAACCCATAGTCTAAGAAGAAAAGTGAGTTAATGCAAAGTCAAAACTAAACATCTAAAGGATGTCAGTAAGACGCACATAAGGGTATGACCAATCCATAATGGGCGCCTCATCAAAACCTCGTCAAGCAACAAAAATCCAATGGAAAAAATGATCCTGATCGTAGGGAAAATAGTACATTAAGGTTAAGTGAGTATACTTTAGGATACTCCTTCTAAGTTTGAAAAAATTCCAAATGAGAAACTAACAATGTTGCAAATTAGACAATTTACGCATACCAATTCCTTGAACAAGCTTTTGAAAAGTAGACTTCGCCACTGACTTGGTGAAGAGGTTGGCAATGTTGTCTTGAGAATGGATTTGCTTGACTTCAATCTTCTGATGCTCTTACTGCTTATGTGAGAAGAAGAACTTCGGTGCAATATGCTTGGTGTTGTCTCCTTTGATGTATCATTTCTTGATCTGGTCAATATAGGTGGCATTATTTTCAAAGATCGTTATTGGGACATCAACGATGGAAGAAAGTCCGTAGTTGCTTCGAATATGCTCAACAACAGCTCTCAACAAAAAAACATTCATGAGTGGCTTCGTGAAGGGTGAGAATCTCAGCATGGTTTGAAGAGGTAGCAACTAAGGTCTGTTAGGTTGACCTCCAAGATATTGCGGTGTCTTCAACGGTAAAGATATAACTCGTTTGAGAATGTGCATTGTGAGAGTCAGATAAGTAATCTGCATCAGCATAACCAACAAGGCAAGCATCATTCTGAAGACCAAGGGGTTGTGATCTATTCTGAGATGCATAGGGATAGAATTAAACCCAAATTCGAAGTACCCTTAAAGTAACGAAGAATGTCTTTAACACCATTCCAGTGTCTGCTGTAGGCGCGTTGCTATATCTTGCAAGAAGATTAACAGAGAAGTAGATGTCCCGTCTAGTGCACTGAGCTAAGTACAATAAGGCGCCAATTGCACTCAAATATGGAACTTCAGGCTCTAAAACCTCTTCCTCATCGTCTTTAGGACAGAAAGAGTATCGTTTTGCAACTAGCGTTCGGACAATTATAGAAGTACTCAAAGGTTTTGCTTTATCCTCATTAAAACGACGCAACACCTTCTAGGTGTAGTTCGATTGGTGGACCAGAATACATTCGAACGATGCTCAAGCTCCAGGCTTAGGCAGTATTGAGTTTTTCCAAGATCTTTCATCTCAAATTTCGACTTCAGGTGCGATGCTGTTTTCTCAAGCTCTTCGGGAGTCCTAATGAGATTTATGTCATTGACATAGACTGCAACTATCGCAAATTTTGAATGTGACTTCTTAATAAACACGCATGGGCATAATTCATTGTTCACATATCCCTGATTAATCAAATACTCACTTAAACGATTATACCACATCCGTCCAGATTGCTTCAATCTGTAGAATGAATGCCTCAATCTAATCGAGAAGGTGTTCCATGGTCTAGAACTATTTGATCTAGTCAATGTAAGTTCTTCGGGAACTTTCATGTAGATATCCGTATCAAAATTCCCATAGAGAAACACAGTTACTACATTTATAAGATGCATATTCAATTTTTTAGAAACTACCAAACTGATAAGGTAGCGGAACGTTATGACTTCTATTACGGGGGAATAAGTCTCCTCGTAATCAATCCCAATGCGTTGAGAGAAACCTTGCGCCCTGAGGTGTGTCTTGTATCACACTATCTCATTCTTCTCATTACGCTTCCTTACGAAAACCCACTTGTAGCCAAAGGGCTTCACATGTGGTGGTGTCGGAACTACAGGCCCAAATACTTTACGTTTCGCAAGTCAATCAAGTTCGACCTGGATTGCTTGTTTCTAGTTTGAACAATCGGTTCTACATCAACATTCATCAATGGAACGCGATTTAATGTCATCGTTTAGCATGATATTAGTAGCTACTGCATACTCGAATGCATCGTCGACTATCATCTCATTCATATTCCAAAGTACATCCAAGCTAGCATAATGGATCGAAATCTCACGATTCTTGGGAGGCGGATTGGTCTCTTTAAGGACGCTACCGTAATCTAGAATAACCTCATGCGTTGGAAATGATGAGTTGGTGATGGTAGGATTTAGACTAGGCTCACTAGTTGGTCTCGTGGGTTTCCTATTCCAAGGGTGTGAATCATTTGAACCAACAAGTCTGCCATGTTTCAAGGTAGGAGTAGATGATTAGCTAGCCGCTAGGGTACCGGACCACGCAGCAGGTGTGGCCACACGTCCTTCGAGGGTGTTTTATCCTTCAGAGGAGATGGTTCGACGTATGTTTGGTACATCTATCTTTGCAGGCACATTTGCAGCTGGTATATGTGATCTTGCCACTTTCGCTAGATCAGTAAAAGCATCCGGCATGCTTTGAGCAATGTTCTGTAGATCTAAAATACGTCACACTTCAGTTTCAGACTAAGCAATGTGGGGATTTAAATGAGACATAGTGAGGTTAGACCACAACAATTCGCGCTATTCTTCAGGAACAACTATATTCTTATCTCCCCTAATGACGATAAGACTGTCTCATTAAAGTGACAATCCGCAAAGGGAGCGGTAAAAGAGATCGCTTGTCAAAGGTTTTAAGTAACGAATGATCGAAGGAGAAGCATAACCGACATAGATTCTTAATCTTCATTGAGGTCCCATTTTGGTACGTAAAGATGGCGTAATTGGCACATAGACCGCACAACAAAAAACGCACAAATGCGAGATGTTGGGCTCGTATTCAATCACTAACTTTAGCGTAGAATAAGGTTGGGTCATGACGGGTCTCAGGCGGACCAACATGACTGTGTGAAGTATTGCATAGCCCTAAGCAGATATCGGAATTTTGCTTCGCATTACCAAAACCTGAGCGATCAATTGAAGGCGCTTAATGAACGTTTCTGCAAGGCCGTTTTGGGTGTGAACATGGTCGGGGTACAAGATGTTCAACATTATCCCAATAGGCATGCAATATTCATCGATAGTTTTCGATGTAAATTCTCCAACATTATCCAGTTGAATCGACTTAATCAGATAATCAAGGTGGTGAGCCTTTAGCTTAATGATCTGAGCTAAGAGTTTGGAGAATGCAACGTTATGAGTGGACAGAAGGTACATGTGTGACCAATGTGTAGAACCATCAACCAATACCATAAAGTATCTAAATGGTTCGCAAGATGGTTGAATAGGTTTACAAATGTCCCCCTGAATCCTTTGAACAAATTTGGGAGGATTCGATTGGATCTTGTGCATGGATGGGCGAGTGATTAGCTTGTCCAGGGAGCATGCTTGGCATGGAAAAGTGCGAAGAACGAAGTCCTTACTGCGGGTAAGGGGATTCCCGTGTGAAATAATGAGAATACGACACATCATAGTTCGTCCAGAGTGTCCCAAACGATCATGCCAAAGAAAAGTTTCCATTGCAAGCCCACTAGTAGGGCTTGCCACATGGTGGACCTTAACGGAGCGAATGGTTGTAATATACAAGCCATTTGGAAGGCGCTCAATCTTATCATGAATACGCTTCTGGCTATATTCATAAGAAGTGATGTAAAGGAATTCAACTCCATTTTCTTCAAAAGTTTTAGCATGGTAATCATTATCTCGAATATCTGTAAAGCTCAACAAAGTTCTTCTAAAGAGGGATGAGTAAAGTACCTCTTTAATGGTTAATTTAGTACCATTGAACAACATTAGGTGGCAATGTCATACCCCTCAATCAGGTTGGATAAGCCTGAAAGGGTTGTCAGAGGTGATATTTTTGGCATGAAGTTAGTAAAATAGATGTGTTCATGCAAAATGGTGTGTGTGGTTGCACTATCTGCTAGACAACTAACTTCCCCACAAGACATACCTAGAAATTAATTAATTAAATTTGGTCACATGTATAAGAAAATTAAAAGATCATTCATTCAATTAATCATTCAAGAAATAAGATCCATAAATTAATATCCAAAAACTTAAAGCAAATACCAAACAAATCATCCAAAACATAAGGAAAAATTATTCAAAACTTAAACCAAAAGATAGGCGGGTTCGGCCACTTAGTGGTTTTTGGCCACTAGTGGTGAATTTCGGCTAACATATAGGCCCATGTCTAAAATCTAATCTTCCATCATGATATATGCTTTTTGAAAATTAGAAGTTTCCATGGTAGTATCTTCGGGATCCTCCACTTGAGCAAGATTAGTCTCTACGGCTTTACGTCATGAATGATACTTAGCAACAACATTGGTTGAAGCTAGGCAAGTGTGGGGCCAATTGTCCTGGGAACCACAACGATAAGACAGATTGGCCTCTTTGGTTGTCTTGCTCTTAGTCTTGAAGTTTGAGGCTTTGAGAGCTAAATTAGTGCACTTCAGGGCTTGATTTCCACCCTTGGATGGGTCTACGCTCTGTCGACCTTGGGCTTGCGGCTTAGAGTTAGAACCCTTGTCGTTCCCACCACGCTTCTGGCGTTGGTTTTGGCCTTGATTCGCGTTAGAGTGTGCTTCAGACACAATGGTCGAGCCAGTAGGTCTAGCTTGATGATTTTTCATCAACTGATTTTGCTTTTCAACAAGTAGTAAGACAGAGATCAAATATGAGAATTTAATGAATTTATGTACTCTATATTGTTGCTGCAGGACAATATTGGTGGCGTGAAAAGTTGAATAGGTCTTCTTCAGGAGATCCTATTCAGTTAAGTCTTCTTTGCAAAACTTGAGAAGTGATCGGATTGGACAAACTTCAGAGTTGTACTCATTCACAGACTTAAAGTCTTGGAAGCGTAAATACTGTCATACATGTCTTGCTTCAGGCATGAAGATATCTCTTTGAAGATCAAAGCACTCTTCCAGAGCAAGCCATAAAGCTCTTAGATACTCTTCAGCAAGATGTCTTCGGATGAAGATCATGGCGGTTGCTTTGTCAGCTTTGCCAACCGGGTTATCCGTCTCAACTTTAATGGTAGCCCTAAGACTCTTTGCAGTGAGATGGAGCTTCACATCTTGAACCCACTTGAGGTTGTTCCTTCCAGAGACTTCTAGAGCGGTAAAGTCGAGTTTGTTCAAATTCGACATGTCGCTGTAATGAAGGAAACAAGTTGTGGTTAGTACTATGGAAAACGGTTCATAGACATGGGGTAGAGCATTCAGGTTCTATTAGACATGTTTTGGTTTAAATTTTCATGAAAAACTTCGGGTTTCATGGGTCTATTGTTTTTAAGGAAACTTCGGGTTTCATGGCACTTATTCGAAACTTTGGGTTCGAATTTATGAACTTCAAGTTCATGGGTACCTGCAAGCAAACACAATATAAAGAACAAAAATAAATATATATAGCACAAACATGTAGATGAACGTAGGTGTACGGGGCCTACGGGGTGTGAAAGTCAAGGCCCAAATAATTTGGGTGGACTGAGTTTGGAGC
Organism: Gillenia trifoliata; assembly: GCA_018257905.1. Lineage (NCBI taxonomy): Eukaryota > Viridiplantae > Streptophyta > Magnoliopsida > Rosales > Rosaceae > Gillenia > Gillenia trifoliata. The sequence continues at coordinate 13,581,142 of CM031086.1, forward strand.
TGCAAGCCCAAACAAGGAGAAATGTTGGGCTACAGGCCAACATGTGGCTCGGGCAGGAGTCCGAAAGCTGCAAGTGGGTGGCAGTGGGCTAGGCCCACTTGGGCTGAAAGAAAGGCGGTGAACCAGGCCTAAATAGGGGCGGGCTTTGGGTGCAGGCCGAGCTGTAGGGAAGAGGCCCAAACTGGGGACAAGTTTGGAGCTGGGCCAAGAGTGTTTACTCGAAAACTAGCAGCGCCACAGTATGGCGACCGTGGTCTCGAACTAGGGGTCGGGGCAAGCAGGTTCGATGAGAAACTAAGAGAGTTTAATGGAAAACTCGAAGTTATCGACGTTGGGTGTCCAAAAATCAAGAAAATCCACGATGGGATTTCAAAAAATCATGAGATCTCCAAGTGAGGACGACTGCAAGTCGTCGAAGGCATGACAAGGTGGCTGCAGACCACCTGGATTGCGACATTGTCCAAGGAAGAAGACGCGCAAAACGGCGCCATTTTGCAAGGTTTGGGCTTTGGGCAGGGACGGTTCGGCTTCAAGTCGGCTGGATGCAAGGTTTTTTTTTTCAAAAATTAAAAAATGAAAACCCTAATATTTCCATTCGTTCACACAATCATCAATTCACAGTAATATATAGCATATATATTGTCACGCCCCGAACCCGGGGTCGGTAAAAAAAATAAATAAATATAACCCTGCGCCCGGTGCGCGAGCTAAAATTAAAAATAAATAAATAAATAAAGAGAAAACGAAACGGGACGGAAAATAAATTCCTCTTATATACATAACCAAGAATTCTTTACAAGGCTAAAGTAAAGAAATAACAACTTCTAGCCTCACATTTAATCCAATCTCACCCCACCTACCCTTTTGATTGTTTAATTCATAAACCTGCATAAAACAATATAGGGATGAGCTTTACAGCTCAGTAGGGACATAACCTTACAACAACAAATTGATCAAATTAAATTAAGTGTCATGACATCATATAACCAAGTATCAAATCATTATCTATAAAAATGCAAAGTGCAATGCATATTCTTCGTCTATACCCGCTAATCCGTATAACTAAACACCCAGACCTCGAACGTCCCATTCCGTACTTATACCACTTGGTCCCGAGCACTTAATTATATGAACTAACCCCCGTAACTCAATCATCCCAATTTCCCCCTTTGTTAGTCATCTTGCCAAAACTCTTCGTCGCCAATCCCGAATTACCCTAAAAGAAACTGTGCACTGTGGGCTCGCCTGAGACTTGGTGCCTACTAAGAATTTGGCTCAACTACACAAAAGATCCATTCCAACTACCCTCATTTCCAATTCTTTCTCAACACTGAAGCTCCAACCACTTCTCACACATGACTGATGCACAAATATGTCATCTTTCACATATATCACAATGCTTTCCAACAACAATTCCACAATCAACAACAAATAACATTCCAATGAAGCAAAGATATACAATATTAACATTTAAGCACATTGATCAACCAATAAGATCAAATATCACTTCACAAAATTTAATATAATCAATCTCCGTAAAGGTCTGCTGTATTTCCCCTACCTGGATTCCAAAGCATTGCTCCGACTCTTTATTACAAGAGTCCACCTCCGTGATCAATTCCTATTCACAAGTATAAGATATTACTAAAAGCATGACATGAACACGAATCCTAGTCGAAATACTAAAGCTACAAATTCCACATAACTCAAATCAAACAACACTTTATGTACCTTCTAAAATAGCATTACCATAATAGAAGAAACGATTGAGTAAAGTAGCTTGAGAAAATAGGATTTAGCTTATAGATATATAAAAGCTTTATCAAAACTACAAATAATGAAATCTGAGCAATGAGTGTTAACTACAGACACATGCTTTTATTTCATATAGCCAAAACTATATATAGTAGACATAAATGTCTATAGTTTAAACACGTGAAAACTAGTTTGTTCGAAATTCAAAGGTATATATAATTATATAAGAAAAGAAACCCAATACGTAACCATATAAAGTGGTTTAAACACAAACTTAATATAGATAAGTAAATTAGAAAGAAAAATAAGAGAAGAATGAATATCGCAAAAGCAGCATCATCTTATCCACAAAGCTACAGAAAACAGTTTCAGTCAACCAAGATTAAGCCCGATTTTGAACACCCATAACTGTACCAAATGATGAAAACTTACATGGGTTTTCGAAGTTGGTTTTGTATACTTTAAAACCATATAAGATTTAAAGAAAACAGAGCTATAAATTGAAAGTTATGCCAAATACAAAATGGAGTCTCAAAATTGAAAATGCAGAACTTGCTGCCGTCTGGCAGCTTCGTGACTCAACTTTTGACATGGTTTTGATCAATCAAAACTCAATGGAAACAAGTAAAATAAATTGGGTTTTGATCCTGGACATGTCTAGTTTTAAAACACATAATATTAGATCAAAAGGAATCCATAAGGAGCTGAAAATCAAAAGCCAAAGTAGGCTACTTGAAACATAGTTTTTCTCTGCAGAAAAAAATCAGTTTTTCTCTGCAGAAAAAAATCAGTTTTTCTGCAACTTATATGACAGCCCGTTTCTAATTCAAATAACAACCTCAAAAACATTTACATGTTGTCCAATAATCATGTATATAGTTTCATAATGAAAGCCAGCCGCAGACACATATGTAGATATATAATAGTTTGGAAATAGTAGATTGAATTGGATTTGTCCAACTAATTTTATAAAGGGTATCAGACGATTCAACACTTTAAACCAAAAGAAAATTTACATGATGCCAATACTATCTATACAGGACAAACTGATACCATATAGCCAATTCAACTTTTAAACAAGTAACAAATAAACTGAAACCCTAAAGCCAATTAAGCTTTTATACCAAAGAAGGATTTAGGTGTCTGCATATAAAAGCTTTGCATAACAGTGGCTAGTCCACGGCAGAAAGTCTAATACAGCATAAAAATTAGGGTTCCTTAAAACAAATAAGAAAGATACAAATAGCTATGAAACTATACATGATAAAAGAATCTTTACCCATGTATTGCAATCTGCCGGTTGAATAAATGACACCAAAGTGATGATGCAGGCAGAAGCAGGAATCAAACTCCTGTTAATTGCTAGAACGAAAAAGAGATACCAAAAACACCTCTATTAATCAAGACGTAGAGGAAAATTAATGGGGAAGGGTTTTGATACAAATCATCTCACCAAAGCATTCAGTTTCTTCCTTTCTCATCCCTGCCTTCGCCCCCACCCCAACCCCCACCCCCACCCCCCTCTCTCTCTCTCTCGATCGAATATATATACTTCAGTCGGTTGGCTTCTTTCTTATCTAGTAACTGGAACAAATTGGAATGCTCAGACCTATCTTACACCGACTAAACATATGTAGATAGGTATTTAAAATATAATATAAAATATAAATGAGAAAATATATATATCATCCCAAATAGGGAAAGAATATATGAATACATAACAATTCAACTGTCCAGTTAGAGTATATAAAATTTAATTAAAAAAATAACAAATTATAAACTGAAAAAATTTAAAAATTAAGCGGGTAATAATACAAAGCTAAATGAAATGAATTGCAATACTTAACGTATAATTATCATACAAATATTTTTTTAAATACCGGTCTTCACATATATTAAATTAAATGCAAACATAATATTTAGCAGAAGATTATAATTCTTTTAAAAGCATAAAAATTGGGTTCACGCATCATGGTGAAGGTTCATGCAATCAAGGCTGAAAAAAATATTGAAATTGAAGTTGTGTTTTAAAAGTACTTGGACTGCAGATGATGGTGGTGGTTCAATTTGTTGCAGAAAACGCCTTTCAGATTCCATAGCGTAGCGTCAGGAGCGTGCTGATAACATGTTGTAGCTTATTTACTGAAGGGAAAGAAAATGAGAGAGGTGACTGGTGGCACAGGGAGAGAAAATAGACAGAAATAGGGTTGAGGGAAATTGTGATATGATTTCCCTCATGTCAATGTCTCTATTTATAGTAAACTACAAGGAGAGATAAACTTGATCTCCAAGTAAGTACATACCTAATAGAATAGAATCACTAGATTTACAATAATATCCTAATCTATATCTGCCTAGGATTTACACAATCACACTATACCAATATGAATTGTAACAATTTTCACATTATCTAAGCCAAGAGTGCATGACTCATTAACAAACAGCAAGTAATCAAAATCCCAATTAAGATAATTAAGTTTATAAGGAGTTGACAAAGTCTAACCTGATAGAACACCAGGAACTAATAAGTTTTCTAGAGAGCTTAACAATTATTCAATGTGAAGCCAAAGGTCATTTGTTGTTTATCTATCTCAATATTACGCCATCTGATAGTAAAATACTAATATCAAAATCTAATCTAACCCCAAATCATCTTACCTTAAAAGTTAAAAACTTCATGTCACCTGACTGTAAACTTCATGTCACCTGACTGTCTATTCATACACTCTCTCTCACACATGCCCTTGGAATTTCTGAGACGGTGAAATGGGGTAAAAAGGATTTGAATTAAATCTTGTAGAATAAAGAAGCTTTACCTTGATTTCCTTGAAAGGCTGTCAACTTGTCATACATTGGATGGTAAGAAAATTGGTTCATTTGGTGTCTAGGATTGGATGGGGTTGAATAACTCATAATTAAAAATTAAGGGATGTTGAAAGCATAGGCTAATGATTTTTCATTGTGAAGGTGTTAGATTAGAATCTTAGATGACAAGGATTAGCTTAATTATTGTAAGGTAATTATGTTTGGATTCTTTTCATATAGGGGTGTTGTATAAACCCTATATATATTGTAACATTTACACATAATCAATTTAAGGAGTCATAATTCTACATGGTATCAATTGTTTAGGTTTTTATGTCCTAGGGTTTTCCTGTGTCTGCATCTACATCAAAAACAAAAAAAAAAACCCCTTTATTCTTCCCCAGCCGTCCTTCCTCCTCGGGTTTTTCCATGGCCTTTTCTTCCTCTTCTCTTCCTGTTCCTCAAATCTCTCACTTTGTCAAGCTTACTGAACAAAATTACTTACCATGGCTCATCACATGAAGCCTTACCTTATCGGTCATAATCTTTGGCAATTTATTGACGGTTCTTACCTCGTTCCTCCTCTCTTTATTCCTGATCCTAAACACAAAGGCCAAGACGGTGAAGTTCTCAATCTTGACTATGGAACCTAGGCTCAGCAAGACCAATTGGTCGTTAACTGTATTACTAGTGTCATGTTTGAGCCTCTTCTTACCCTCACCATTGGGTATGACACTGTCAAGGACGTTTGAGACTGTCTCTAACAACACTTTACTCAATCTTCCATAGCCAGTGAAGCTAGTCTTCGCTTTCAACTCCTTGATCTTTCTAAGGGAAGTCAATCCGCCGATCAATATATCGAACATATCAAATCTTTGGCTGACAAAATTGCTTCCATCAATCAACCGGTCTCTGACAAGGATCTTGTTCCCACCACTCTTCGTGGCCTTGATCGGATTACCGCATGCTTACAACCATCCTCATCAATGTTACTTTTCCTTCCTTGAACTATGTTATAAGATTCTTACGTTTAAGCAATAGACCCGAGGAATAATTTCAATGTCAACTCGAGTCATGGTCTTATTTCCATTCAACCACCCGCCCCTCTTCCTATTCCCTGTTTTTTTGGAGGTGGTTGTAACTAATGGTCCCGTAGGGGTGGTCGAGGTGGTGGCAGCTGGTCTCGTGGTGGTTGTGGCGGTGGTGCTCATCGTTTCCAGCAGCAGCCACATTGTTGGTTTACTGCCAGTCACCTCAACATCATTTTTCCTTGGCCTCGTGGCCATCTCAGCAACATCCCCAACCACATGCACAACATCATGCACAACAGCAAGACCAACTGGCCTCATGGCCCTCCTTCACACCTCAGCGGTCCATTTCCTTCAAGTCCAGTGCCGGCCTTCTTGGGCTCCCTTGGTGCTACACTTGCAACATTCCCCAACATACACAACAAACTTGTCCACATCGGTAATCCGGACCCAATCATGTTTCTCCGTTTGACAGTGGTGCCACACATCACATGACAGCTCAACTCCATGTTTTTCCGGCCCCTCAATCATACAATGGGCCCTCTAATGTGTCTTTGGGTAATGGTGATACTATGATTATTACCCACACCGTTACTGTTCCGCTCACACTTAGTCCTACTAAATTTCATCTTCGTAATGTTTTTCTTTTCTAGCCTTTGGCAAAAATTTACTTTTTGTTGCTTGCTTTACTCAAGACAATCTTATATTCTTCGTGTTTGCTCGTAATGTCTTTCAAATCTATGACTTACATACCTATTTTCTTCTTTTTCAGGACCCCTGTAAGGATGGGCTTTATCATCTTCCCTTATCCTCTACCGCGTCTGTTGCTCCTCAAGCTTTGTTTGTTGTGTCGTCATCCACCTAGCATCAACAACTTGGTCATCCATCGTCTCGTGTCTGTCCCAGTTTAGTTCAAAAATTTCAGTTGATAAGACTTTTTGTACGGGTTGTGCTGTTAGCAAGTCCACCCAATTACTTTTCTTTAATAAAGATGTATGTGGTTCTTCTTTATTTTTCATAATTCATTCTGATATTTGGATGTCCCTATCACTTATGTGAGTGGCTTTCATTATTATGTTTTGTTTAAGGATGATTTTTCTCGTTACTCTTGGATTTATCCCATGAAACCCAAATCTGAAGTGTTTGAGCATTTTGATACTTTTGTTGCCATGAACCGTAATATTTTTCATGGCAGTATACATGTTTTACAAAGTGATAATGGGACTGAATATGTGAATCAATCTTTCTCCACATTATGTCATGAAAATGGGATTGAACAACGCTACTTCTGCCCTCACACACCACAACAAAATGGGCTTGCTGAACCCAAACACCATCATATTGCCTAACTCATTCGTTCACCTATTTACACCGCTGGTCTCCCACACAATTTATGGGTTGAGGCCATTCTTACTACGGTACATCTGATCAATCTTCTTCCTACCCCCGTCCTCTCTTGGCTCACACCATACCAAACTCTATTTGGTTATCCTTTTGTGTATTCCCATCTTCGTGTCTTTGGTTGTTTTATTTTTTCCACGTTTAGAATCTTATGTGTCTCATAAGTTAGAGAGTCGGTCCAAACCATGTATTTTCATTGGTTATAATCCTCAACATAAAGGTTATAGGTGTCTCGATCCCTTCACTAGTCAGGTTTATGTATCGCGTCATGTTATTTTTAACGAGTCCTCTTTTCCATATCATGAGTTATAGGTACATCGTGCTATGAAGCATATTGAGCTTCCTATTCAATAGGTTGTTCAACCACATTGTTGTTCATGCCCCTTCCATCATTTTCCCAACACCTTGCCTATTCAGCCACTTGCTTTTGTTGTGGTCCTTCTCGTTTATGGATCTTCGGTTCGTGCCCAACCTCTTGTTGCTGCTTCTCCCTCCAAGCCTAACACAACGCTTTTATCTCCACTATCAGCACGCAGCCCAGCTACTGTGCCCTTTCCAGTCTCAGCCTAGTCTAGTCCAGTCCAATCCAAGCCCAACCTGGCTCCACCTCCCACCCGGCTTTTCTCCTACAAGCGCTTGACAACTTGTGTGCTGACCCATCTGCTGCATCAATCAGCCCAACAAATTCAAGCCCAATTCTTGGTCACTCCAGCCTACTGCCTCTTAGTGTCTCCAGCCCACTGCCTGCTACAATGGACAGCTCCCCTACCAGTGCCTCAAGTTCCCCGCCAGTTGTTCCTCCTATCACCACATCTACACACCCTATGGTTACTCGTCTTCGTTGGACAGCTCCCCTACCAGTGCCTCAAGTTCCCCGTTAGTTGTTCCTCCTATCACCACATCTACACACCCTATGGTTACTCGTCTTTGTGGTGGCATCACCAAACTCAAGACTTGCACTGACGGTACTGTGCGGAACCTTCTTCCACATGCTCGTTTTTCTTTTCTTGAAACTGATGAAACCACTTGTTTTTCTCAGGCCTTTAAGCACCCCGAGTGCCAGTTGGCCATGAATGAGGAGATTAATGTGCTTTTTTGCAATCAAACATGGTCACTCGTTCCTCCTCATCCCACCTACAATCCTGTTGGTTGCAAACGGGTCTTCCTCATCAAACGCAAATTCGATGGCTCTATTGACCCTCATAAAGCTCATCTCGTTGCCAAAGGCTTTCATCAGAGTCCTGGTATCGACTACACTGAAACTTTCAGCCTCGTTGTCAAGCCGACCACCATCCGCACTATTCTCACTCTTGTCGTTTCTCGTGTCTAGTCTCTTCGTCAACTTGATGTGAAAAATGCATTTCTTCATGGTTACCTTCAAGAAACCGTGTATATGGTCCAGCCCCTTGGCTTTGTTGATCTCGCTCGTCCGGACTATATCTGTTGCCTACACAAATCCTTTTATGGTCTCAAACAAGCTCTTTGTGCCTGGTTTCATCGCATCACCTCATTTTTATTTTCCTTGAGGTTCATCCAGAGTATTGTTGATTCCTTTCTCTTTATCTTCAATCGTCAGCATCACAATATGTATTTGCTCTTGTATGTGGATGATATTGTGGTTACAGGTAGCTCCCCTACTCTTCTTGATCAGTTTGTTGTTTCTCTTGGGGCGCAATTTGATATTAAAGATCTTGGTCCACTGAGTTATTTTCTCGGTTTGCAAGTTACCCATGCATCTGATGGTCTTCGTATTAATCAATTAAAATATGCTCACGATCTTCTCACCAAGTTTGACATGGTTTCTTGTAAACCGGCAACCACACCTCTTGTTGCGAAAATCGCTCTCACGACCAATGATGGTTGCCTCCTCACATCCCCTAGTGCATATCGTGAGCTTGTTGGTTCTCTGCAATATCTTACTCTTACTTGACCAGATATCTCTTTTGCAATTAATATTGTTGCCCAATATATGAGTGCACCCTGCACTGCACACATGATAGCTACTACGCGTATTCTTCGCTATGTGAAAGGTACCCATGACTTTAGGCTCCAATTGAGTCCTCAGCCTCACACCGCGTCTTTGCGTGCCTATTTTGACTATGATTGGGCTGATTGTTCCAATGCTTGGTGTTCCACCTCTAATTCGGTTCATCATGCATAGACGTGTCATATTGAGCTCGATTATCATTTTGTTCGTGAAAAAGTTGCTCTTCGCAGTCACCATGTCTCCTACATCTCTTCTCCTGATTAGCTAGCCAATATTTTCACTAAAGCTCTCCATAATCCTTGGCATGGTGTTCTTTGCTCTAATCTTGTTCGATCAGGATCGTCCAGCTTGCGCGCGGGCGCAAGGGGGGGATTAGCTTAATTATTGTAATATTGTTTGGATTCTTTCCATATAAAGGTGTTGTATAAACCCTATATGTATTGTAACATTTACACATAATCAATTCAAGGAATCATAATTCTACATAAGAAATTAGGCATAAAAAATTATCCCTTATGTTCCATCTTCTTGTTAGTATATGAGCACAAGTCTAGGAGTGTTTTGACCTGATATTAGGGTTCAAATTAGTTTAGAAAAGTCTTATGAAAAGAGGATTACTGGCCTAATTCAAATGGAATTGGACTTAACGTATTAACTGGTTCTGCTACTTATAATTCAACAAAACGACTATATTGGTTCTCTATATAAATTATAGTAGGAGAAACATATGGATTGATTGTTTGTATAAGTGACATCTAGTCATAAAAAATTATGTTGTCATTGAACTAAAAACCTATTGTTAATTGAGCATTGACATTTATGAAATTGCGTAGAAGAACAACTTTGAAGATCATGGCTTAGTCAATATTGTTTTCTTGTTCAATAGTTCATTAAGATTGTGGTTTTAATATTTTGGTCGATTGATTTAGTAGCTTGATCTTTAATCTTGTATTAGTTAGAACTTAGTCTAACAGTTCTACCTTAAAATTGGACGAGTTCTTCAATTCAATCTAATCCTATGCGCCACACCAGTAATTAACGTAACATATAATGTTCTGTTAATTAAGTATTTTGGTGATTCATAAACAGACATGTATTAAACAATTGACCAAGTCTGTATGCAAAAAGTTGGCTATATATACCAATTATTCTAAGAGATGTTTTTTTGCATAATTAAATTTCATTGACGAAAGCAGCCCAGGACCCGCGGCCTGGCTTTTCTTGATTTATTATTATTATTATTATTTTTTCATTTTTTTAGAATAACGACAAGTGAATTTGTGAGATCCAAACATTTGTTTATGGTTAAGGTTTGGACTGACTAGATTTTTGTTTACATTAATATAAGACAAGAAACCTTCATCAAATTGTATAATTTTACACTCAGATCTTATCTACTGTAAAATTGTCTAATGTCTCAAACGGACATCAGACAAATAGAAAAGCAAATTGCTGCAGAACTGTACTCTTTATCAGCATGCACCCGACAACAATTGGTTTTCATGCCTATCCAAAACATTTTGTCATAAGGTTGATGATTCAGGAGAAGATATGATAAAAAATTATAGCATAAGTTAGAAGAGAGTAAAACGATTTTTTTGAGAATGCTATCAATTTTTTCACTTGGATCTTTCTCCTTTTACGTTTTTAATTTTTAAAAATGTTACTTTTATCACATTTTATATGCTATATTTGTGTCTTTTCATAAAAGTGTGGCCTACTTATATGATTGGCCCTATCTCTATTAGAGAGATGTACAAATATGATATACAATATGATGTGGTCTACTTGTATTGATTGACCCTATATTTATCAGAGAGGTGTACAAATATGATATACAATATGTGGTAGTTGTGGCATTACTCTTCAGTTCCCATTTTCATCCTATAATGTTTCTTGAGATGATCAAAATCGTATAATTTTATATCAACTCTTTAAAGATCAAATTGGCAAAAATTAATTAAATTAGAAATTATTTTTTTATTAAATTATTAAAATTTATGCGTTAAAGTGAGAAACTTAGTTTATATATTCATTGGATAACTGTTAAATGACTAACCATACGAAAAATTAAGTTGCTAGCTAGCATTCTCTTTATCTTTTTTCTTTACCACAATTAATTAACTAAATTGCAATCACAGAACACAAGGCCCGGCCGGGAGTAGCAGTAGTGACAGCAAAACATATTGAAAAACACAGTTGGGACATCTTAATCTAGATTCTTGCAAGTTTGCACGCTTGCATGCAGCTGAATCATCACACTACTCTAAAATATCATTGTAAAACTCAGGAGCTGTTGTTCATGAAAAAAAATCCATGTCACTGTTCTGCTATTTATATGTATGCGTTCACATGTCGACTAACAAATTTTTCTTTTCAATGGTTAACACAATCATGGAATATGCATAAGCCAATTTAAACAAGTGCTTCGATTTCCTTTTTGACAAATTATGTGCACTGATCTTGAACACCTAAATAAGGCTAGGGCTAAATTAAAATTATTTTTACAAATTATAATTGTAATCAAAGCACGTAAACTTATCTTTACAAATTAACTAATTAAAATTTAGTGAGTCATCTAATTGTAATCAAGTAAGCCGAACAACACGTAGTTTTTCAGTCAAACACCAAAATAATGTAATCAATAGACTTGTTCGATTGGTCAAAAAATTAGTTGAATGTTGTTAAGTTTAATTGATATTTTGTAAGATGAATTACAGTTTAAAACATAAACAGCTTTGATCATGAATCATAATCCAAGACTACTGTTAATTTTATAAGTTTAAAGTACTGAAATTGTACTTGCACATAAGTCGCGGGGAAATGGAAGAAAATGAAAAGGAGAGAGAAGATTATTACTTGTATGTAGCTTAATTGGAAAAATGAACCCTAATCATCATATTATTATGATATTTCAAATTGTAAGTGAATTCTCTAGAAGGTAGGCAGCTACCTAACCTGGAAATACGTAACCAAAATCTTATTAAAACCCAGAAGTCATCGAGCCATGCAGAGATTCCCGCCTTCGAAGATTATGAAACGGATGCTGATTAGGATGGAAAGGGACGGCTCACTAGTCCGGCTATATTGGATTCTTCTACGACCCGGCCCACAACCCGGAATAGTCCACGCACTGGGCGTCCTGATATAGCCAAGTGGCGGAGTGGGGCCCACGCACCTGAAATCGATTTGAATAATCACCAGACGGTTGTATACGATTTGGGTACACGGTACGTACGGAAGCTGACAAGGGCAGCTTCGTGCTTTGCGCATCGGGTGCATCGTCGTACGTACTTTGGACTTCCAGGTTTCGTCGGCAAGTGGAACCGTGCGTTGAACTCTAACGCATTTGATTAATTTTCTTTTTGATTGGACATTTGATAAATTAAATTTAAAACTGAATTAAACGAGGCTGTCAGTATTTTATAACCTAGGGTGGGGGAGGGAGAAACAGAAAAATATGGACTAAGAACAAATGGACAAAACCACAAAAATAAAGATGGTTATGGACATATTATTATTCAAATAGCACAGTAGTATCCCTTTGTCTTTCTATCTAAAGTTTTCAATTGCTATATATTATATGGACATTCATCTATTGTATATAAAAAAAACCAACGAGACAAACTGTTATGCAATTAAAATTTAAGAGAAATGATAAACACACATATTTTTTAACTTTTTACACACGTTTGTTTAATTATAGTCGTAATTTTTGTTTTATTTATTCAATCTGATAATTAGAAATAAAGTGGGATGTATGAGAAGATAAAACGGATTTATGAAAATCACCTCCCTGAAAGTATTTGCCTTTTGTTATATTTCCCTTCACTCCTTGCTGTTAATTGAATTTCTTCACATAAAGTTAAGGGTGTAAATCACAATAAGTTATTAATAGCAATGACGAAAAAAATAGATTGCAACTTTAGTATGGCATTTTTCTCGAAATAATTGGCAATTAAGCGTTTGTGACCGTTGAACTTGACACATAAATTTGCAAGTTCTCATACCATAAAAGATCAATTGAAAATCTATAAACCCACCAGCAAGAAATGACTTTTGCTAACCCTACAATGGGTTTCCTTCTTTTCCATTTTACGAGTATTTTATTCCATGAAAAACTAAACCAATTTATCCCAAGCTCTAAAATTGTAAATCAAAATCTACTTTTAGGGTTTAAGAGAAATGACTCATATCGACAAGGAACCAACTCCTTTTCTGTGTTGTTGTTTTAGGTGGTGCCAAACCGGGAGGTTAGGGTTAGTTATATTACCTAAAACAATACATATCCGTTTTAAAGAGTCCAAGAGGGAGGTAATGGGGGTGCTCTCACAAGTTATTGGTAGCTAGGTTAATTTATTGTTAGAAAATGAACACACCTGATGGGTTCATACAACTCGAGCACCAGAATAATAAATAAATTTGAATCGTGTAATGTAGGCTGTACTGCAAGAAACTGTGAGGCTGACTTGGTCTTCTTTTGCTGTCTTCTAGGAGTGTGCCATTTTTTCCAAGGGGAAGGTACGTGTCCAATTCAGCAGCTTCTTGGAAACCGACGTGTTGAATTGGGAGCTCAGATTTTGGTGTTCTTATCTAGATTTCTCCTACTGTTCCGTTTTTTGGTCAATTGTTCTAATCTACATTTGAACAGTATCGAATATTAAGCATACGGAATTCCCACTGCACAGTTAATCACATAATTAGAGAAGTTAACATGACTGCTAATGGTTTTTATGTACATACAGTCAATTTTGTATTGTTGGTTAACTTTCCTCGTGTAATAGTTATTAGGTTATTTTTTTATAAATTTAGAATTAGGGTCCGTAGAGGATTCTTTGTGCAAGTTTTTACATCTCAAAAAGAAAAAAAATTGAATAATTAATAGCAGACCTTTTCCCTTTGTTAATTAAGTTGACGCATCTACGCAAAGATCCTCTCGAACTGCCCTATACAAACCCACACCCTGCGCTTAAGGGTCAAGGGTTCACCTCACGCGTTTGCTTACCTGATGATTGACAGTCGTTGGAGTGAATCCCACTCTGCTATAAGACGTTATATATGAATGGATTCTCGTTGTAATTACAACTTGTTCAAAGAACTACTATATCATCATTTTACTAATTTTTTTTACTTGTAACACGTCCGTGTAAGTGTTTTTTATTAGAACTATAATCTAGGTACATAATATCATATTTTTGCTTACTCTTACACGTATGTATAAGAGTAATATTGGCAAAGCCATGTGACAAAATTTAACGTACATAGCAAGCTACAATAGTCATTTACAATTTTTAACCTAAAACATAAGCTATATACTATACACTATACACTAAGCAAAGAAATTTCTACCATACAACAATATATAGCTTACGACTCTTTAAATTTTGAATTCGACTGTTTTACTTCTCTTTTACTATATAAATTAGTATTTACTGTTTACCATCGGATGAATAATGCATGTCACACACCAATCAATTCACTAAGTAAGATTCTAATGTTCCAAAGAAAAAAATCTAATGAAAGCCTAACCCTAGTAGTACAATAGAATTCTGAATTCTCTCCAATGAAACTGTTCTCCCATCCAAAAGCCGTAAACCCGCTGACTTGTCGTCCGCACGCAATTGAATCACAAACTCCGTGCTGTTACGCCGCAGCCAACTTCGTCATCCGACCCTTCTTTTATCCGACTCTTGACTTCATCTACTTAACTCCCCCCATAATCTTCTCTTCCCGTATTCGCGTGCCGACCATTTCCAATTCCAATTTTTTTTTTTTTTTTTACAAAAATCCAAGTCCTCCACTTGCACTTGCTCTCTCCCTTCCCTTCGTACAAATTTGACTTCATAATATTCTCTCATTCGAGTCGTTTCCACATTATATATATAACCCTCTCTTCTCCTCCCAAACATTCTTAATCTCAATCCTCACCCACCACAACCAAAAACCAAGCCCATATTGATCATCACTAAGAGATCAAATTAAGCTCAATTTTGTTCACTTTCAAAGAATAGTAGCCGGTGATCGAGTTCTTGTGTGTAGTTTTGCTCGCCTAGTTGTTTTATCTTGTGTCCATTATTTTTTAAACAAAATATATTTTTTTTATTCAAGCCCAAAGAGTGCAAATTTAAGCAGTTGGGTATTTCTTATTTTTGATGAAATACCCTAAAAGCTTGTGTTCTTGGACTGCAAATCTAGACCATGTCCAACATCCCCACCTCCCTCTCTGAAATCTGCTTAACCGTCTCACGTCTCACCATGTCCGAGGCCGACCCATGGCCATTTTCTTGAACCAAATCTCTCTCTGACGAAAACCCAATTCACTTCTCAACCCGAATTTCAAAACCCACAAAACAGATTTTCCTCTTTTTTTCCACAAAAAACAATGGCAAAATTCAGAGGATTCAAGCTCGGAAAGCGCCTTTGCCGGGTCACCCGGTGGTTCTTCGTCCGCAGGACCCGAACCCAACCAGAATACGCCCGGCTCAACCCGGGTTCTTCCTCCTCGGCTTGCAGCTACAAACCCATGTCGAAGCTGCTCACGTGGGGTCAGAAGCTGTCCGCTGGCGCCAAATCTCTGTGCTGCAGCAAGCCCGGGTCGGGTTACAAGCAGTTGGGTCAAAACCCGGTTGAGAAAAACAAGCCTGTGACGGTGCCGAAGGGACATCTGGCTGTATACGTGGGCCAAAAAGACGGCGACTTTCACCGAGTTTTGGTGCCCGTCATTTACTTTAATCATCCACTGTTCGGGCAGCTTCTGAGAGAGGCCGAGGAGGAGTACGGGTATCAACACGACGGCGGGATCACCATACCCTGTCCAATATCGGACTTTGAGAGCGTTAAGACCCGGATCGCCGCCGGGTCGGGTCACCGGAGGCTGACGTGGAAGCGCAGCGCCACGCTTTAGGTGGATTAGTGAATAGCGATGATGATGACGATAACATTCCACGATGGAAAATGATGTTTGTTACAAATTTTTGTTAGCTTTTAGTGAGTTTTTACCTCCTTTTTTTCACTTATTACTTTTTGGAGCTTTCTTTTTGTACTTTCTCTTAGATGTATATATTTATGAAAAGAATATAATATATGTAAGATTTTTTCTCTGGTGGGTTGCTCTGTGTGGTTGAAAATGGTTTATGAAATGATAATGATAGTGATTATTTTGGGGGTATTTGATGTGGAATGCAACAAAATGGTGATAAAAAGTGATTAGGATGGCAAGACTTTGACAACTTCAATATTATTGTGGGGGGGTTTTTTTTTGTTATTATTGGGGTTCAAGGGATTTTAATTTGGAAAAAGGTTGTTTGGGTGATTAATTAGAAACCTATGGAAGTTGGAGAGTGAGATGGTGATTGATATTAACTTCATTGGAAATGTGGTGCTTATGAGTAATTGATGAAGTGGACTACATGGCTTGAATGGAACTATGCCATTGTAATTGTATTAGAGGGGTAATGAGATATTTTAGTTATCATACAAGCGATATTGCAAAAGGGGATTCGAACATAGGACTTTAGGTACAAGAATAAATGTTCTTAATGACTTGAGCTACAAATTTTGTGCGATAGAATACAAGTTTACTTTTTATCTCAGTTGCCATTTAAGCTAAAGATTTTGTTTAACTGAGTTTGAGAGTTCAAATTTTCAAAGATTTAGAAGAAAGATCAAGGAATTATCAACTTTCAAGTAAGGACATTACTTGTGAGGTGAGAGTGGATTAAATCACTTCTTATGCTTGAGAAATTGTCCAAACTTTTTTATTCCACTTCCACATGTCACAAGTTTCCCATTTTATGCAAATGTTGTCTATAAAATGTGGTGATTCCTTTTTTCTTTTTTCTTGCTACGAATAAGTTTGATGTGGTGATCATATTGGTTTAGGGCTTTTCTAATCTTCAATGCAGATTATATTTGATAGGAGACTTCAATGTTAGAGAATCCAAATTTTCCGAAAAAGTTTCTTGGTCGGTTGCACTAAATATTTTTTTTTTCCCAATACATATCTTTATTTGGTACCATAAGTTTATTACTCAGCCATGGAGGTGGGCATTGTGGAGAATCTGAAATTAGAATCAATTGATGGAGCCAGTTTCCCACCTCCACAGCTCCACCATACATTGGTCTTTTTATTCCTCATTACTATGGTCAATACATTTATATACTTTTGTAGACTTTTTAATGATATTGCTGAAATTTTGAGCTACATAGTTGAGAGTAGAAAGACTATCATGCCGTTATGGAGTTTCACCGTGTCATTTTAAACTAATAATACGATACTTTCTGAAAACGTTAAAACACATGGTACCGTGATACTGACTTATAAAGCCATTATGGCAAAACAACAGGTGTAGGTAAGTTATCTCCCACATATATTGTCAAAGTTTTAGGGAGACGGGCCGAATGGTTTAACATCAATATTGTCAATAACTTAATCACCTATAGTTCAAGAAGTTTGAGATTTTATCCTAAAAAACGTTGGTGTAATTAAAAATGAAACTATTTGTATATAAACTGTTAGGAATGACACTATTTCTAACATATCTAGAGGCCCCAGAAGGGCTGGCACGCACTACATGCAGATCATGAAGCACTTGAATGCAGGCACCTCCAAAGTTACAAGTCTAAATATGTTGTTCTGTATCCCATTTGCAACTGAGATGGATCATGAATTTGTGGATTTTTTTTTTTTCTGAGAAGACATTCAGATGGTGTGTTTGAAAGTTATGGCGCATCCTTGGTATTTGGGGAATTTGGGGTGTCAATGAGTTAGCTTGTTTGGAGGAAACTGAGGACATATAGAAAGTGGACAGACTTTTTCCTTTTTGTTTGTGTTGAGTGACAATTCTATCAAGCTTTTACAAAAAAGTTATAAATGCTAAACAAATGTAACCCAACATGATCTGATGAAGACAGTTAAAGATTGCATTATTGAATCTTTTGGAAATGCAATGTAATGTAAAGTTATGATCCAAAATTTTTGAGGTTATTCATGAATTATTCGTCAAATATCAATTTAGATATCCAAATCAAAATCGTTTAGTCAAGTGAATAATCATTTTGTGTTTGTAAAAAAAAATACTTTGTGTAGTGGCGAAATTCTGCTGCCTTCGAATTGAGAGACCTTTGGTTAAACACCAAACTACAAGCTTGGAGAGGGGGGGTTTGGCCAATGAACCTCCGATGCCTTAGTCAAAAAACTTTGTGTAGAGAATGAAGTGTTTTTCAGTTTAGAATTGCTTAGAAAAAGGTTACCATAGAATTGACTGTAGAGGAGTATTTATAGAAGCTAGGCTGACCACATAGGTGGGGAAGCCCACGCCACATGTCAACGTTTTGTTGGCCAAGTTGTGTAATCCAATGGATGGAATTGTACTTGGGCAATGACAGTACGAGAATGTATCTTTAAAATGCTGAGAATATCTTAAAGATACCAAGAATAATCATTGAAGATATTACTAAAGTTAATTAATAATATCCCAAGAATTATCTTGATTGGATGTGATTGTGCTTCATTGATTAAAGGAATTTGTCTTCAATTTGAAAAGCTTAAAGGTAAGAATTAGTAATTAATTCTACCTTTAATTCCCTTTCCTTATCTCATTGCCATGGACAACTTAGCTTAGAGTAATTGTAGTCAGCAGTCGGGTAATAAATGCGGGTGATAAGTCGATATTATATTATATTTTATGAGTTTCCAAGTTAACTTTTATGTTTGTTTTTGAGATAATTTTGATACTTCTTTATATGTTTTATCAGAGTGAATTGAATCTGCATGGCGCATTAAATGGACAAATGGTTGAGTTTTGGAGCTAAGAAAATTATGTCAAAGTTTCAAGCCTTAATTCTATGCCGTTTGATCGTGACGAATAATTGAAGATGGAATGTGTAATTTGGGCAAATTCACGTGTTAAGCTTATTTGGCATATAAGTGATCCAAGATGATGTCTTTGGGCCAAAGTCTATTCTACAAAGTTGTAGAGGACGTTTTTAGCTTTCCAACAACATATTATGGGCCTAATTCGGAGCTAATTTGGTCAATCAACAAAAGGGTTTTCTGCAGTCCAAATCCTTGTTAGAAAATGAATCTGTAATTTAATTTATTTTTGTTTCTTGATTCATTGGAAAGCCTATTTTTAGTAGAATTTGGTTTTTCTAGTAGTATATATAGCCGAGTCTCTAGGGTTTAGGGGGGAAAATGAATTTAGAGAATAAAAGAGTGGAGAACTCGGCTTGGCTTTTTGCATTTTACTACTTTGTTACAACAGTGTTATCTAAACCTTCATCTATATATTTTTATGATTTTAATTATGATTCTGTGTAACTAATTCTATTTCTAGGGTGAGGCCTTGAGCGTTTAGCATGAATATGTAGTTTCTTTTCAATTGCTTATGATATTATGCATGATTACTTTGAATTGTCAATCACCGATTTAAACTATCTATTTATCTTAGTGCTTGATCACCATTAGGATGTTTTAGACAAGTAATCGGATTCAATTTATGTTGGAATATCACCCTTAAATTGGCTAGGGCTTCTTGTGATTGATAATTGTAAGTTCACTAAAGGCGAATATCACGCTGTTAAGGGTTTCATGGTTTTTCAAAAGGTTTTCACAAAACTTAATGAGTCTTGCATGTTCATATTTAATATGAATATCACAGACGGGTTGCATGTTAGATATACATTATAGCTAGAATATCACTAGTAGAATATGCATTAGGAAAACCTAACCTTCAAAGTGCATGTGTAATTCATAAGTAATTGGTAGAACTATATATGACTGTTATTGGTGATGGTTGAGCTCTAGTGTTTCTTGTCTTTGATTTCTGATAATTGTTGACGAACTTTATTTTTTCAATATTTTAATTTTTGCGAATTTGCTATTTTTAATTTAATTGTTTTGTTATTTTAATTTATGATCTCAGATTTTTATTTCTTGTATTAAATAGTTAATTAAGAATCGTTTTTTAATACAAGTTATTCACATTAGTCCTTTCGAAAACGACCTTGCTTGAGTTATCTATAGTACAATAACCTTGTATTATTGCAAATACTTTTAAGTGATTTTTGCCTTAAATTTGAGTGTGGTAAAATTGCTATCAAGAAATTGGCGCCGCTACCAGGGATTGATATAATAATCTGTTTCTATCGTATTCTTGGTTAATTATTTTGCATATAATTTTTATTTAATTTCCGTTTTTATTTTGTTTTTGCAAGTTTATGGTCAAAACTCGATCACAAACTACACAATTTGTACAGTTTGATCCAGAACCTAAACGCACATTTAGACAAAGGCTATGAGAAAGAAATTTGCAGTGGGAACCCTAATTACAAGAAAATTTTATGCAAATTTTAATTGGTGAGGAAGAAAACAGCACCAAGCTAATGGCTTTAGAAAGACGAGCAGTTGGGCGTCCTCTTTGTGAGTCACTGGTGGCAAAAGCCAATGCATTACCGTGCTGTATTGTGTATCCAACAACGAAAGATGGTGATGCTTTTGAAATTCAGCACCATATGCTTGAAATCCTGCCTTCTTTCCATGGTTTGCCGAATAACGATCCTAATATGCACATTACAAAATGTTTTGTTGCCTGCAAGAATACTTTGGTCAAGGGTTTTTCAGAAGAATCAATTAAGCTACGCTTGTTTCCTTTCACTCTAAAGGATAAAGTGAAGAATATTAGGGTTTGATGCCAATTCAAATGCTTCGATGCCGATTTACATATGAATATTTTCTTTGATGGTCCTAACGCTACAACTAAGAGTCATGTGAACGCATCGGAAAGAGGAGCTTTCATGGAAAAATTAGCTAGGGAAGCATTTGAATTGTTTGATAGAATGGCTTCAGAATCTCATCAATGGGCAGAGGAACAAACGCAGAAAATGGGTGTTTTTGACATGTCTTTGGGTTCACCCAACATTTCAGCTTAAATGGCACAGTTGGAGTAGAAGTTTGATGCTAAATTTGACGTTTTAATGCAAACAATTTGGTGGCATCTATGCAACCCCAAGCCGACTGCATTATTTGTAGTGTTTCTACACTTGATATGTCTACTTGTCCCCACAAGGATGGATATCTGGAGATTGTGTAAGAACATGTTAACATAATGAATAATTTTTAGAGGCCTAGGAATGATCCTTATTCTAACTTCTATAATCCGAGGTGGAGAGATCATCTTAACTTCAAGTGCGTTGGAAATTAGCAACCTAAACTGTATCCCCAACAGCCCACTTAGCCCACTTAGCAAGGTAATGTACCACCTAAGTCCTATATTGAATATCAACTTTCCAAATTCATGGAAGCAACAAAATCATTTGTTGATAAAAGCACTCAAGAATTTTAGAATATCAAAGTTTCAATTAAGAATTTAGAGCAGCAAGTTGGGCAAATTGCATAGCAAAATACCAAAAGAGAACAAGGCAGATTTCCCAATCAAATTGTACCCAACTTAAGAGGTTCGGAAGAGTGCAGCGTAGTTAGAACTTTACGTTGTGGAAAAAGCTATGACAACTGGAAGAATGGCGAATTTGAAGTGATACCGAATGACGATTATGTTGGAAATGTGCCCTAAAACCAATCATATGATGATACTTTACGGACATTTCACATGTTGAACTAATTTGGTTTAATATAAAGGGCATAGATTATTGTTTATAGTAGTCTCATATAAATGTTATATGCTTAAACAATAAGTCCAAGGAATATGTGCTTAGTAGAATGTAATCTAAACAAGTTAGGTTCATGAGACCATTCTCGATCATAGACATATCCTAAACGTTCCTGATGAATAGGATTGCCAATTGGGCATTGACAGTCCCTTAAGATCAGTACATGTTATGTCTTCTCTCAGGGAGAGTGACTAGTCTCGAGTCATTGGTGTAACTGACACCAAGACAAGCATGTAGGTGCTCAATATGGAATGAGTTCACTGAACGCGATCAACGATGAGTTTTCATGTTCATGTCACATGAGAACTCATAGTTGGGAAAATGCAAATTAGTCCTTTGACCTGAGGCATCACAGCTGTCTTGTGGTGAGGTCCTTAATCTTTGATTATGTCAAAGTCACCCCATCCGAGGGTGTCCACGGCATCGTTGGGGTTAAGCTACTTAGCCATGGAGGCAAGTGAATGCGCAACAAGGGATCTCTAACCTTCAAACCGTTTGAGGGAGAATACTCTAAGATATGATTAAGAATCTCTGGCCAGAGTATGAATAAGATTTAGGAAGTCGTTCCAAATCATATTCAAGGTAATCATATAAGTAAAGGAATCACATTGGATAGTAGACATGAATAAACTATCAAACCAAACAATGTGGTCGAGAGTATTGTATTAGAGAAGGACCGTATTGCATTGCAATCCTAACTGAATAGGTTTCTCCACCTCTTCTGATTAGCTTGGGTAGCCATGACATACTGCTAGGTGTCACTCATGGTTTGTGGTAGCCCTAAAGGTGTATGATCACTAAAGGGAGAATTGAAAGTAAGTTTCAATTCACAAATGATTTGAAAGAGTTCTAATCCTCCACTGCCTCGCTAAAAGGAACCTAATGGATCGTACACCGTGTAAGGTAGAGTTTGATGCGTAGAATGGAGATGAGTAAGAATAATTAAATGGTTTAATTATTTATGGCAAGGATTAATTAATATGTTAATTAATCAAACGAATAAGTTCGTTATAGACCTCGGGTTAGTTTTGGGCTTCAAGACCCAATGGGCTTCGAACGTCAAGCCCATTGACTTAAGTTGTATGACAACTTAATGACTAATAATACATTAGGGCCCAAAGAGCCCAATGAACCCACATGGCCGGCCATTTGAGAATGTGTAGCAAACTTGCTTTAATTGCAAGTTTGCCACTACATTGTGAAATGATATAAAACAAGTTTATAACATTTCATAGATAGAGGTTTTCTTTTGGGAGAATGGTTGAGCATGAAAATGCTCTCTTCTCTCAAAGAGGCCGGCTCCCTAGAGGGATTTAGCTAGCAATCTATTTCCTCTAGGGCACTCATCTTTTCATCAAGACCCTCCTTGGTGAAGAGACTTAGAGGTCCCCTACTTTGGGTACTTGGAGAAACCAATTCTTTGATCATCCTTTTGAAAATGTTCATGGAGCAAAGAAGCTAGGAATGAAGGCCCTATCCATGGGTGATTAGCCTTGGCTTATGCAAAGAGGAATCAACAAAGGTATAAGATTTCTCAACTCAAAATTGTTTTGTTTTGAGTCATGGTTCACCATATCTACTAGGCTTTGAATTTTCTTGGGTAAAGTTTCGTTTTAAGTGCATAGAAGCATGTTTCCGCCTTTAATTGTTAAATGCATGCTTAATGATGTTGCTTAATGAACTCGGTTAATCCACAATTTTCCCTTCAGATTCAGTACCCGAAAAAACTATCAAAGCCTGATGTAGTCCTAAAATCTGTTTCTATGGGAGCTTATGTGCCACCACTGCCTTATCCACAAAGCCAGCAGCAGCAGACTAAGGATCAGCAATCGAAAGATTTCATGCAGACACTAGGTTAAAATTAATTTACCATTGTTGGATGCTATCAAGAACATTCCATCCTATGCAAAAAAATTTAAGGACGTTTGCACTAACAAGAAAAAGTTCCTGGAGTCCAGAAAGTGATCCTAACAGTACAATGTAGTGCAGTTTTGTTACACAAACTGCCGCCAAAGAAGAAAGATCTGGGGAGTTTCATTATCTCTTGCATTATTGGAAATTTTGATTTTAAACGTGCTTTAATTGATTTAGGTGCTAGTATCAACTTAATGCCTTATTCTGTTTTTTTAGAGATTGGAAAAAGGAGAGCTAAAACCTACTTCAGTCATTCTTCAATTGGCTGATCGTTCAGTTATATATCCGAGAGGTGTAATTCAAGATTTAATTATCAAAGTGGATAATTTTCATCTATCAGCATATTTTGTGATTTTAGACATGGATGAGGATTTGGAAAATCCTATCATTCTAGGAAGACCATTCATGGCTACAACCCGTACTCTAATTGATGTAGAAGCTGTAACTTTGACACTTTGAGTTCAAGACCCGTCGGTTGAGTTTAAATTGTTTGAAGCTGCTAAGCGCCCTGCTGAGCAACAGGATTGCATGCGTGTTGATGTATTGGATGGGTTGGTTTATGCTAATTTTGTGAACAGATCGTCCAAAGACAAATTACTGGACATTTTACATGGTGCATACAGATTTGAGACTGATGACGAAGACATGGACGACATTGTTGCTGCATTGGACATCATTCCAACACAATTTCCAAAGTGGAGATATGTTTATGAGAGTTTGGGAGCACCTAAGACACCACTTCAACCCTCAAAGGTGCAGGCACCAAAATTGGAATTGAAGCCATTACCTAGTCATCTAAAGTATGTGCACTTAGGAGCTGATGAGACTCTTCCAGTTATTGTAGCATCGTATTTGACACTTTCTAACGAAGAAAAGTTGATGGGTGTTTTAAGGAAATATCAAGATGCGTTGGGCTGGACAATTGCCGACATAAAAGGTATTAGTCCAACCATATGTATGCATAGAATTTTGATGAAGGAAGGTGTGAAGCCAACGATTCATGCTCAACGTCGACTTAATCCTATTATGAAAGAAGTGGTGCATAATGAAGTGATAAAGTTACTTGATGCTGGAATAATTTATGTAATTTCATATAGCAAATGGGTTAGTCCTACACAGATAGTGCCTAAACGAACAGGAACAACGGTAGTTAAGAACGAAAAGAATGAGCTTGTTCTTATGCGACTAAATACTGGTTGGAGAATGTGTGTTGACTATAGGAAACCTAACGCAGCCACCAGAAAGGATCACTTTCTGCTGCCATTTATTGATCAGATGCTAGAGAGATTGGCTGGCCGTGCTTTTTATTGTTTTCTAGATGGTTGTTCAGGATACAATCATTCCAATTGCACCCAAGGATCAAGAGAAGACAACATTTACTTGCCCATTTGGAACTTTTACTTATCAAAGGATGCCTTTTGGATTATGCAATGCACCTGCCACTTTTCAACGATGCATGGTGAGCATATTTTCAGGAATGGTTGAAAGGATTGTAGAGGTATTTATGGATGATTTCTCAGTTTTTGGGGATTCATTTGATCTATGTTTGAATAATTTGGCATTGGTACTTGTGAGGTGTCAAGAGACAAATTTGGTTTTGAATTGGGAGAAATGCCATTTCATGGTGAAGCACAGGTTTGTGTTAGGACACTTAATTTCAAGCAAAGGAGTTGAGGTTGACAAAACAAAGACTGACGTGATAGCCAAATTGCGACCTCCAACAAATGTTAAAGGGGTAAGATCTTTCCTTGGACATGCTAGGTTTTATAGAAGATTTATCAAGGATGTCTCCAAGATTAGTCGGCCTTTGTGCAGTTTATTGGCTAAGGATGCTCCATTCAATTTTAATGAGGTGTGCTTAGATGCTTTCAATACACTAAAGATGCTCATGACTTCAGCACCTATCATTGCTGCATCGGATTGGAATTTGCCATTTGAGTTGATGTGTGACGCTTCTAATTATGCAATTGGGGCAGTACTTGGGCAGAGAAAAGACAAGCTTCCAAGAGTGATTTATTATGCAACTACTGAGAAGGAATTATTGACAGTGTTATTTGCTTTGGAGAAGTTTCGATCCTACTTAGTGGGTGCTAAGGTGATTGTTTACACGGATCATGTTGCGTTGAAATACTTTCTATTTAAGAAAGATGCTAAGCCTAGACTTATTCGGTGGGTTCTTCTTCTTCAAGAAATTGATTTGGAAATTCGAGACAAAAAGGGTAGTGAGAATGTTGTGGTTGATCATCTATCTAGATTGAATATCTCCAACACTACTGCAGAGGACTCGCTTCCTTTGAGTGAGAGTTTTCCTGATGAACAACTTTTGGCCATTCAGAGTAGCATTCCATGGTATGCAGATATTGTGAATTATTTAGCAGGAGGGGTGTTACCATTAGAATTGACTATACAGTAGAAGAATAATTTTTTGTCCATTGTAAAGCAGTATTTTTGGGATGAACCTTATCTTTATAAATATTACCTGGATCAGATTATTAAATGCTACATTCTAGCAGAGGAGAAAGCAAGTGTTTTGAATTTCGCACACCAGTATGCATGCAGAGAACATTTTGGACCTAAGAAGACAGCAACAAAATATTTCAAAGTGGTTTATTTTGATCTAGTATTTTCAAGGATGCCTACACTTGGTGTTAAACATGCGATCGTTGTCAGCGTGTGGGAAATTAATCCAAAAGAAATGAAATGCCACAACAGAGTATCTTAGTTGTTGAATTGTTTGATGTTTGGGGCATTGATTTTATGGGACCATTTCCATCATCCCATGGGAATCAATACATACTGGTTGCAGTTGAATATGTATCTAAGTGGGTCGAGGCCATTGCTGTGCGTACCAATCAAGGATAAGTAGTGTTGAATTTCCTTCATAAGACTATTTTTCCAAGATTTGGGATTCCTAGAGCAATTATAAGCGATGAAGGGAAGCACTTTTTGAAAGGGTCATTCGCAGCACTGCTTGCAAAGTATGGGATTACTCATAGGGTGGCTACTATTTATCATCCTCAAACTATAGGCCAAGTCGAGGTTTCTAACATGGAGATTAAGAGGATCTTAGAAAAAGATGGTTAGCTCTACCAGGAAGGATTGGAGCGTGAAATTGTGATAGGAGCACTTTGTGCTAAGATTTTAAGGTGTTTATGCTTCATTGTTTAGCCCTTATTCTTGATTATTTGAGTCATTGAGTCAGTTTAGGAGTGTCGGGAAGTTTTAGCTCGAAATTATGTTAACGTAGGCAGAAAACGCAGATTTATCATAGAGTCCTTGTTGAACTAGGAAACTTGCTTTATTTGAGAGTCCCATTCGAACTAAAATTCTTGTTTCGAGACTTTCCTATTTTGAAAATGTGAAACTTGCCTGTTTTAGTATTTCTTTCTATTACAAGCATGTCTTAAAGGGAATGTTGTCTTAATTTTTATTTCAGATAATTCTCAATTAATTTCTGAAATATTCTTATCTCTTCCTTGATTATAAGATGCGTTTCATGTGTGCAAGACTCTTTGGGAGTTGATTGTGATCTGAAAAGTGAAGATAGAAGTTCGGAAGACAAGCAGATTGCAAGAAAGTGGAATCCAAGTGGAATTTGGACAGTGCTATGCATAACTACCAACTTCAACAGAGCACCCATAATTCCTCAGGACGAATCATGTGTCAAGCCATATATGGTTGGAAAGCTCTGGATGTCTAGTTTCCACAGGATTTTACAGATCACGATTATCATATTTCTAGAAAGCGTTATTGCTGTTTTAGTAACGAAAGGTCGAAACAGGCAGAGAATACTAGTCGGATTAGGATTCAAGGCAGAGAAGACAGGCAAGCTGTGCATTTTAGAGGGAAACAAGGAGATAAGCTTTAGATTATCTCATGGATAAATCTTCAGAAATTAAAGGATAAAGGGCTGCATTTATCTAGGATTAAAAATAAGAAAATACATGGGATGAACCTAGACCTATTTGTAGCTACAAGGGAAGACTCATTGCCATGGAAGTCTTTTTCTTTCCTATCCAGCCGTGCAACACAAGGATGAAGTGAAATCTGATCCTTATCTTTGCCACTCAAATTCAATCTTGTCCATTCATTTCATCTCAATCCAAGGGTTGTGAGCAACTCAAGAATCAACTCCCACCTCTATATAAAGCTTGGCATAGCTTCAGAAAAAGGGGTCAAGATTTTTACACACACAACCAGCCAAAGCTTTGCCAAATATACTCCTTCACTCTTTCACCATCACAAGGCTGAAGCCTCCATCACTTCCCCATCTTTCAAGCTTCAAAACACTAAGCCTAGGAACTTCCATCATCACAAGAAGAGTAAAGTCCATCACCTTGCTGCTGCTCCTCTAAGGAAAAACTACAAAGTGTAACTCTATGGCTCTTTCGAATTACTCAGTTTCTGTTTTGTGCATGGATGCTTATAAATCAACTTTTGTTTTATTTGTTTGGATGATTGAGTTGTTTATTCGGATAAGTGAAATTGCACAAACTATAGGCCAAGTCAAGGTTTCTAACATGGAGATTAAGAGGATCTTAGAAAAAGACGGTTAGCTCTACCAGGAAGGATTGGAGCGTGAAATTGCACGATGCTGTATGAGCTTATCAGACTGCTTACAAGACACCAATTGGGATGTCTCTTTTTTGGCTCGTACATGAAAAGGCTTGTCATCTACCTATGGAGTTAGAACATAAGGCTTACTAGGTGATTAAGGAATTAAATTTTGCATACGATTCTGCAAGTGAGAAGAGGAAGTTGCAGCTCAACGAGCTTGAGGAGATTCGAAATGATGCCTATGCAAGTGCTAAGATTTATAAGGAGAAAACTAAGGCGTTCCATGATAGCAAAATTCTTTGGAAAGAATTTCACCAAGGGTAGAAGGTTTTGTGTTTTAATTCCAAGTTGAAGTTATTTCCAGGAAAGCTAAAGTCTCGCTGGAATGGACCTTATACAATTACTAAGGTTTACCCACACAAAGCGGTGGAGATCAAGAATGACACTACAGGGTTCGAGTTTAAGGTGAACAATCATCGATTGAAGCCGTATCTAGAGTTACCTTATGACGTTGCAAAGAAGTTGGTGACTCTGAAAGATCTAGTGATCTAATCACCAGCTTTCTGCTACGTCAAGCTATAGACGATAACTAAAGCGCTTATTAGGAGGCAACCCAATTTTTCTAACTCTATCTTTTTATTATTTTTATTTTTTAAAAATTTGGAATTACAGAATAATAAATTTTATTTTGCAAACAAACAACTTGATTTGCAGATTGATGATACTAATTGACAATTTTGTTTTTTTTTTGCAGGTTGGA
Source organism: Gillenia trifoliata (assembly GCA_018257905.1). Classification (NCBI taxonomy): domain Eukaryota; kingdom Viridiplantae; phylum Streptophyta; class Magnoliopsida; order Rosales; family Rosaceae; genus Gillenia; species Gillenia trifoliata. The sequence continues at coordinate 13,610,018 of CM031086.1, forward strand.
AGCTTTCGGCGCTATTAATCCACTATTGCGATTCAACATTCATTCACCTCAACATTTTCAACATGCGTACAATATTCTAGATTCATCAGCTATGCAGATATTCTACATACTCACATATTTAGCATGCATATCAAATTTAAAGGAGATAGTTCAAAAACGTACCCGGGGGTTTGTTGAGAAGCTTCTGGTTTTTTTTTTATAATTTTTTTATTAAATAAGTTTGTGTTGTGTATATGTAGTTTTGAATAAAGTAGACGAGAGGTGAAGAATTAATTGAGTCCCTTTAACTGTGTTGGTTCACTTTACACCAAAGAAAGTTTGTGAATTCTTTTCTAATTGACCTTAAATGGCTAAGACTCTGTAGTGAGATTAGTTTGAAATTTTGAAGAAGTATTCTAATTTTTAACGTTGTCTATGGATTACAACTTGAAGAGAGAATTTATTTTAGGTTTTGTTTTTGTTTTAGTTTAGTTTTTATTTTGTCTTGTTTTGTTTGAGGACAAGCAAAAAGCTAAGTTTGGGGGTATTTGATGAGTCGATATTTTATTTTATGAGTTTCTAAGTTAGCTTTTATGAATTTTGATACTTCTTTATAAGTTTTTATCATATGATGAATTGAATCGGGTTTGCGCATTAAACGGACAAATGGTGGAGTTTTGGAGCTAAGAAAATTATGTCAAAGTTTCAAGCCATAATTCTATGCCGTTTGATCGTGACGAATAATTGAAGATGGAATGTATAATTTGGGCAGATTCACGTTTTGGACTTATTTTGCATATAAGTGATCCAAGATGACTTTTTGAGCCGAAGTTTCTTCTGCAAAGTTGTAGAAGACATTTTTATCTTTCCAACGACATATTATGGGCCTAATTCAGAGTTGATTTGGTCATGAAAAAGAGGATTTTCTGCAGTCCAAATCCTTGCTAGAAAAGAAATCTGTAATTTAATTTATTTTTGTTTCCTGATTCTTTGGGAAGTCTATTTTTAGTAGAATTTAGTTTTTCTAGTTGTATATATAGCCGAGTCTCTAGAGTTTAGGAGGGAGAACGAATTTAGAGAATAAAAGAGTGGAGAACTTGGCTTGGCTTTTGGCGTTTTGCTACTTTGTTACAATGGTGTTATCTAAACCTTCATCTATATATTTTTATGATTTCAATTATGATTATGTGTAACTAATTCTTTTTCTAGGGTGAGGCCTTGAGCCTTTAGCATGAATATGTAGTTTCTTTTCAATTGCTTATGATATTATGCATGCTTACTTTGAATTGTCAATCACCGATTTAAACTATCTATTTATCTTAGTTCTTGATCACCATTAGGATGTTTTAGACAAGTAATCAGATGCAATTTATGTTGGAATATCACCCTTAAATTGGCTAGGGCTTCTTGTGATTGATAATTGTAAGTTCACTTAAGTCGAATATCATGCTCTCTTAAGGGTTGCATAGTTTTTCAAAAGGTTTTTACAAAACTTAATGAGGCTTGCATGTTTATATTTGATCTGAATATCACAGACGGGTTGCATGTTAGATATACGTTTTAGTTAGAATATCACTAATAGAATATGCATTAGGAAAACCTAACTTTCAAAGTGCATGACTAATTCATAAGTAATTGGTAGAACTATATATGATTGTTATTGGTGACGGTTGAGCTCTAGTGTTTCTTGTCTTTGATTTCCAATAATTGTTGATGAACTTTATTTTTGAGTATTTTAATTCCTGCGAATTTATTATTTTTAATTTAATTGTTTTGTTATTTTAATTCATGATCTCAAATTTTTATTTCTTGTGTTAAATAGTTAATTAAGAATGAATACAGGTTATTCACATTAGTCCCTGTGGAAACGACCTTGCTTGAGTTATCTATACTACAATAACCTTGTACTCTTGCAAGTACTTTTATGTGATTTTTGCCTTAAATTTGGGTGTGGTAAAATTGCTATCAGCGGCCCTCGCCAATTAATGAGGAAATTCTCGTCAATAATAAATGAAAATCCATTTGTGCACAAGTTTTTGAATTATTTTTGGTTCCACACTTTATCCATTCTTATCCTCCTTGAAGAGCATCCTTCATTGCAAAAAATATTTGATCATGGAAAAAATTGTTTAATCATTCGATTATTACCATACTCATTAGATTTTCGTCGTCCATTATTGTCTTGGAACTAAAGAGGCCAAAAAAATGAATTGGTTATCCTACTTTCTTACGGTCCTACTGTATGATGTTTAAATTAAATGAACCGAATTGAAATTATTTCTTATAAAAATGAATAATTGTATTACAAACGTCCAAAGTAATAAATCATCTGATTAGCACCAAGGCCTGCACTTGGTGTGGGTGATGCCATCGTACATGACCTCTTATTTTTTGGGGCTCCTAAATATTTTTAGCCCCTGTAGTATTTTTCAAGTTTGATATGAAATCTGGGTATTAACAAATTCAGATTGATGAAGTTGATAAATTTAAGACTGTTTTTAATGTCCGATTCGGGCAATACAAATGGAACGTTATGCCTTTTGGGTGAAGAATGCACCGTCTAATACAATTGGTAATACAGTAAAACCTAGATAAATTAATACTTTTAGAACTGAAAAAATTATTATTTTAAAGAGATTATTAATTTATCGATAAATGAATAATTTATTAATTTATCAATAAATTAATATTTTATTAATTTATAAAAAAATTTCTGTTTTCAAAGAAAATATATTAATGTATCTTATAAAAAGTCATAGTCATAGATTCATGTATTAGACAAACTTCTAATGGACATTAAAAAGAAGAATATATAAGGGTTTTAAAGATATATGTATATACATATTCATTGAATTAGAAGATAAAGTGGTTTAGATCACTCAATGTACATACATATACATAGAACATGATCTCTATATAAATAATCTATGAAACCCAAAATCATATAAACAATCTATGAAACCAATGAGGACCATGAAGATCCAGATGATAGTTGTGATCTACCAATTGTTTCTCCAAAAGAGGCCTTTCAAGCAATAGTAACATTGAATTACTACTTGCTACAAAATGAAAAAGATATACCAAATGTGGTGTCTACATTGCAAAAAATTAAGAATGAGGTTCAGTTCAATTTAGGTGCAAAGAAAAAACAAGTGACTTTAGAAGCATTTTTTGAGAAAAATTGAAATTGTTTGGTAAAAAGTCTATCATATGCATTATGAATTGTTATGTACTATATTTTTTTGTATTTTAATGAATTATTAATTTATATATCCAATGGGCCTTAAGGAAAGTTAGAAAAAATTATTATCTTATGCATTAAGCGAAATTATTATTTTAGTACACAGGCCCGAGTCGGGACTGGATTTTTTTATTATTTAAACGAGGTTATTATTTTATCGAATATTAATTTATCGAGGTTTTACTGTATACCAAATTACCAATATGCGTTTCCATCTTCATGGGGGAGGGGACGGCTCGCGTTCGATTCTTTTTGTGGTGTTGGAAATGTTGATATGTTTTTTTATTTTATTTTATTTTATAATTTGTATTTCTTTAAGTTGAAAACAAATCAAAGTTTAAGTTGAATAGGTTCAAAATAAAATCGAACCGAGTAAGATACAAGTAGGCAAAAATCAACAGTACAACTCAACTTTTATCAAGATGCAAACTTGTAGGTATTGTATTTATAATGATTAACTTTGGTAAATAAAAAGATTAAATGGAGAAAACCTAGCAACCAAAAAAGTTAAAGAAAAACAAAAATTTCTACCTAATTTATAATTGTTTACTATTATCCGTAATATGTCGTGCTCCTCCCTTTCAAAAGAAAAAAAAAAAAATCTTCCCACCTCTGTTTTTTTTTTTGTTAGTGAATTGTCATATTTTATTTTACATAAATTCATAAGAAATTTAGTTTCTTAAAATTTTCATGCGAAATAATGGTATGCTCTCGATTTATGTTTCGCACAGAGCTTCCAAAATCTCATAACCGACTCTGATTAGCACCATCCTAACTTAATTAGTTAACTAGTCTTTGTTTTAGACCTCGTACCATGTGATTTGTAATCTGAAAATGTTTTTAGATCATTTTAACCACTTGAAAAACCACTATTTGGTAAATCCTTAAATTTACATGGCTAAAGTGCGGTTAAAATAACTCCTCATGCCCTCTCCAACAAAATTGTGACATAATTGATGAGGAATTGACCACAAACTAAAACATGAAAATAACCTCCAAACCCAACAAACGGTTATGTTAGTTAAAATCGGAATACAAAATGTGAGAGGAGAGGAGGACACAACTAAAAAGAGAGAGAGAGAGACCAAGAAAACACAAAACATTTGATCAAACTATGACTACATTGGAAAGATCATCCATGTCATTTAGAAGGCAAGGCTCCTCCGGCCGCATTTGGGAGGAAAGGCTTCCGGTGTTCGATCGAAAACCCTCTCGCACTTCCTTCTCCAGCACCACTTCCTTCTCCGGCCGCAGAAGTGACTTCGAACTCCGCCCAAATTTCGAGGAAAAATTTCAGGAAAGGGAGTTGGTCGATCACCCACATTACCCACACGCCGATGAAGCTTCACCTAATTCTAAGCAAGAAGGGAAGGTGGTTCAAAGGTGTTTTCTTTCTTCCTTCTTTGGACGATGCATGGGATCCCCTACTGCAGCCTAAGCTAGCTAACATCTTAATTAGTTTTTATATGTATATTCCGACGTTCATCGTTAAATTACAAAAGTTCTATTTCCTACTTAAAATTTTATTATATATTTTAGTCAGTTTTGTGATTATTCTCGTATTGTATATATGCTGTTATTATATGATGAAATTTCCAAAGTTCCATTTATTTGTACAAGACTCATTCTTCGACATCCCATGCATATATATTCATTACTGGAAATTGCTAATATTTCGAGATACACAATTTGAAAACGCTTTGTTTCCAGAAAAAAAATCAATCAAATTTTTTGTCAAAGAAATATTACATTTTGGTAAGATTTTAAGCGTCATGCATAAATGGGTGGAGTTGCCATTATTAATTGTTCACGAATTCTATACATCTTAACAAAAATTAAAATTATTGTATCCAATATCCCAAATCAAGAAATAAAACTATAAACCTAATATTATGATACTTTGGTTGGCAGATATAACGTATTAAATAAAATGAGTTAACATGTATTACATTTATCTTGAGTGGGTGCATGCGTATGTATCTTTCTTATTTTTATTTTCGATGATTACATGGCAACCAAATACAATTGAATGTGCATACCCATTTTTCTTGTTAATACTATAGATAACTAGATAAGACCAAGAAACCAGTAATATAAAAAATGTGAAATAACATATTCCAAAGTTGCAGAAAAACTTGGGGTCAAACTTCAATGGTACGTACTGTTGAATGGTTTAAGATTCATTTGGAGCCCACCGCAAGTGAATCTGGACCATTCAATAGTGGTACCATTGAATGGTATGTACCACCCAAGATTTTTCCAAAAACTTGGGTGGAACTTAACTTGCCACTAGACTATGCTGAATGGCATACCACACCATTCATAACTAACCATTTGTTAAGCATTAAATATAAGGTAAATTCATATTAGATACCAAGTTGAGTATAGGTTTTAAGGAAAAATACCATATTTAAGGAAAAATACCAAGTCTAATTAAATATTTTATGATAAGCCACAAACTTTATTGCAAGTAATCCTATGACTAAATAAAAGATATGAGAGATTACCATATTGTCCTCAAGTTTATTTCTTTCATAATTTTATAAGGCCTTTAGAGCTCGGGGTTAACTTTGAAGGTTTATGGTTTTAAAAGGTCGGTCAAGGTTTGGGGTTGATCATTTTGGGTTTAGGGTTTTAGAATGTTCTTGGGAGGAGCTTAGGGCTTAGGGTGTAGGTCTCGGGTTTTGGGCGAAGCCCAAAATCCGGGAACTAGACCCTACGCCCTAAGCGATTAACGTAATAAAAAAAAAATTTCTTCTAAAAAAATTCATACTCATGCTTGTTAGTTACAATTCATTGGGAAAGTTAATGGCTATAACTTTGTGATGGTAGGGTTGGACATTATTGTCATTTTACCTAGCAAATTAGTTTGACTTTTCAACTAGTACCTAAACTAAAACTATGGTATTTTAACTTAAAGTTATTTTGAATTTGGTATTTAAACTAAAAACTCCCCTAAATATATTTCTTATTTTCAATCTTACCACGTGTTAAGCTCTTATTTACAATTTACATCAAAATAACTTAAAAGATAAAAATATTATTCTTTAAAAAGTAATAATACAGATATCCGATTTTCCAAAAACCCACAAGCGACTGTCTTTCCCCATGTCTCACCATTTTCACAAGGCCTTGTATGGTTTCTAAGACATTGAAAATAGATGTTTTTTTCAGTTATTGGTTCATATTTCATGGTTAGAAGAGTTGATTGAGTTTATGAGTAACACATATATTCTAATAAGTAATGGTAATGGCTGGTTCAAAATCCATGAACTCTGGTTTGAAATTTTCTGAGTAACCGGTTATTTTAACAGACAAGACAATCCTTTTCAAAGATAGATGGATATTGGTTTGAAATTGGATCAATTTAAAACCAACAAGAGAGCAGAATACGAGAGAAGAGAGTGAGGAAATCATGGAAGGGAGGTGCGGAGGAGTGGGGAGGCAAGTTCACGGGGCTGTCGATACTTGTAGCAACCATTTTCTTCACTTGATGTCAAGCAACACAAAAAAAATACAACCAACGTAATGCCTGGCAACAGCAAAACAACAGTTTAGCATTATCATTAGCAGGAAAGTTGTACAAGAAATGTATAACTTGGAATCGCCATCGAACATTCATCGCATTCAATGGCGAGCAAAGAGGAAACGGAGAGCTACCAGATTTGAGTCTCATCAAATTTTCATCACGAGCGAGATCCATGCACTTCAATTCTAAACATATAATCAAAAGGTAAAACTTGAAGTTCATGCACGAATGGTATTAAGAGCTTCAGTTAACTAAATGTCCAGATCATCAAAATTTAAGCAAAGCAAAAGGAAAACAAAATCAAAAGGATTGAAATAGGTGGTGCTCACATTCTATGGGTGTAAATACATCTATCACGACATGCCAATATCATCCGTCATTTGGCTTCGGCAGCCTCCAATTCTTCCCTGACCTTATCAAAAGTGGAAAGCATCAACGAACGCATGTTGGCAATCTCTACTAGTGCGTCGAGTGCAGATTCAAATGAGAGTTGTGCAGCCCGTAGCTTTGGCGAAACCAAACCGCCAAACATCAACAGTGACTTGGCCCGCTCCTTCTGAAGTTGATGTTGGTGATCAGTTTCAGCTTTAAGTGGCGGTGGAGCTCCATCCTTATCCTTTCGTTGTCGTATCGGCGGACTCATATCCATAAGTGGACCTCCATTGCCATTGTCGGAAGATGTCCATTTGCACAATGTAAAATGATGATTTTGCTCTGCTCCAGGATCAGATTGCTGGGTTACTTGCAGAAAAGTACTTGCATTGTGGGATTTCAGGTCCAACAAAGCACTGCTCACGCGTGACTCACCCATAGAATGTCGAGCACTTGCTAATTGCAACCACCCCTGTTAGCATAACAATTCAAATTAAAAGTACACAAATAAAAATAGTATGATTTAATCTAATTTTACCTGCCGGAGTGTCCATGACAGTGAATCCAATAGGGTTAAATACCCGTCTATTGAATCCAGGAATTGCAACGAATTTTCACTGAATCCAGAGAATGCAATTTTATCTCGTCCTTCTAAGCTCAGTGATTTAGGGTTTTCTTCCAAGCTTAGTGATTTAAGGTCTTCTTTCAAGCTCTGTGATTTAGAGTCTCCTTCTTCCACGGTCTGCGATTTAGAGTCTTCTTTCAAGCTCTGTGATTTAAGGTCTCCTTCTTCCAAGCTCTGTGATTTAGGTTCTTTCAAGCTCTGTGATGTAGGGTCTTCTTCTAAGCTCTGTGACTTAGAGCTTTCTTTCAAGCTCTGTTCTTTATCGGCTTGTTCTTCCAAGCTTTGTGATTTAGGGTTGACTTCTTCCAAGTTCTGCAATTTAGATCCTTCTTCCATCGCGAATTTGGGATTCAACATGAAAACCCCTCACTTTATTAGTCATAAGCCATCACTGTCACTGAGCTTTCTGCACAATTCGGTCATTTTAGTCAGTGGCATTACTAAAATTCAATTCACCACAACTTAATTCATTTGTGTTTTATTTTTTTTGGCCAAAGATATTTTTGTAAACAGCAAATCAAACTGATAAGGCTTACAACTTGCTTAGATAAACAAATCTAACACCAATGACTCAAATTTCGGATAAAGATTGGAGTGAGCTAAGTGCAGCATTTGTACCACATCATCAATGGTATCTATATTATTCTCCTTTCTTCTTTCAACTACAGTCAGTAAGCACCAGCGCATATTCTTAGAATAAAGATAACAAACATGAGAAGCAAGAAAACGCAATCCATATTAGGCCAGCCATTGGAAGGATAATTTTAGGGTCTAAAGTTTATATTTTTGGCTTTGGCCTACCATTGGACATGGTCTTAAAGCCACTGTCATTCACATCAGAAGCTTGACCAAAGCAAACCATGAGCTTTCTTTAACCCCGAAATAAAAAATCACAAGTTGACACCGAACCAATAAAACAAAATAAATACGCTAAAAGACCAACCAAGAAGAATCACACAACAAAAATCCCCAAACAGGAATTGGAGATAAATATCAGCTCTCCAACTTCTAAGAAGAAAAACAAAAAGCATAAACTCACAGACAAATCAGACCATTTTAAAAAACCCAAGTGTTACTTCAGATGTTCTCTAAGCTGCCAATGGCCACGAATCGTTTCGAAACCCAAAAAATGGAAATACTCAGAAGACAAATCCATTGTTTAATTTTGCGTGCTACCCAAAACTGATAATTTGTTGGAATATCCAAATCTAACAAGCCCGAGCAAATAAAAACATAACCAGAAACTATAAAGATGTTCACAAAAGGCAATGATCAAACACATCCATGACAAACCAAATAAAAGGACTACTGGTTTCTCATCAATTTGCTTTGAATTAGGAAAGAATTACCATTACCCAGCAAACCAAATCATTATTACTTTAATAAAAATTGAAACAGAAAATTTAGGTATCACTGTGTTAAAGAATGAAAAATAAAAAAAGCCTAAATCTGATCCAAATTATAACATCCAAGCAGTAAACTGAATTGAAGATTTTATTTCGAACATGAAAGGAATAAATTGAGAAATTGCCTTTCGAGACTCCCAAACTTCTTTTTCAGACAAATAACTAAAAAAGAAATGGGGATATGCATATATTTGATTTAACAAATTCGACCTATACGAATTGGAAGGGTTTCAATTTCTAACTACTTGAATGCTCCCAGAACAGATTCAAACACTTAAAATCGGAAACAAGTAAAAAAACAGAACATATCATACCGTTTAGGCTCACTCTCAACAACCTGGTTCGACCACTAACTCAATTCATCAAATTGACACAAGGAATAATCTATTTCATTCTTGAACACAAAAACAAATTGTGTTTCACAACGGCAGCGTTTGCAAACGAAAACATTAACAGACATCTAAACAACATTACATCAAATTTTAGCATAATTTTCATATGAAATCCACGATAAATAATCTATAAGAGAGGAATCAGCTGAAAACAAATTGAAAGGTCGAAAATTTGATAAACAGATTGAAACAAAACGAAAAATAAAATGCAAACCATTAGGAGTTTTTTTAAAAATTCCCTATTTGTCAACAGGTTTATTATGCAAAGGCAATACTAAATACGATGCCTTCAGCTAAACAGTTGCTTAATCTAATATATATATATATATATATACACATATAAAAATTAACAAAAAAACAAATAAAATTGATGCCACAATACATTCGATACCGTAACTACACAGACAAAGCTGAATTACAAGAAATTGGGACAAAAATCTATTAATAATCACCATAAACAATACGAATGGATAACTAGCAACGAAAAATTTGGAAAAATTACCTGAGATATGGATTTGGGTTCAGATTGAAATCGTTCGGGTTTGGCGGTGCGAAGATGATGTTAGGGTTCGGATTGGAATCCACAGAGATTGACCTTAGAGGAGAGTTGGCGCCAGAGGAGAGATGGGAGAGCAAAGATCCCTTCTTTTCTTTTAACAGGCAGAGAGAGTGCGGGAGAGAATGGGGACACGGATCCTCTGCATGTTTTCCTGGGTGCGACACTATACAAGGCTTTTAATCAAAGCCGTTTCGAAAAATCTAATGGTCATAAATTATGCCACGTCACCCCATTCTTAATTAATTTTGGAAAATTAGCAAACATTAAGATCTAACGGTGAATGACTACTATTTTCTTAGTCTCTCGAGTCTAAGAGAACCGGACTCTCTTAAATAAGAACACTCACTTTTGAAATTTAATCAAGCATATTCATTTTAGCATGTGGTGTTACGAATTTACCCTTCTTAAAGGGACACCTAGGTCAATTTAACGATACCATAACAACACTGCAACGACAACAATCTGACGACATACTGACACGGTGACAACAACAATAAAATCGAGTCATGTGCAACCCATGGTGGTGTCACTACGGTGTTGTTGGATTCTTGGAGTATTCTTATAGTGTCATGGCGTTGTAGATTACTGTTGATGAAGTGTCGTTAGATTGAACAGAGTGTCCCTAGACTGGATAATCAAAGAGTAATATAGTAAAAGTGGGTCCAACTTCAGTGGTACGTACCATTGAATGGTACGTACTGTTAAATGGTTAAGATTCATTTGGGCCCCACTGCAAATTAATCTGAACCATTCAATAGTCGTACCATTGAATGGTACGTACCACTCAAAATTTTTCCTAGTAAAAGTAGAAGAAGAAAAAATGAGTATGTTTGATTAAATTTCAAAAAATTAGTGTTTTTTTATTTAATATGACAAATAGTTTCCAAAATGATCAAATGATGAATCCAATTCAAATGATCGCCGACTCGACAATGGAAGACCATACAACAGCCGAAGACCACTACGACGGTTGCGCCACTGCAAGGAAGCAGCCCTTTATCTTTTCTGGAAACTTTTCTCATTTGAGATTATTTTCTTGGCGAGGACATTTCTTGGGTGTATTACTTTGGGTTTTTTGTTTTTGTTTTTGAAATTGGAGGTACACTGGAAGAAGAAGAAGAAGAAGAAGGATGAAGGAGGGAGCGGGTACTGGGTATTGACGAGGGATGAGGAAAGAAGGGGTCGGTGGATGCGACGACAACCGTGGATTGGTTGAGATAACGTTGAGAAGTGAAGGGACTTGGGTGAGAGAAGGCCGAAGATATTTTCATAAAATTCCTTTTATACCTTGAAATAAAACTGAAAAAATATAAACAGAGATAAAATCTCTTTCCACACCCAGTGAGTTTCTCTTCCATGGCTGCCGCCAGTGGTGGATCCAGTAGGGGTCAACGTGGTCAGATGACCCCGTGGCAGCCGGAAAAGGTGGTGGAGGGCGCCATTGATGACCCCTTGCTCGCCTGCGTTTCCACCAGCTTGTGCACGCAAGGTGTTTGTTAAAATGCCTGAGTGAAAACTTGGCATCTTGCGTGTGCCCTGCGCGCAGCGCTCAATTCAGGGGTTTTTGGTTTTAAACAGCCTGGCCAAAACGACATCGTTTTAAGCCAGGTGTTAAAACAAAAAAAATTAGAAAACTTAACCCGTATCCCAGACCCATCCCCGATTTCTCAGACCTCTGTTTAGATCTCAAAAACAGAAAACTCGCCCGCCGCCGCTCTCTCCTCTCTCTCTCTCGTAAGATCACTGATCAGGTAATTTTTTTTTCATTTCTGGTCTTTACACACAAATTTTTTATTTATAAATAAGATATTATTGTTGGTTAATTGTTAGATTGCTTATATTTGAGTCTGGCAGTCTGCCAATGGTATATCAGATTATATGGGTTTGTGTCTATTTAAATGTTGAAATGATTAATTGTTAATTGCTTATATTGTTGGTTAATTGTTAACTTTTTAATTGCTTATATTGTTGGTCATTGAAATTTACAATTGAATGGGATTAGTAATCTTGCGAAGAAAATAGTGGAGAATGGGGTATATCTACAATTTCAACATGTATATTTGCTTATTACATTGACTTTGATTTTATCGGTGGCAACTACTTCAGTGGAGAGGGCATTGACATCATCTGTCATAAATATTATTAAGGGTATGCTCCGCAACAGAATGGGAGATGAATGGCTGAGTGATACCTTACTTGTTTACACTGAGAAAAATGTTTTTTCTTGTGTTGACAACGAAGTTATAATGCAATGTTTTCAAAACATGAAAAATCATCGTGGACAATTATAGTTTGTAATATTTTATTTACCATGAATTATGAATGAAAGTACTATCGTTTAATTTTACATTGTTATTTTCTTTGAAACAAATCTTGACCCATTAAGATAAGAATTTTGAATCCGCCACTGGCTGCCACATAGTAGAAATAATATGAACTGAACCCTAAAATGAACCTGAAACCCTCAGGCCCAAAAGCATCAGAATCCCTTCCATGGCTATTTGAACGCCCGTCCATATAACATGTAGCTCCCTCTTCATCTCAACACCTTCCTCTCCGACGCCTCTGCCACACCACCCCTTCTCTGCCATATGGGAGGTCGTGGTTCTCCGCGTTGCCGGCTCTTGACCACTCGGAAACTCTGCAAGCCTCCAATTTACGGTTGGCGTCATCGGTTGAAGAGAGTGAGAAATAAAGAGGAGGATGAGGAGGAGGGAGAGATAATGAAGGAGGAGATGGGAGACAGGAGACGCGGGCAACAAAAGATTCCCCGGTGTCAGTGAAGAAGGCGCCGGAAATTGGTAGAACTTCTGGTGGTGGGACTAACATGGGTTCATATTATTTTAATTTTGTTTTCTTTTCTCCCATTAATATACTGGTCAAATGGAGAGTTTGGTGGGCAAAAAATTTAAGTCGGGTGTGAAGATAAAAGAATTGGGTCCAAATAAAAATTTCTGAAAAAAAAATATAAAACTACTTAAATAAATAAGTGGCACATTTTAAACCTTTATATTCTTTTGAACAATGTAGATAAAAAATCTTGTATGGTACAAGGTAAAAAAACTTGCAAAGGATCCATATCCATCATCAATCCATATAATTTAACGTACCCTTAGTATACAATAATTTCTTTTAGAGTAAATTACATTTTGCCCCCTTAGATTTTCTTCTAATTTCTTTTAGAGTAAATTACATTTTGCCCCGCAGCTGAACAACAAACCAACCCAACCAGCACGTCACAGCAACAATGTCAGATTGATATATTAAACTGTACTTGCTTCGAATCAATTGGGCTTCGTTCCATACACCATCGCGAAGATACGGATGTTACCTTTTTGTATGATTTTGTCGGACGTGATTCCGAGCTACGTGAAAAATGTTATCATTGTTTTACCACTCATAGCGCAAGCTGGAATTCTCTGCTGAAATCCTCAAGTTCTTCCTGTGAACTCATATTAAATGACGCACAACGTGTTACAAAAGCCTATGAGTCAAGGACACACACAATAATGATTGATTTAACAACTAACCTAAGGGTTCCAGTCAACGCAAGTCCACTCCGATGAGCTAAAAATAAAGTCACTCGTAAAGCATTGCGTAGCAACTCCACACTTGTCCTCCTCCACTACTAGTTTGTAATGGAAAAGGACAGGGGCGTACAATATGGAATAAGAAGCGAAGTTTATAAGATATGCGTACACTGGACGACTTTCAATGTTCTAACTCATGAATCTGGAACGACTCCTACACCAAAAGGCGGTTGTGGATCCGGATTCCCACACAAAAAGAAATCCAAATGGCATTATTACTCGAACTTACTCCGAAAAAACATGGTTCTTGAATGTCTATCCATCCTCAAGGGGATCGCCCTTTCCAAAGCATTGTTGGGGGCATTTATGGAACCACGGATGTTCACTGTCAAGAGTAAGACTGAACAAAGTAAGTGCGTCTTTATAGTTTGGTCATGGACTAAAAGGCTTCAAACGGATTGAGCTGGATAAACGGACCCATGGTGCAACCACATTTTGTTAGGCTCTGTAATGGTATACAAGGCATGTAAACCTTTTCGAGACAGGCCTACTTGTTCCACAAGACACGAAAATAAGATCCAACGGGGATAAGAACATTTCCTATATTCTTGGAGATTCTACAATCTAAGGAGTGGCATGCGCTGCAAGTAATCTTAATTCTACAAGGAAACGATATCTTATGCTAGATATCCTCATAGGAATCTTCTTGTTTAAAATGGATTCATTATCCAATACTCAAATGAATCTTGCAAATCCCAAATGCTTCATCCAGAATGAACGTGTGGGGCAATTAAGATTAGACAACATGTCATCGTCTTCAAGTTAAAGTGCAAGTGCCAGCAACCTTTGTGGCAAACCTTGCGAATCTAGAGGACATAAAAAATGTGTCTGCAACTTCGGACTCGCCTAAGAATAGTTCTAAAGCGGAACGTAAATTAGTTCCAACACGAAACATGAACCAACTTCGGTGCGAAGTAAAAGGCAACTAGCAAAATGCCTGTGCATATCAGTCTACTTGACGAATTCATCTGGAACTCGTTAGAGAGAATCGGAGAATGAGGCTTATATCACTGGAAAGCTACAGATGTCAGATTCCACAAAACTTTATGGCTTATGATTCTAGCCTCTAATGAAGAAGTTATTGCTATTTTACTACGGGCAGTGCAAGCACATATTTTCACAGATTAAGCAAAGTTTACCTTTTCAGGTTCGAACACCGACGAGCAAAACGCTTAAAGTACAAGGGACGGGGGCACAAGCGTAGTCCCTCACAAGCATAAAAGTTTACTTTCATTAAGGCGCTTAGTGTTGGAAATGTGCCCTAAAATCAATCATATGATGATACTTTACGGACATTTCAACTGTTAAACTAATTTAGTTTAATATAAAGGGCAAAGGTTATTTTTAAAGTAGTCTCATATAAATGTTATACGCTTAAATAATAAGTCCAAGGAATATGTACTTAGAAGAATGTAATCTAAACAAGTTAGGTTCATGAGACCATTCTCGATCATATACATATCCTAAACATTCTTGATCATAAGATTGCCAATTGGGCATTGACAATCCGTTAAGATCAGTACGTGCTATATCTTCTCTCAGGGAGAGTGACAAGTCTCGTGTCATTGGTGTAACTGACACCAAGAGAAGCATGTAGGTGCTCAATATAGAATGAGTCCACTGAACACGATCAACGAGGAGTTCTCATACTCATGTCACATGAGAACTCATGGTTGGGATAATGCAAAGTAGTCCTTTGACCTGAGGCATCGTAGTTGTCTTGTGGTTAAGTCCTTGATCTTTGACTATGTCAAAGTCACCCCATTAGAGGGTGTCCACGACATAGTTAGGGTTAAGCCACTTAGCCATGGAGGCAAGTGAATGCACAACAAGGGATCTCTAACCTTCAAACCGTTTAAGGGAGAATACTCTATGATATGATTAAGAATCTCTGGCCAGAGTATGAATGAGATTTAGGAAGTCGTTTCAAATCATATTCAATGTAATCATATAAGTAATGGAATCACATTGGATAGTAGACATGAATAAACTATCAAACCAAACAATGTGGTCGAGAGTATTGTATTAGAGAAAGACCGTATTGCATTGCAATCCTAAACTGAATAGGTTCTCCACCTCTTTTGGTTAGCTTGGGTAGCCATGACATACTGCTAGGTGTCACTCATGGTTTGTGGAAGCCCTAAAGGTGTATAATCACTAAAGGGAGAATTGAAAGTATGTTTCAATTCACAATTGATTTGAAAGAGTTCTAATCCTCCACTGCCTCGCTAAAAAGAACCTAATGGATCGTACACCGTGTAAGGTAGAGATTGATGAAATAGTGGAGATGAGTAAGGATAATTAAATGGTTTAATTATTTATGGCAAGGATTAATTAATATGTTAATTAATCAAACGAATAAGTTCGTTATAGACCTCGGGTTAGTTTTGGGCCTCAAGGCCCAATGGGCTTCGAACGTCAAGCCCATTGACTTAAGTTGTATGACAACTTAATGACTAATGAAACATAAGGGCCCAAACAGCCCAATGAACCCATATGGCCAGCCATTTAGAGAATGTGTAGTGAACTTGCTTTAATTGCAAGTTTGCCACTACATTGTGAGGTGCTATAAAGGCAACTTTATAGCATTTCAACATTAAGGGTTTTCTTTGGGGAAAAGATGAGAACACAAGCTCTCTTTTCTCTCTAAGAGGCCGGCTACCCTAGAGGAAAATAGCTAGCAATCTCACTTCCTCTAGGTCACTTATCTCCTCATCAAGGCTCTCCTTGGTGTGGAAAAATTAGAGGTTCTCAATTTTGGGAACTTGGAGAATCCTCTTCATCCATCCTCCTCCAAGAATTCCATGGAGCTAAGAAGCAAGGAATGAAGGCCCTCTCCTTGGGTGATTAGCCTTTGCTTATGCAAAGAGGAATCAACAAAGGTATATGAATTCTCAACTCACTTTGTTCTTGAGTTGAGTCATGGTTCACCCTATCTACTAGGCTTTGAATTTCTTGGGTAAAGTTTTATTTTTGAGTGCATACAAGCATGATTCCGCCTTTAATTGTTAATTGCATGATATAGATATTGCTCAAATGAACTTGGTTTTTCGAAAATTTTCCTTCACTTAGGAGTTGCATGGGAAACAACTGGAAGGCCTCTCCGACGAGTGATCAACCTTGGTACAAACCATGGTAGCACTCCAAGAGGTAAGTACTTTTGATAATTTAATTGTATCTATGATCGAATGTAGGATGCTATGTACTTTGATAAATTCAACAAGATTGGGGCATGGAATCATAACGAGCCATGCGCTTGAGCTACAACTTCGACTAAAGTTAGCCTTAATCATGTACGACTCCTTCCTAACAAGCTTTTGAGAAATCCAAGTTTAATTCCATCAATCGACCCGAAGCCAATTCAGCTTGGTCAAAGCAATAACGTTCTATGCAATGACTCAGTTACCTAGCATGGTCCAACATTGTAAGCTGCATATTCAAGGCAAAAAGCCCCAAAGCTGGGAATGATCTTCTCCGATCATCGTTACGGATGGGCAAGGAATGTGCATCTTGCTACCCTCACAACAAACTCCCATTCCTCCTTGCAAGGATATAGAATTTTTGACTCATGTGACTTTGTTTGTTCTTTCTTATTCTATCTTTTTTGGTATAAGGCAGCTGCCTAATTACCCATAAGGCATAGCTTTGCCGAATTACTTTGCAACTTTGCATGAACCGCAAAATCTAAAAAATTCAAAGTATTAGTGTCAAAGAAGTCTCTTATAGCCCAATTTCGTACATTCCAGTTGCAGCTTGGGAGTTTTTTACCCGTATTAAGAGCAGTTATGTTTGGCAGACTTCGAATCCTAGGACATGGCCCCGTTATCCGATGATCCAACGCCCCATCCGACTTCCTAAAAGTTTATGGAACCTAAGAGTTGTGGGTTATATGATTTAAACCCGGGCTCTTGCCATTCAAGGGAATAATTGGAATGGACGATCTGAAAATTCATGTGAGTGGTGACTTTGAACTCCAACTCCAATGTATGATTACTTCTATCCTGGACTAGCTAACCAAGTCAATACGTTATCCAGCGATCACATGCTAAGCAAGTCTGATGGAGGTGACTCGACTAAGAAAACCTCAAGATGGAATTTCCAAACAGAGCACTGACTCGCGGAGTAGTTTAATTAAAGGTGTTAAGCTATTTTGATTCATAATCGCTCGAGTCCAACGCATGCAAGGATCTGTCAGAAGGATTCTAAAAGTGTTTCCGATCTTACGTGCAAGCGACCAGTTTCCTAATGGACTTTCAATAAAGAGTTTACTAGGAACGACACATGCAATTCGGAATAGGAAGTAGGCTTTTCTTGGTTAAACATGCTGCATGCACTAAATCCTTAACCCGAACTGGAGAAAGGTGAAGAATAAACGGAATCAAAGTCATGCTAAAATCTGATCTACAAACACTTAGATTTATTTCTACAAGAGTAAAACTGTTTTTACAAATATAAGTGAAATATGTCAGACTGACCTTATAGGTGGAACTCATTGCTTTAATAATACAGTGACAAGTAGAATATACAAAATTTAAAAGATAAACTAAAATTGAAAATAAACAAAAAACGAGATTCAATATCCAACATACTTATTATGGCAACTAAAATTTGCTCCTTAGCTTTTCTTTTCCCTCTCTCAAACCCTCATATTTTCCTGCTTCTGTATTTTTTATTCAACAATTAATGGAAGCATGCCATACTTATTATGGCAACAATTCAATATCCAACATACTTAAAATAACAACAAAGTCTCCATGATCAAAATTATGAGAAATTATGAAAATGGACCTATAAAAAACACCTATTATTTTTAACAATTCATTTTTTGTAAATTCCACTTGTCACCTTATTATTGGAGTTATGGGTCCCACATGTGTGACATTAACCAATTTTGAAATTGAGGGACCAAAATGGAGAGTATGTCAATTTCAAGGACGACATGTCCCGATCCTGACACGCCATGTGTCGGGAAGTGTTGGCCGACACGTGTTAAGTGACGAAAGTCAATTATGCAAATGATTGAGAAAAGTGAGTAAATTTAGAGTTGAAAGAGGAAGTAAAGTGCGCAGTGATAGGTAAAATCCATTATTACAGGTGCATAACAGTCAAAGCATAGTAAATAGTGCAGAGGATATAAATACTCAGATCCAGGTGAGGATGAATATACAGAAAAACTAACAACTAAATGTAGAAACGAATCCTACTTAGTCTGGAGAAGTTGTCAAAACCATCAACTAGCCGAAGAGTGCCTTCGTCTCATTGATACTCAAGACCGCTACTAAGTCTTGGAGGAGCGCAAAATATAAAAGGTGAGTGGGTCAAAAAGTAAAGTTTGATAAAACCTTTGTTTTCAAGAGCATACTATCCCGTCGCTAGAAAACATGTATAGTTTCTGAAAATACGTCATACTCCCAGGTATGATCCTCAAAGTACTATAATAGTAATATGGGTACTCCCCGAAAACCAATGGTAAAACCATATTGGATTGCTTGAAAACAAAACTGAATGCTCACTCATATGTAAACACACAAGTCCAAATAGATAAGCTACAAGGACATGCTAGGTATATAAGAATAAGCTAAGTACTACAATGACGCGAGTCATAACGCTAATCGTTGTGTGCAAAGTGCCTCAAACACAAGTCCTAGTTGCCTAGTGCAAGTTAGAACATGCTAGTACCTACAATGGATCCAAATTTGCTTAGAGATACTGGGAGTGAACCTCCAAACGTCAAAACTAGTCCTGGCCTTGGGATTGAGTATTGATACCTGGGTGTTCTACATCTACTGATGAACAACAGTAGAAGAAAATGTATGGCAAATATAATATGGATGTTCTACCTCCAACAATCAGATATTATACAAGTCATGCTAACAATTTAAAGAAAGCTATGAAAATCATACATAAATTTATGTTTATCAAAACAAAGACCCACACACTCACCTGTAAGTAGCTGGATCGTAGCCCCCTTTCCTAGGTAGCCTCGGTAGTCTTCTGGATAAGTCTCACCTATATGAGATATCATTATAGTAATGATTAAACTCATAAAGGTTACTAATTAAACTAATTAACGACACATATCCCTTGTTTGCTCAATACAGAGGTCTGAAACACTCCGAAAAATACCACATGTACTACCCCTAGGTAGTATGCATCGTCACGCGCACCGCACGCGCAGTCCACCCAAGCCTGTCAAACTAACGGCGTCAACTGACGCCGTTAGATTTAATGAAAAATGCCAGAATCTCCATTAACTTTAACAGAATATTCCTAACGGTGTTAAAGGAATATATTTGAGAATACTTCCAGTCTGGACTGGGTTCCACCGTGTTTTTGCTGGCGTGACTAGCCCAGACCAGGTCCGCTGACGTCAGCCCGCTGCAACTCGCCATAAATTCTAAGTTTTTGGCCGGTTTTCTTCCCGAGCTCGCCGCGCCTCCATCATTGGTTCGCTGGTTTTGAAGGTATATTTGGGTTCGTGGAGTTGATACGAACCCAATGGGAGTGGTTTCGAGTAACGTTACTTAGTCATTTGGACGGAAATGCCTCGCCGACCTTCAGTTTTCTCACCAAAAAACTGGGGAAACTTCCCCCGCTGCGATCTGCTTCAAAACTCAACCAAATCAAGCAAATGACATATGGAAACTCATCTACTCAACGAGAGGAATCTAATGGTAGTAGTTAGAAACCTCACCTCGGTCTAGATTGGCGAGAATATTGTCGGGAAAGTTTGGTTCTTCCGTGTGTGATTTTTTCGAATGGCTGGGAGTTTGGATAAACGGTTAGCACATTCAGTTTAGGGCGTCGAGACAAACAAGGTGGTGATTTTGGATTGCCTCGGTTCGTCGGTATTCCGACGATGTGCACTATGCACAATCGGTGAGGGAGAGAGAGAAAGGGAGAGTGATGGGGAGAGAGAGGAAAAAGTGAGAGAGAGAGATATATTTTGGTTTTGGGGGCATTGTGCACCCACTAAAATAGTAAAAATTACACGGATCCGTGCACAAAATAATAAGCATGTGTCCAAAATATCCCTTGGGAATTATTTTACAACAAACTTTTGATGAGATGTTACAACCATTTGTGATAAAAACTCTACCTAGAATGCAACTATAATGTGACAATTTATTTTGTATTAAAAAGGCCTAATTAATTAGGCACGCCAAATGACTGTGTTTTAAACTTATCATATATCGCCTTTTAATACTAGACATCAAATTTTATCAAGTGTCATCGGAACGTTATACTGGACATTAAACCCTATCAAGTGTCGTCGTGAACGTTAAAACACAAGGCAATATGTGATAAGTTTGAGCATTTATTCTAAGTCAAAGTATAGTTTTAAGCATCTCACATAAAAAAAGTAGAATTTTTGAGCAGATGCTTTAACTAAGAACACATACAGGTAGGCCCTTAAAGAGTAAATATTGACCCTTTCTTCATAGTAAAGTGTCCACATAAGGAATGAAGAAATGAAGGAAGACCAAAAAGGAACCAATCCCTCACTCTCACTCTCTCAAACCATCACCACCAAACCACAAAACATAAACAAAGGAAAGTGATAATTGAAAACAAGAAAAAAAAAATGGTCATGAACAACCTTCACTTACACTACTCTACTCAGAAAACAATCTTAGCCCTGAGAATAACAATCTCCTCTATTTTCTTTCTCTTTTCTTCACTAATCACTATCCATGGAAATTCAATCAAATCCCACATCTTCATCTATGCAGGCTGCTCCCAAGAAAAATACCAACCTAACTCACCCTTTGAAGCCAACCTCAACTCTTTCCTATCATCAGTTGTCAGCTCATCCTCTCAAGTCTCTTACAACAATTTTGCCGTCGGAAATGGAAGCTCAACACCAGAAGGCTCCATCTACGGCTTGTACCAGTGCCGAGGTGACTTAAAGATTTTTGACTGCTCAAAATGCATCGAAAACGCGGTGAACCAAATCACTTTGGTATGTCCCTACTCTTATGGGGCATCCCTACAGTTAGAAGGATGCCTTGTAAGATATGAGCATGTTGATTTCTTGGGCAAGCTTGATACAAGCCTTAGGTACAGAAAATGCAGTAAAAGTGGTGTGAATGATGATGTCGAATTCTTTCGGCGAAGAGATGATGTGCTTGCTGACTTGCAAGGAGCAAATGGATTTAGGGTTAGCAGCTCTGGTTTGGTTGAAGGGTTTGCTCAGTGTTTGGGGGATTTGATCCAAAACGACTGCTCTTCTTGCATTGCTGATGCTGTGGGAAAGTTGAAGAGTTTATGCGGATCGGCAGCAGCTGTTGATGTGTTCTTGGCTCAGTGTTATGCTCGGTATTGGGCTTCTGGCTACTATGAAGTCTCAGGTGCAATTCATACCCATCTTCTCTGCCTATAGTAGCAACATTGAAAGCAAAACCATAACAAAATCAGATTAAATTTGTCCTTTGGATATATAACTTTTCATAAATTAAAAATGATGTCATAGAGAACAAGAAATCGTCTAATAATCTCATTGCATATATAACTTTTCCTAATTATACAACTTTTATATAACTTAATTTGTTAGATAAATTTTTGAAATTAAAATAGTTCTAATCTTAGGGCCAAAATGTTATTTAATTAAAAGAACATGTTGACCACTTTAATAAGCAAAACAGGAAAAATTCATCAAACCAACGTCAATAAAGTAAAGGCCAGAGCATTAAGGGGTAGTAGTAGTTTCGTACTTTTAGGAAACCTCCATTCCTTGAGAATTTGTACACTATCATTTTCTGATTTGCTTACAGTTTGCTAGCAATATAGTTGATTATAAGCTCTGATGGACCGATCAAAATGTGTTGCTCTATTTTTTTAAGTAGTCAAGTAGGACACGTCCACATATTCCACACAAAATTATTTCAAGCTACATATATATACTATAGCCCCTTGTTTTCTTCGAATAATTTATTAGCCAGTGATTAATTTAAAGCTACAGTTTGTAAGAAAGAAGAAGAATAAAGGTTTCAGAAATGCTATTTAGTTTCTCTCAAAAATAACAACATGCGTGATTTGTTGATACTTGTAATATTTCTTTTTTAGTGTTACAATGCACTCAAATTAGAACATAGTTATAAGGTAAATATTAGGTGTTAGCATGTCCTGCTCGGATATGCTTTTAAGAGAGTCTTAGTAGCAATCCTCTAAGTTCAAATTGCATATATATTAAGGAAAAAGATAAGAATATTGAAAAGTTGTAAGCACTCTTATATATGTGGTGGTGGCAGCTTTGCTTAGCCTCCAATCAAATGTTTATGTATTACGGAGAAATATTACTAACTTTTTTTTTTGTGTTTGTATAGATTCCTCTAATGAAGATAATGCAGGAAAAACAGTGGCCATTATTGTTGGAGCAGTAGCAGGTCTAGCGATTGTAATTGTTCTTCTCTCAGTATGCAGGAAAACCATGGGTAAATATCTACAAATATTCTCCCTCCACTCTAGTAATTACTTAATTTTGTGTGCATACAATAAATAAATATATATATATATATATCATCAAATCAATTATTGACTATGGTAGTTAATCATGTTTACAGGTTAATTAAGGGGATGGAGAGATCTCTCTGATACTTTCTCTGAAGATATGGAGGACACATAATCATTATGATGGACGGCCACAAATTGGTGTTGGCTTTAAGATTCTTGTGAAAGCTCTATGCCTTCAACTTTTTTGTCTCTTTTAATACCAAATGATATTCTTCAAAAGAAGGTGGTGTTATCTTACAGCATAAAGTAGCACTCTAATTTCCATCAACTTCAAAAGGGCTGCTGATTCGCTTTAGCTTCATGCTGTCCAACAAAAACCCATCTCTCTTTTTCCAATTTATTTTAGGTATTTAAGCAACTTTTCTTTTTGTAAACGGCAAACCTTCTTTGCTTTTTCTTTTTCTTTTGGTGGTCAAGTTCTCTAAAATGTGTCTCTTCGTTTTTCCTTTTAGTTTTTGACTAACCTCATCGTCAGACTCACCATGGGAAGATTGAACACTCAAAAGTATGTATGTGTATTAAGGTTGAATATTCTGAGTAGTTTATTCATCTCTCAGAGAGGTAATATATAAGGTTAGTATTAAATCAGGCCTAATACGGTAGTCCTATAATTACAATTAGGATTACAATCAATTTATAATAGTATAATCAATTTACACTCATGACTCACACAACACTCACCCTCAAGGTAGTGCGTAGATATCACTGATGCCCATCTTGATAAGTGACTCATGAAATGCTTGACTTGACAAGGCATGAGTTAAAATATCAGCTAGTTGCTCTGTAGTTTTCACATATGGAATTTGTACAACATTTTCTTCTAACTTCTCATAAGTAAAATTATGATAAATCTCTACATGTTTAGTTCTATCATGTTGTACCAGATTCTTTGCAATCTTAATTGCTGACTGATTATCACAATAAAGTTTCATTGCACCTTGTATATCAAACCCCAACTCCCCCATAAGTCGTTTTATCCATAATAGCTCACATAAACCTTTCACCATCGCTATATACTCTGCCTCAGCGCTTGATAAAGCTACAACTTTTTGCTTCCTACTTTGTCAAGTAACAAGGTTACCTCCCACAAATGTGAAGTAACCAGAAGTAGATCGCCGTCTTACACCCTTAGCATCCAATTAGCATTTGTATACCCCATAATATCTACATGTCCATGCTTTGAAAACACTAGACCTTTTTCGGGTGTAGACTTCAAGTAGCGAAGAATTTTAATAACGACATTCATATGAAATTCACTGGGGTTATGCATAAATTGACTAATTACACCCATAACATATGCAATATCGTGTCTTGTATGTGACAAATATATTAATCTGCCAACCAACCTTTGGTACCTTTCCTTATTAGCTAGAACTTGATCAGGGAGCTCCTCCATTCCATGATTTTGTTCTATAGGTATGCCTATTGGTTGGCACCCCAACATGCCTATTTCATTTAGCAAATCTAAAACATACTTATGTTGTGACAGAAATATGCCTTGTTCAAATCGATTAACTTCAATACCCAAAAACTACTTTAAACAACCAAGATCTTTCATTTCGAACTCGGATGCGAAATAAGCCTTTAACTTCTTCATTTCTTCAGTATCATTACTAGTCATAATCATGTCATCCACATAAATGATAAGTACAGTTAACTTACCATTTTTTCGTTTGAGAAATAAAGTGTGATTCATGTTGTTCTGTACATAGCCAATTTTCTTCATAGCTGAACGAAATCGGTCAAACCATGCTCTTGGTGATTGTTTCAATCCATCCAAATCCTTCTTCAATTTGCATACAACATCCGTCCTCCCTGAAATACTATATCCAGGTGGCAAACTCATATAAACTTCCTCGTGCAAATCACAATGTAAAAAAATATTTTTCACGTCATATTGCTACAAAGGCCAGTCGAGATTCGCAGCAAGTGGTAGTAATATTCGAACCGTGTTAATCTTTGTCACTGGAGCCAATGTTTCCTAATAATCAATCCCATAGATTTGTGTAAAACATTTTACAATCAGTTGAGCCTTGTATCTGTCAATGGTACCATCTGGTTTATGTTTAATAGTATAAACCCACCTACAACCGACGAGTTTCTTCCCTTGTGGAAGTGGCACTAAATCCCATGTCTGATTCTTCTCAAGAGCTCTCATTTCTTCAGTCATTGCATCAGCCCATTTTGAATCTGACAAAGCATCTTACACTTTGGTAGGATTAAATATGGTAGACATTTGATTCACAAAGGCCTTACTTGCAGGAGTTAATATAAACACATAGTTAGCAATTGGAAATTTCACCTTCTTAATGTTTTCCGGAGAGTATCTGTCTGGAGGCTTCCCGCATGTGTCCCTTGGTGGCAACCTGATGTCATCACATATAACAGTCACATTTTCATTGTTAGGATTAATCATATTTTCTATGCTTACCTCAGAAGTATCTGCAGGAGAAGTATCATGAACAGGTACTATAGGTGTATGAGAGAGAAGAAGGTCTTCATTATTTTCTTCATCATTTCCTGGGCTGATTCTTATGCTATCATTATCATGGTCAACAACATCACTATTATCATGGTCAACAACATCATTATTATGGGTAAGTGGGACAAGTTGTGCCACATCACCATTGTTGGCACTAACTGGTGCGACACTTCAACACCGCTAGTACTCTCCCCCTGAAAGGAAGAAGGGGATGCATGTGGAGCAAAGTACATTTTAGTCTTAACGAGCGACACATCCATAATGACAAAAGAATGCCGAGAAGGTGGATGATAACAACGATATCCCTTTTGGTGAGGATAATAACCCAAAAAGAGACATTTCAAAGCACATGATCCGAAGACCCTTGGTGCCAAAGTAAGATGTGAGGGAAGAGTAACATATGTTGAGAGTTTCTCCAAGAGTGTTTTAAACTGTAAAACACTAGTTGGAACACGGTTCAAAAGATATAAAGTGAAAGTAATAGCATCCTCCCAAAAACTTGGAGTCATGTGAGCACCCATGAGACTAGCACGGGTAACTTCCAAATCTAATGGTTTTTCCTCTCAGTCACTCCATTTTGTTGTGGAGTGTAAGGACAAGTAATTTCATGCACATTACCATGGTTCTGAAAATAGTGATGCAATAATTGATTGACATACTCACCACTATTATCAGAACGAACAACCTTTAAAGTAGCCGAAAATTGTGTTTGGACCATCTTATGAAATATGCGAAAACAATCATGAACCTCACTCTTATTTTTCATTAAGTACAACCATGACATACGAGTGCAATCATCCACAAATATCACAAACCACCGATAGCCAGAAATTGTAGTAACAGGTGCTGGACCCAAGACTTTAGTATGAACCAAAGCAAATGGAACAGATGTTTTATTAGAACCCAAAGGATAAGTAACTCGATGACTCTTTGCTAGAATGCAAGTGTCACACTTAAAGTCTAAAACATTACAATTTGAAATTAACGTCGGAAACAAATGTCGTATGACACATCTCGACCCGGATGTACACGTGGACACCCAAAAGTCGGATGTGCTGGCCGACACCACGTAGGGTGACGAAAGCCAAATTTGGATGAAATAAGAAATATTTGAATGAATTAATGAGTAGGATATACAAAATTTGCACGGAATAAAGAAATAACAAATAGATAACAGTTACCGTACGAGTACGGAGACTTGAAAATTTACAATTTACAAGGAAATTCTAAACATCTTCATACCACCGGGTCTCGACGTCGACAGCTCCAGCCACTAAACCTGGAGGAGCGCAAAACAGAAGGGTGAGTGGGCCATAAATAGTTATTTTGTAAAAACCTTTCCTTTAGAAAATACTAACCCCTCGCCGTAAAACAGGTACTAAGTTTCGTAAAACTGTTCTTGAAAACGTAATATACTAGTAGGTAGAAAATCAAGGTAACTACGGAAATGTACTTACCGTTCGAAATGGGCAGAAAGCCACCGTTCGGTATAAAATAATTTATCAAAAAGTTCATAAAATAAAGTTATACGGAAAACCCGTAAATCAAATAAAAACATCCGTGGCATCAGTGAAAATCAGAGGTAGATCACAATCCAACTATAAGATCAACGCTAGTTTAGGCAGGGCAGACACACGAGTTCATACAGATATATTCTGTCATGAACAGGCAGGGTGTATAAATAAAGGTACGCTCATGTACTACGATCACGTGAAGCTGGCGCGTAAGCGCATCACAACGAGTTCGAGTCGCCCATGCGACCTAGAACAGGCTGGCACCTACTATGGATCCATAGTGAGTGTATCGGTGCGTGTGAACAATCACGTGAATGCTGGTCCTGGCCCCAGACAGTACAATCAACACCGTGTAAGCCTCCCAGGTTGAGCGTGCAAAAACATGCCACGGAGTATCTTTAAATAAAATAAGTGAGGTAATTTCCCTTTTTAGGATAACCTTAAAACAGTCAATATATAAGGTATCCTCGGGTGCCGTACCCGGAATACCAAGCGTACAACTATAACACGTGAAATACCAAGAATACGCCACATGGGTACCAAGGTATAGAAATACCAACTTAATGGTAAACTAGGTGAACCCAAAAATACGGTAGAAAATTACCATTTCCAAGGTTCACCCAAATACGGCCCAAGGCCGTCAGATAGGTATAAAACCCATAATCACAATTAGGCACAATAACAATTAATTCCCTAAAACCCCCCAAAATAGGGCTGGTTCGATACAAGCACTACGCGTACAAAATAATACAGAAATCACCAATTTAATGGTGTAATTTCCAAATGGAAGTGTAGGCCAAAGCCCACTTATTTCCATGGTCTAACGAAATACCGAGTCTAACATGTAAACCAAGTAAGTATCACAAAATACGAGGTCTACCGAAAATACAAGATAAATAGCCAAATTAAAATCATCAAAGTAATGTAGGCATAATTAAATAAGTTTGCCAACGTAGTAAAACAATAATTATCTTAAAAGCATAGTTAAAACCCAAGTTCATGTCTAAAACATATAAAACATTTAATTTAAGTAAGGAAGGGGCCCACTCACAAATACCGAAGTCGGGAAGTCCAAACGTACGTCCTCCGAACGCCACGGGTTGTCAAAACCTAATTTTAAAACCCACAAATTAGTAAAGTACACGAAATTACGAAGAAAACGGCGTTCGGAAACCCGAAAACAGAGTTTCGGGGTTGGAAACCCCAAAACCGCCGCCGTGGGCCACCGTGCGCCGTCGCACGCGCCGCCACACCCTGCCGTTTGGCCTCACGCGCCGCCACGCGCCGGTGGAAGTCCACCACGCGCGGCCACGCGCCAGTCACGCGCCTCACGCGCCGGTGACTGACGCCGTTACTGTGCCATCAGAGTTAACGGAATATTCTAACGGCGTTAGAATATTCCGTTAACGCCGTTAAGTTTAACGGACGAAATATACCATTGGAATATTCCGGTCCAAACCGGGTTTGGACCGGGTTGATGACGTCATCACCGGTTCGCTGACGTCAGGGCCGGGCCGGCTGACGTCAGCTCGCCGGTGACCTCTGCATTTTTCGGCCGCCGTCTGCCGGCTGGAGCTTCGCCGGAATCTGGAGATTTGGCCAGAAACCTGCAAATCGACGTAGAAGCTTCAAATCTCAACCAATTTCCATTATTCAAAAGGCAAAATGAAGCTGGGAGTGAGAGGATTACAAATTTACCCATTTGGAGGCCCAAAACTGGGCCGAATTGCCAGAATTTGAAGGAGACACCCTCGGGTCCAAATGGCCGATTTCCAGACCCTCGATTCCAGTCCAGAATCGAGCATGCATAGCTTGAAATTGAGACTAGGAGTCACCAGAAGGTGGATGGTGTTGATTTCGAAGGAAATCGTTGTCGAAATTGTCGTGAACTCGCCGGGAAAGGCTCGGGTCTCGTCGGGAGATTGAGAACTCGGGTTCCTGGGTTCCAGCAGAGATGCTGGGTTCGATTTGAGTGTAATGGAGGTGACAGTGATGAAGGTTTGTGTAGGAATGGTGGCTGGCCACCATGGTTTGTTCTCGGTGAGAGAGAGGTGGGTGGCTTAAGAAATTTGCAGGGAAAAGAGGAGAGTGACAGAGAGACAGGACACGGGGAGAGGAAGAAGGTTAGGGACCAAATGGGCTGGGCCTAACACAAATTACTGGGCCCAAGGCCCAAGTCACCAAACACAACTAGATTAATGTCCGTAGAACGCTCATCTGAACTCCGAATGACGTTCCGCTCGCGTCTACGCTTTCGTAGCGACGAGCACGACAAGAAAATACAAGTGGAAGCGTCGTGCGAGTTACGACGCAAAAGTCAACCGAAAGGTCAACCAAGGGCAAAATCGTCATTTCACACCTCCGGGATTAAAATAGTATTATTTCCCGGTACGGGGTGTAACATCGTACATAACCAAAAGAAGCAGGACATAAACGACAATGCCACAAGCAAATTTGATTCTCCTTGTCTTATGTAGTGCCTCTGACAGATAGAATCTTTCCAGTACACACATCATCCACATGGTAGAGTCCCTCTCTTTTAATACCATGTTCGATGATCTTCTAACTGCTGATATCCTGAAGAAGACAGAAAGTAGGATAGATTAATATTAAACAATGTGATTGTTCTATGACTTGAGGGACATAAAGTAAATTATTTGATAATGCAGAGACAAGTAAAGTGTGCTCCAAAGAGAAAGGCGGAGTCAAATTTACTGTGCATGCACTAATAACAGGATATGCCACACCATTTGCATTGGCCACATTTGACCAATGATAAGTAGTACAATTGCGCAGAAGAGATGAATTATAAGTCATATGATCCGTAGCACTAGAATCAATGACCCAACCAGGATCCTTTGAAGAATCAGCAGTAAGGAAAGCCGAACCAGTATT
Organism: Gillenia trifoliata; assembly: GCA_018257905.1. NCBI lineage: Eukaryota > Viridiplantae > Streptophyta > Magnoliopsida > Rosales > Rosaceae > Gillenia > Gillenia trifoliata. The sequence goes on from CM031086.1 coordinate 13,640,115, forward strand.
ATCTGACTACTACAGATGGGAAGAATCTACCAGTGAAGTAGAAGAATCAACTGGAGCTGCAGATGGAGAGGTGGTGCCAACCATCACTGTTGCCTTTCCATCGGATACTTTGTCATTTCTTCCCCCGCATCTATCTCGTCCCTCACGAGCCTGCCTTGCCTTATGTTCCTCCCACCAATTAGGATAACCATTTTTCTCAAAACAATTCTCCACCACATGTTTAGTACTCATACGATGAGTACAACTACAGTTAGCAAGATTTGTATAAGTACTTTTGAATGAGGCACGGTTCTGGGTCAAAGAAGAAGTGCCAGTAGATTTAATGTTCATAGAAACAATACTTGACAAACCCTGGTCAAGCATAGTATGTCGGCGTTGTTCCTCACGTCGGACAGTAGCAAAGGCAGACTCCAGATTAGAAAAAGCGTCTGCACGAAGAACATCACTACAAATATGATCATAGGTATCATCGAGACCAGCCAAAAACATATAGACACTATCCTCATCTATGTCCTTCTATCGTGCATGAATAACCTATGGCTGGGTAAAAGTAATTGGCCTTCTATAATCCAATTCTTGTCAGAGTTCACACAACTCAGCATAATAAGTAGCAAGGGGTTTTCCAGCCTATTTCATTTGCATAACCTTTCGAGATAAATCATAGACCACAGACCTATCTACTGCTTCGTAGTAGGTCTATGAAACATCCAAAATATTCTTAGTTGTAGGAAATCGAATAAATAACAGCATGACATCAGGTTCTATGGCACCAATAAACCAACATTTAACAATAGCATTATCCATCACCCACTTCTCAAATTATGCATCACCAAAAGCGGTTTTTGCAGAAGTACCAGTCAAGTATCCGTATTTTCCACGGCCAGCAACAAATGTCTCAACAAGCTGAGACCATAGAGGGGTAATTTGTGCCATTAAGTTTGACACCAAAAGGTATACTAGCAGGTTCTGCAGCAAAGGTTTGCACGGTAACAGGAGGAGGGGACATAAGCAACACATCATCAGTTACATCGCTTACTGCCTTTTTGGAAGCAGATTCATTGGCACTACCTGAATTATCACCCATAGTTGCAGAGTCAGGAACAAATCTGGGTTGGATCGCAGTATCAAACGGATCGCTTCGAGAAGAAACAATCTAGAGAGTGTACCAGATGAGAACGGTACAGATTCGTCGGGGCGATAATTGTTAGTCTATAAACAGGGGTATATGACTGAGGGTTGCTGCGTGACAATCCCTGCAACGCTCTGGTATGGTGGCGTGAGGCCGACAAAAAAACAGGTAAGGAAAAACCTATCAGGCCGCAATCCTAAAATCACGACTCTAATACCAACTCAAAAGTATGTATGTGTATTAAGGTTGAATATTCAGAGTAGTTTATTCTTCTCTCACAGAGGTATAAAGGGTTACATGTAGAATCATACAACTATACAATTGTATCAAATCAGGCCTAATATGGTTGTCCTATAATTACAGGGATTACAAATCAATTTAAAATATAATAATCAATTTACACCCATGAGTCACGCAACATAAACTCAAAATTTAATTACATGCATGAAGGAAAATACTTGGCAGTTCATATAATGAAGTAGCATTTAGTGCATGAAGGGTGAAGATAATGTAATAGAATGACACACAAAATGAAAATTATAAATTAAAAAAAAAACATTTCAAAAAAAATTATGTTCACCTTCAAGTTTTTGTTTTCATATAATCTCCATCATATCTCTCCTCCCTTCATCCTTCTTTATTCCTTGTTTCTCTAATTTACTTTGCCTCTAACTCTAGCACAAAAAAGAAATGATAATCAAACGAGTCATTCATTTTAGGTTTTACATTTCATTTTCTATAAAGAGAGTATATAATGAAAACAGGTAACAAAGAAAAGGAAATTAAGAAGAAGTAAAACGAAACAGGTAACAACAGACCCTAATGTTCATTCCACTAAATGTTGCTAAGGAAGCTTCTTTACATTCATTTGTTAAATCTTCCACATTCCCTTCACCCTTCCTCTACTAAATGTTGCATAAATAATAATTATATCGAAATAGGTTTGCTGTAAAAGTTGCACTTTCATGAAAAAGTAGAAGATCATAGTCCTTCCTTGCCAGTTCTATTTGCAAGGGCTGTGTATACAAGGAGAGGTATCAGATAGGGAAGGCGCCAAAACGAAATCTTTTTTATTATGTTTGGATGAGAGACTTTCAAAGTTTTTAGATCAAACGTAGCAAGTGGTGGATGACATTGGTGGTTAATTAGAGTTTTTCTCTTTAACCCACTGCGTCCCGGGTTCCAACCCTCCCCTTCCTCTTACTGTAAATTAGTATAATATATCGCTTGTAATAAAAATAAAAATAAAGATCAAACGTAAAAATGACACTACAAGGATATTATCAATGAATGAACTACAAAATTACTGCTCAAATACTACAAATGTATTACAAAGATATTCAAAATGACACCTTGAAAGTTGTCATTTTAAAATTTTCCCAAATTTATTGCATCTAGTCATTTTTTGAGTTCCTTCATCAAATTTTTTATAGAGGATAAATTCATAAAATGTTGAAATTCCTCATCTAACCAAAGCAATTAATATTAAAAAAAATGAAAAGAATAATCTGTTTACACCAAACAATTTGATCATCTCACTTTGCTCATACCATATTTTGAACTGGGGATTTGCTAGACAGACTTGCCTATAAAGCAAGTATGAGAGGACTCGCCATACACGTGGCCATTGGTGTAGAACAATCAATTTAAAATCGGAAGTAAAAGCTAGTAAAGGATAATACTTAGGTACTCACTAGTGAGTACCCCATATACTCACTTTAATAATTTGGCCCAATAATATTTTAACACATATTTTATTGTTTTAAAAAATAAAATATATGCTATTTAATTTTTCTTGGGCTTTTAAACATAAAGAACACATGTCATTTTTTAATTGGACCAAATCAAAAAGTGAGTATATAGGGTACTCACTAGTGAGTACCCAAGTATTGTCCGCTAGTAAATACTAAATTTCTAGTTTTGCTCTTTTGTTAATATCAAGAAAGGAAAAACAAATGGTGAAACACTTGCTACCAAAAAAACCACCGTGAAAATGACAATCTCCACCATGAACAAAAAATGTCCCCACTCGTTTTCTCTCCTTTGGAAATCTGAAACCACTCCACCGTAAAAAAGAAAAAATAGTGGCGGAATCAAAAGTAGGAATTATTGGAAATTAGAGAAATAAAGATTTTTTGTTTGTCAGAATATAATAGTTTGCTTTGTGCTGGATGTAGAGGTTTTTCTTCTATGATTCATAGGTTATATACTAGGTTTTCTTTTTTGGATCAGTTATGTACTGGGTTTGTTGGTTGATGTCGTTTGTGGTGGTTCACCGTGTTTTTCACGGTGGAGATTAGCAGATTGCTCGGTGTGGGAGGAGAAGCGTTGGAGAGGAGAGAGATTAGGATGGCCGTGTCTTTTGATTTTCATTTCGGTATAATCAAAAGGGCAAAAATAATAGAATAAAAAAGTTATAATTGATTTTTTAAAAGAATAGCCACGTGTATGGCAATGCAAATAATACCCAAGTTTGGCAAAATAATACTTCCCACTTAATTAATACTCTTGATTGTTTTGATATTAGTGAATAGTTTGATATTAACCAGGTCAAAATTAAACAATGAAGTCATCCTTACAAGTTACAATGTCTTGACTAAAAATAAAAGACATCGTAAATGGTCTGGCTACAATTTATATTAACATCATAAATGATTGTATTAAATAATTGTATTAAATAAATATACTCACAAAATTTATATTAACGATCAGATGATAATTATATTAAATACATGCAAGTATTGTAACTAGTCCCAACTTTTAATTTAATTTCGTACATAATATGAGTAAGAAAAGATTCAATCACTTCCTTTTTATTTAAACATATACTTTATTCCCAACCTTAAACAATATTTCATTGACCAAGCTCACAATATTTGAATGTAACAAGTGGGATTTTTTCTTTGGCGATTAGTTAAACAAGTTAAGTGTACCATCATATAGAGCAACGATGTTGATAATTCTGTGAAATTTAAATTTTGGATTGTAACACCTTAACATGGTATTTCCACATGTGTTATACCGTAGATGAATATATGTTTGCAAACATTGATATATTACCTCGAGTTGACGAAGGTTTAGAACGTATTTATATAATAAGTAGTATAATATTTGCATTCGTATCCACTTTTTGCAGATAACGTATCTTCACCGTACAAATTTCAAAATTGAAACTGTTCAATGTCTTGATGTTTGTTTGCATATCATCCTTACAAAAAATCATTCAAATTGGATATCGTTTAGTCATTCAAATGTATCGAGTAAATCGACAGTGTAGGCACCAAATAACTTATTCTCGATGAACAGTCATTTTTTTTGAAACATTTGGATGACTAAATGATCTTCAATTCAAATAACCTTTTATAGGAATAATCTTTAAATAATGATTAAGAAATGAAACGGTTCTAATTATAAAATTTCTACGATGAGAATACTTTATTCATATATGATGATTATGTAACACAAAGTCACGGTAATATTCCTAATTTTCTCACTTCATCTATACATCCAATGCAAACTAGACTCAAATCAGGTTGTATATATGATGGTAGTTCCTGTGGATTTTCTACATTTGGTGAAATATATTTTGCTGGTGTCATTGCTATAGTGAGTATTTAAGACTCTACTGAGCCTTCTTCTTTCAAACAAGTTGTCACTCATGCATACTGGAGAGATGCAATGACTGAAGAATTTTCAACCCTTCAGAAGCAAGATACTTGGGAGCTTGTTCCACCTCCTAACCACAGAAATATAATTGGTAGCAAATGGGTGTATAAAATCAAAAGGATATAGTTAAGAGTAAGGTTTGGATTATGAGGCTATTTTTAGTCCAGTGGTGAGGCATAGTACAATGAGAATTGTTTTAGCTCTTGCAGATGCACATAAGTGGTCTTTGAGACAACTTGATGTGAAGAATGCATTTTTTCATGGAGACTTGCAAGAAGAAGTTTTTATGAAGCAACCTCAGGGTTTTCAAAATGCTTCTCATCCAAATTATGTGTGTAAATTGCTAAAGTCCTTATATGGTCTCAAGCAGGCACCTCGGGCCTGGAATTCCAAATTTACCACTTATTTGCCTACTATGGGATTTGTTGTTTCAGATTCTAATACTAGTTTGTTTGTAAAGACAGAAGGTTCTGTGATGGTTATTCTACTTATTTATGTTGATGATATTATCATTACTAGGTCTTACACGTGCCTAGTACAACAAGTCATAATAATTTGGGAGAAGTATTTGACATGAAAGATATGGGTAAGCTCACCTTTTTCTTTGGGCTGCAGATTACATACAAGTACAATGGTGATATCTTTATCTCTCAATCCAAATATATCAAGAATTTACTTAAGAAGGCATGCATGGAATCATGTAAGTCTTGTCCTACTCCGTGTAAACCGTGTACACAACTTTTTAAAAATGAAGGTACTCCATTGTCAGATCACACTGTGTTCAGCAGTTTGGTTGGTGCACTTCAATACCTCACTTTTACAAGACCTGACATTGCATTAGCAGTCAATTATGCATGTCAATTTATGTCTAATCCTACAGATAGCTCATTTCTATTTGGTGAAAAATATTTTGAGATATTTGCAAGGGACCATTGATTGTGGTCTTACTTACTCATCCTCTGATGCGCTGGCATTGTTAGCTTATGGTGATCCTAATTGGGCGTCATATATCGATACTCGAAGGTCTACCGCTAGTTATGTTGTATCTTAGGCAACAATCCAATTTCTTGGCAATCTAAGAAGCAAATGAGTGTGTCTAGAAGTTCCACAGAGGTAGAGTATGACAGGTGTCAAAATCTTGTAGAATGAGTTGTTGGTCTGAGTAGTTTGCTTAGTCATGAAGTCTCTTGGTACTACAATACTATCTCTTTGTAATTAGTTGAACAGTTAATATAATTCAGCTCACGTTCTTCGACTTCTCTCTCTCATATTACTTTCTTTGATATTATTTGGCATTGGGATTTATTCTGATTAACACTCTAAGGCTCCGTATTACGCTTCTTTAGATAGGACTACTATCCCATATTTGATGAATTAAAGATTAGCAATTAATGAGATTAAAAAGGACCGACTTGGACTAGGACCTCGTTAGCACGGTACTAGCAATCTCATGCTTCAGCGTGAGATTGCTAGGCACCCCTCCAATCCTGCCTTTCTCCTTCTCCTTCGTACATCAGCAACAACAACTACACCCTATCTCTAGCCACCTAATCTCGTTGAGTATTCAATTCATACCAAAATCTCAACAGGTTTTCTTTAAATTATCTAAATTGTTACTGCAATCTGTCAAATTTTTTTCTTTTTTGTTTCACCTTTCCGTTTCCATCGTCTTCCAGCGGCTGTCTTCTTTTGTCGTCTTCTTGCCACCGTTGTCGCTGCCCAGCACTGAGGAAATCGTGCAGCTTTACAAACTGGTCTTGTCAGAGCTCTTATTTTTTCATTACCCATGTCAACATCATCTTCAATTGGGATTTTTTTTGGGGTTTTCTGTCTGTAACCCAAGTTCCATTTGCTTCACGAAGCCATGGAATTTTTCAATATCAATGGTGATTGTGATTTCACTAATTTGTGAGAGCAGTGATTGTGGTGGCTGGCAGGGCGAAGGAGAGGGTTTAGGTTAATCGGGAGAAAAGTGATTTTAGCTGTTTGATCTTTTTAGGAAAAAGTAAATTAAAAAGACAAAACAAAAATAAAAAAAATTGGACTATGTTACTTAGTTTGGCATTGCACAAAATGCTTTATTATTTTTATATTACTTTGCCAATATCAAATCAGTCCAGCTTAGTTCCTGAAGCTAGCCCAGTCTAAGATAGGTTGTTATAACAAATGGAGTCTAAGTAATATTTGTTGTTTTATTGATTTTGGATTTGAAATTTGGGGTGTGACATGGAGGCTTCGAATTCAAGTGTTGGGAACACCATTACTGATGATTCTTGGTTGCCAGCCACCAATGCGTCTTTGACCTGTGGTTTGTGATTAGCATAAGATTTGCTTTGTAACATAAATAAATAGGTTGTTGCCCAAATAAAATTGTGGAATTGATTAAGGACGTTCTATCATTGGAAAGATAATGTTTCTTTATAGAAGAGTTTTTCTATTTAAACCTTATACCTTATTTAAGTTAACCTCAAAACTTTTTTTTGACACCTTAAGTTCTAATTCTACTGTTATTAATACCACACATCCCACAAAAACTAATACAATGAAATAAAAAAATTTAGAAAAAACCATCGCACAACCCCACCCCCACCGGCAACCTTTCACTCTCGGTCCTTCTCGCACCAGCATGACTATCAGTTCTCGTGAATAACGCATCTGTAGAGAAAAAACAAGCATCTGCATCACCAAATCTAACAACAAAATCTCGTCATCCTTAACCCCTCCACCGTCCTCGCCAGCAGCAACACAGGCTGGGCTACCACGATTAAAGTCATGCTCGTCCATATTTTTGGGTTTGGACGAATATTTAAAAGGGCATTAGCGTGACTGCAACTTAACAAATACGGTTTTCCTTTAGTATAACAAAAGACATAGATTCTTTATTTTTATGAATTGAGGGGCCTTTGGATTGCATTGGGATTGACCTAGCATATTTCAATAGTTTGTCTGTTTTGATAATTTGGCAGAAGTGGAGCAAAATGAGAGAGAAAGATTGGCGAACACTTGCAGAGAACAGTCGTCGGCAGGGGTGGGCTGGGCGGTGGGTTTTCTCAAGGTTTTTCCTTTTTTCTTTTTTTTTTTTTTAAATTTTTGTGGGCTTTACTCTATTGGCCAGTAGTCTAGTAGGGATAAAATTAGAATTTAAAGTGTCAAAATTTTGTTAGGGTAAGCTCAGACAATGTGGGATTTAAATAGAAAAGCTGTTATAGAATTGTCAATGCCTCAAGTGTCATTCTTTGTAGATTTGTTTAATTGATAAGGTTGTTATCGTTCTTATGTTTGTGTGAAGAATTGGATAATCTTCTTCATTATGTTGTTTCTTGTTTGGGTGCTATTTTGTTGGGTGGTACTTGCATCCATCTTATTTGTCTCATGGGCAATATTCATTTATTGCCATAAGTGATAATCAAGATTCATTTTGAAAGTTACATTGAACTCTTAGGAGTAGGCTACAATGCTTGCAAGCATTGAATGCTTACACCGATCTCACCATTAAAATGAGGGAGGAGAGAGGAGAGAGGGGGGAAATGAGAGTGAGATTGGTGTGAGCATTCAATGCTTGCGAGCACTGTAGCCAGTCCCGAACTCTTAGCTCCAAAGTCAATTATTACAATTCAATAACTAACAAGAAAGTTTGACCGACAAGGTCACCCCACATTAAAAAATTAGGCTTATTTATTGCTATGCTTTCTGAAATTCCACTTTAATCTCACTTTACTCTTTGAAACTCAAATTTTGCCACTTTTGCACTTTAAAACTCAATTTTTATTTCACTTAGCCATGATGCGGCAGCCATGTCAACAGATAAGTGGACCTCACTGATGCCACGTCACAACCTTAATAGATTTATTAACGAATTTGTTATGGTTAGCTCAAACGAGCCGGTCAAAGTTTGGTTTAAAATTGATGACATCATGTTGACGTCATCATCTTCATGCCCAGATTTTCTGCAATTTTCGTGCAGAATTCCCAGTTCTAACGTTCCAATTTGTAATGACTATAAATCACTCAAATTACCACGATCTTAGGCGAATAATATATGGATTTTATAGTACTCGAAAAGATCTACAAGACTACATAACTATTTCTGTGATTAGAGGCATGTATAAAGAGTGAACAGACCCTTAAAGTGACGGGTTTGTGAAGGACTTTGTGTTCAAAGTAACCAAGAGAAATGGTATTAAAAGAAACAATTATAACACAATGAACCATCACAAAGAATAATTAAATTCAGATTGGACTTAATATGAACCCTAATTTGCCAATTATCTAAGTAGGATCATGGTCGAAGTGAGGATTACTCACCTTTCAACAAGAACTCAAACATCTTCCTCCCTCTTGCGACTTGAATGAAATCATAGTTCTCAGGGTTTTGTCCCCCCTTGTGTGCACGTTTCAAATAGGAGAAGAAAAGATGGCTCTTTTTCACCTCCCTTGTTTTAACGTGAGAAGAGTTTAGGTTTCCTTCTCTATCTATTTTTATTTAAAATAATAAAAACTCGGGTTATTACACTCCAAGGCACTAGTAATGACATGGTAACCTACCCATTTAACCCTATTTGAAGTGGATGAACCAGGGCCAGTGATCATTTACTCACCATAATACAAAGTCGTAAAAAGCCTCTAGAAACTAAAATATAGGAGGCATTAATTTCTAGTTAAATCTTGAGTATTCTTATCTATCTCTTTGAGTGTTTATTTTAATTTTGGTTGTGTAAAACATAGCTGAATAACATAGTGAATTTCGGACTTTACTGTATATATTCACATAACATTTTTTATCCAACATTAATCAAATCAATAATAAACAAAGAAGTCATTCTTAGACCGTGTAAATGTTCTCAAATAGATTTTTCAGTTTAACTTCGTAAGATAAGATTGAAGATATTTTTTTTTTCTTGTCGAAGATTAGGAAAAGATTCAGTGCACTTCTTTTATTTTAGAAGAAGTTACTTTATTCCCCACCATTGAACAATTATCATTGACCAATGTCACATCCCAGATCGGTTCCGCCATAGCACGATATTGTCCGCTTTGGGCCAAGCCCTCACGGTTTTGTTTCTGAAAACTCATGAGCAACTTTCCAGTGGGTCACCCATCATGGGATTGCTCTAGCCCAAACTCGCTTAACTTCGGAGTTCCGATGGAATCCGAAGCCAGTGAGCTCTCAAAAGGCCTCGTACTAAATGGAGATGGGCATGTACATATAAGGTACATCATCTCCTCTCCGTTGGTCGATGTGGGATGTCACAACCAAGCAATACAATATATGGATGAAACAAATGATGAATCACAGTGAGGCTTCAATCTCCACCAATCGTTTGTCAAAAAAAAAAGGTATACAATCATACTAGGTCCACGATGTTAATAACTAAGTAGTACAAAAAATATGTACTTTATGTATTGTAATATGGATGAATATATTTGGATACATTTATAAATCACTGTAATAAAATAACCACCAACAAGAAACAACAAAATGATCAACAAGATTATCCAAATCATATAAACACAACAATGAGAAGAACCTTATCAATTATTAATTAGTCATAATAAACAAATTCACAAAGAATGACAATTGAGCCATTGACAATTCCATATAAAAGAACACTACATTTTTTGGGCAACAGCCAATTTATTTATGTTGCAAAATAAATCTAATAATAATCATAGACCAGAGGAGAAAGGAACATTGGTGCCTGGCAACCAAGAATCACCAGCAATGAAGTTCCCAACACTGAATTTGGAAGCCTCCGAGGCACTAGTAATCACATGGTAACCTGCCCATGTAACCCTATTTTTAGTGGATGCACCAGGGCCAGTGTTCATGTATTCACCGTAATACAAAGTCTTCAAGGCAAAACTACCGCTCCATTCCATCCAACCAGCTGGGTTAATTAAGCTATCAAGGTATGTCTTCATAAACACTGTTCGAGAATACTGCTTCCACGGCCTCCCTAGGTACGTTTTAACCGAACTCTGAACTGGTTTTAAGTCCGAAGCAGCTGTAACCTTACAATTGTGAATGGAAATTCCCGTGTTCTGGTTTGGGTCGGACCGACCCTGGGCTGTAACAGTGTTGGTTTGGTGGTTATGAACATAAATGTTACTATTTTGGATAACCACGGCAGCGTTGCCAAAAATAAAGTCAACAGTTCCGTAGATGTCACATTCCCTATAGAATTGCCTTTCTGAGTGAACATAGAGGGTGTCTTGGTTTCCCTCAAAGCTACACTTGTAAAACACAGATAGATCTGAACCGGACCGGAGCGCCACGGCTTGACCACTTGTTGGACCGGCAGTGTTTTCGAATGTAATTCCTTGGGCAATAAACTCATCTCCGACCACAGCTACAATGAAGAAAATAATAAATCAAAACTGTTAGTTTAGTTGGGTGTGTGTGTATTTGCTGACTTTGCAAATTCTTTGGCCAATGTATGAAGACAAAGGAAAAGAATAAAATATAAATTTTAGAGAACTATTTTGCAAATTGTAATTAATTAATGTTCCTTTTCTTTTTAAGTACTTAACGAAAATTAGCTGCTATTATTTATATTATTTATATTTTGATAAAGACATTTTGGTACCATAATCTCACATGTTCAAACTAGTTGGTTTTGTCTTCGTAGTCCATAGTTAAAACAAGCGGGAGGAAAAGTGTTATTCCTGTCATTAGCATTGTCGATCACCAGTGAAAAAGTCCACAGATATTATTAACCAAAATAGAAATTTCATTATAAACCCAATTTCATAAGCATATCTTAAGGAAAACCCAATTATTTAAAATTTTAACCATTTTTTCACCTCAGCAAACATTCCATAGTTGATTCATCCAATATTTATTGTTGTGATTAGTCAACTATTCTCTAGTACTATTTTACTCTTGTATAGGCTTTTTAATAGTGAATCCATAATTGTTAAACAATTTAATATCATTCATCATGAAATAAAATCTCTTGTAAAAAATGGATGAAACGTTTGCTATCCTTTTGTTATATATATTGCAAAAAATCATTAATAACGCACACCGCCATCTCTTTCACCAGGTTCACCATCCCCTACCAAATTCAGATTTTCATTTTCTTATTCTATAAAAATTCCATCATCATCTCCTCCATATTTCTACAAAATTTATGACGATCCTCCTTCTACTTGCTTTTTAATTTTATTTTATAAAGTTTATGCCTATATTTCCTTGTTAATATATATATACATATATATATATATATAAATATGTCTATGATTTCCTTTTTTATTGCAGATTTTTTTTCTCCTAATTTTGATATTGTTTTAAGGTTAGCCTACCTATCAAAGAGGCATATGAATTTTGCTATTCATAGGGATGCTTTTATGTACATGTACAAGTGTGTTCTTTATTTTAACCTTTCGGTTAGGAAGATTATAGGCAGATACTTATTCTACATTAACTAAAGGGAGTTTTTAGTTTAAATACCAAATTTAAAATAACTTTAAGTTAAAATACCATAGTTTTAGTTTAGGTACTAGTTGAAAAGTCAAACTAATTTGCTAGGTAAAATGACAATAATGTCCAACCCTACCATCACAAAGTTATAGCCATTAACTTTCCCAATGAATTCTAACTAACAAGCATGAGTATGAATTTTTTTAGAAGAAATTTTTTTTTATTACGTTAATCGCTTAGGGCGTAGGGTCTAGTTCCCAGATTTTGGGCTTCGCCCAAAACCCGAGACCTACACCCTAAGCCCTAAGCTCCTCTCAAGGACATTCTAAAACCCTAAACCCAAAATGATCAACCCAAAACCTTGACCGACCTTTTAAAACCCTAAACCTTCAAAGTTAACCTCGAGCTCTAAAGACCTTATAAAATTATGAAAGAAATAAACTTGAGGACAATATGATAATCTCTCATATCTTTTATTTAGTCATAGGATCACTTGCAATAAAGTTTGTGGCTTATCATAAAATATTTAATTAGACTTGGTATTTTTCCTTAAATATGATATTTTTCCTTAAAACCTATACCCAACTTGGTATCTAATATAAATTTACCTTTAACGGGAATGCTATCAAAGACCTTTTTGTCTTCGTGTTTTTACCAACCTATTCAGTAGGTAGTCTTCTTCTTCATCTCTACGACCTTATCTAGTAGGTATTACATATAGTATGTGCAAAGAGAGATTTTCGGTGCTGCTTTTCATTGCAAAATCCTAATAGCTAGGTGAGTGTCGCACACCATGCTTATAGTTTTGTTGTGATACAATTTACCTCTTTTAGTTTAAGCTATTGTGTAGGCAGCTTCTTGTTTTTTGATCATTATTAAACCTCTCGAATAGGTTGTAATCACTTCAAGCAATTGGTTCTGTAGGTTAATATCCCCACAATTTTTATGTCTATTGCTTGGGTAATTTAATGTTATTTAGGTTTTGTAGGTGTATGAGATAGCACAAGGATTATGTATATGCAACCACATGTATTCTTCATTTTTAATTCTTGCTTGGTTTTTTACATGACGTGTAGATTTATCTGAAGGTGTTATGTTTGTGGGAAATGAAAATTTTTAATTTATTTTGTATCTTTTATGATATGCATGTTTTTAAGTTTTTAACCCCTTTCTGTCTTTCAAATATTTAAAATTCAAACTTAAGAACAAAAAGATGCTTAAAACAAGGAATTTAATGTGTTTCACTTATTCACCTTAATGGGCAAAATAGACACAAAAAATAAGTAATAAAACACTCAGCCCTAAATCAAATACATTGATTAACAAAAATTTGACTTGAGTTTTTTCCAAAGTTGTGTGTATTGACTAGGGCTAAATCAAAAGCTCTTTAAGCAAAAATTAAGCAAATTAGAACAATTTTTTTTAAAAAAATTATTATTATTAAGGAGATGGGAGAGAGTTCCAAACTATTATAATAATTTAGGGGAGGGGGAATTTTGAACCCGAAACGCATGAGTAGAAACCCCACATCCTATCTACGTACTAAGATATTGGAGCACAAGTAAATCAAAACATAATAAAAAAATATATATAGAAAAGAAAGAACTTATTTAACTTACCTACTGTAGCTGAATTGAAGGTTGTAGTACCCCCGCCAACACTTTTGCTTCCTGTGATAATAGTCTGCCCTATACCATCTCCCAACAACATGATATTATTCAACTTTATCTGAACATTTTCCTTGTATTGCCCTGCCTTCACATATATCACATACCTCCCGCTCCCCTTTCTCTTTGAAGCTGCGGATATTGCCTCATTAATGGTCTTGTAATTCCCTGACCCGTCTTTCGCCACCACAATATCCGCCTTAGGAGAAGATGACTGCAAGAGCTTCCGATCCCCGGGCTTCACCCAAGTCGGAAGCCCTTGTTTATATTTTGGCTGAGGGGTGTATGGTACTTTGTTAATGGACAAGGTGTTGCTAATCAAATTAGAAACATTGTTAGACGGCAAGAGATGATTATATGAGACGGCGAGGTCTACAAACCCTTCTCGACAAGTCTCAAGGTTCGTGAGAGCTGTGCTAAGCCAAGATTGAGTGTCGTCTTGAGTAGCGCCATTGGTGACGGTATCTATGGTTTTGTTGAGCTTGTGGATTGTGTAGTCATAGAGTTCAAGGCAGTCAGCCCATGCAGCCTTTTCATGCGCATTTTGGCACTTTGAGCCAAGTGAATACAAGTTGGTGTGAGCAAGTATGGCACGGTCTAGGGCTAGTTGGGTTGATATCTTGAAGAATTGGGACTTACCTTTGATGGGGATATTCTTATTTGGGTTATGGCTTAGAAAATTCTCACACGGTTGTGGGTGAGGGGTTTGGCTACACCATGTATTCACATCTTTGGGAGAGTAACCAAAGATGACTAACGGAGAAAGATAAAGCACCAAAAAAAGTGTCGAGTAAAATCGAATTGCCATTTTGTATAGCTTTTTTATCAAGAAATGTGGATGATGAAATGGGTGATTGGGAGACTAGAGAACTAGCTGAGCTTGTGTGTTTGAAATATGGTGTGCATGGCTTAAGTTATTGGGTTCTTTATATAGAAAGGAAACAGTCGTGAGAGTTGTGGTTTTGGTCAATATTATTTAGGGTTGTTGATATAATGCGTGTAGTGATTGGGTGCACAACTTTCATTTGTTATTTTTTCTCTCAATAGACTAGCTAGTATATCCAACATATTTCTTTATCATTTTGGAATTTTATGACTAATATTATAATATATAAATATGGTAATTTGGTGGGCAAGGAACTTGATAATATTATAGGGCACTGCAACTATATACGATTGTTGGTAGCAAATGTAGTTGCAATTAATGATGTTAGGAGCAACTATATATATATATATATATATATATATATATATATGGTTTAGGAATGAAGAGAACAATTTACTAGCAATAAATTGGGACATTATTTGGTGCTCCGAACAATATTGGACAACAATTTGTAATACTAATATAATGTTAGGAGCAACCATATTTTTAATTGTTAATATGATAAATAGAATTTTTTTATTACTTTTTTTAACAAAAAGTTAGCAAAAGTGACTAGGATTTACAGTTTATGTCTCAAATAACTAAATTGAAAACATAATGACTAAAATAGATTTCGGACATAAACACAGGGACCAAAAAAGTGTTTAACCCCATAAAATATATCTACCAAGCACCATGCATGCCATTACGTAAGCACGAGGAAATAAGGATGAAATCTGTCGGTTAAGATCGAATGATGTCCGACAGGGAAGGAAAACATATTTGGCATAGACAGCTCAGACTTTGATCAAACGTCGATCATCATAGCATGTTGTTTTAGATTAGATATGTAAATAGGTCAACGTGTTTTGCTCACAAATTCACAATCCGTGTAATTCTTCATTGGAGTACTTCTCACCAAAAGAAAAAAAGTCATTGAATTACTTATCTATGAACTGTGGGTCGCAATGATATTAGATATGTTAGACGAATTGTTCATATTCTTATCCAATCGACAGCCAAAACTACTTAAAGACTTTCATTTTAAAAGCCTTTGCACGCATTATGCATAAGAAATCACCGCAGCTATTTATGGCGGCGACCACCCAAATCTAAAATAGAAAGGAAAAAAATAGGTTGAGTTAATTAAGGATATTTTGCTAATATTGAAGATTAGTATAATAGTAATAAAGTGACACTTTCATAATAAGCTGAGTGATCTCTAAAGCCACTATATACTGATCATGATTTCATCATGTCAAATTTTGAGGAAACATATAATAAAATAATAAGATTATCTAATTGTCTAAAGGTTAATTGTAATAACAGAACATGTTTAACTGATTGAGACCATATATACCCACCCATTTGAAAGTGTAAACATGTATTTGAATGCCAACTTTCGCTTTTTCTTAAATATATATATATATATATATATATATATATATTTTTTTTTTAATATTTGAAGTTGAGCGAATTGGCAACAATAACGGTTTGGAAGTCGAAACTTACTAATCGTCATTCGTCACCCTTTTCTTGGTTATAAATAGTCTTTTCTTTTTAATCAATAAGCCAAAAGACAAAAAACAGTATTGAGTACATACTGTTTCCTTCCTTTTAATATGAGTAAACAACATAATTGATATATTTTTTGTTTTGTGATATATGCACATAATATCATTGAACATTCATTCATATTATAACACATGAACGAGTCATATAACATGTAACTTAAGTAATTACTTCAAGTTTATATATTAAAACATTATAAGGTAACTTTGAGCGGTCATTGTAAGCTAGCCTTTGGTCGTAGGGACCTGCCTACCCAGCTAATTAACTAGTTAAGGGAGACTTTGAATTTTTGTTTAGGTGAGCTTATCCTAAATATATCATCCAAAGTTGGATATCCCATGCCTTTATATGAAGATGTAAAGTTTTCTGCTTTATTAATCAAGTTTTTTTCGTGTAGAAAATATGTGCTTGACCAATCACAACTTATTTAGGGTTCTATCTGTGCCCTTTTTATTATATATAGTTCAACTCTCAATTAATAATGTAGACTATGCTTCCACACGCAACTCCAAAGCACACAAATAGAGTTTTGAATTGTGGAGTATGGTCCAAATATTTAAGGCCCATCGTTGACATATTCATAAAGTGGTAGTCATGCATTACATGATGTTGTTGGCAATTTCTGAGCGTCCCAATAATAATTTCTGAGCGTCCCAATAATAATTGTTGAATAATTGTTTCACAAATTGGAACTGTGCTTAATTCGTTGAGTAGACCAACAAATTGATTTATTCTCTTTCGGATGTTAAAAGAGATTTTTAAATTCAAACCCACTGTCCTCGTTGATAGGAAATAAAAATAAAATTGTTGTAGATTCATTTGACTGCGTGGCATTACGTTGACTAAACCAATTGACAAATATGATACCCTAATTTGAAAGGCATTCAAATTCGTTGCCAATGATGTATTGCAAGCTATAATTCTCTAATATATTTCAGTTATATTCGTGTCTATCCGTTTAATGTTGGTTTTATTGGGTGATCATGACTGCTCCACTGCTTAGGGGTCATAAGGAAGTTGATGTATTATATTTGATGCTCTGATGTTTGCCTTTCAACTAAAGTTAGTTGAGTTTTTTTTGCTCCACGTTGATGAAATGGTGTGGCTCACTCGGTGGCTTTTTTTGTTAGTCACACTAGCGGCGTCCATTGTTGGAGTATATTGTTCCTATAATGGTTATTTGATGCAAGGCGATAATGTCTAGCTATGAATTAAAACAAAAATGAAAACCAAAATCAAAATTGCAGAAAAGATGTGACAGATAGGGTCCACTATCTCCAAGTGCGTGGAGAGACCTGAAAACCCCAGATACTTTGAATCTAGTGTCAGCCTACAACGTAGACAGCTAGAAAACAAAATGAACAATCTCGCAAAGAGAAAGGCACAAAACTCAAAAAATACACTCTATTTCATTAATCAAAAGCGTCCACCCTTTCCTCCAGCAAGAAGTGGAATTTATAGCATTTGTAACTTACATTCAGAAAATTGAAAAGACAAAAAATGAAATAAAGTGATTGAAAAACTGAAATTACAGAATTAATACTACTAGTAATCTGATAAGCCAAAACACCTTGGCTTTTATTAAGTGCTACTGATTGGCTTTAGTAATTCATTTTATCCCAACGCTCCATAAATGCATTTGCCAACAGATCTGCATCATTATTTAATGTGCTTGCTGAAGATGTAAACATTTATTTGTGACTCTAATAAAATTCTATCGTTTGACCCAAAAAAAATTATGTTTAGAAATTAAAATAGAGCTTATCCTCTTTTAAAACAAAATTTTCAGTCAAATTGAAATAAAAATAATAATTAAGGTTATTTTTCCAAGGAAAAGAAAAGATGCATGATGTATGTAGTTCATTTCCTTTTTTTTTAGACGAAAATAATAATTACAAAGAAAAGTCTCCAGGGCAAGAAGAGCTAGCAAAATTCCATAACCAAGCTGGATGAGCCTCCGCATGCAGTAAGTAATGCCACACCACCAGATTAGAAGACGACTGCCCCACCAAAGCTAAAGCATCCGCAACAAAATTAGTCTCACCAGAGAACGAAATACTCTGAAATCGACAAGCCAACTTTTGTACATTATGGATAATAGTAGAGAGATTACAGAGAGAAGATCCACCGTTAATAGCATCAATAAAGATCTTTGAATCCCCCTCCACCTCCAGCCGCAAAAATCCATTGTCTAACGCCATCTTAAGACCATCCACCAGACTTTGTCCCTCGGCCACAAGAATGTTAGATTTCCCAATTCTCCTAGCAGCAGCTCCTAACTAAATCCCCACACCATCGCGAATGACATAGGCTCAAGAAGCTCCATTAGCAACAATAATTGATCCATCAAAATTAAGCTTCTTCACAGCACTATCAGGAGGCCTCCACCTAATTGCAGTAGGCTTGGACAAGGTGGGAGACTTCGAACGATGGTATGTCGTTCATTTTCTTCTAGATGATGATGTGATGAAATATAAAAGAGAAAATATTAAGGAAAATTATACAGTAAAACCTCTCTAAAGTAATACTTTATAATGGAATAACTTCCTTAAAGTCATAAAAAATTTCGGTCCCAACTTGGGACCAATTATTTTTTTAAATAAACTCCATATTGTAATAAGTTATAATTTTTCTTAGTCTCATCTTAAGGAAACACGCCTCCACATAGTTATAATTGTCAATGAGTACCAAAATATGCAATACGCCTCCACATAGTTATAATTGTCAATGAGTACCAAAATATGCAATCTCACATATAAAAGTTTAAGATGAACTAAAATATTTCTCTAAAGTTGTTTGGGACAATGTTTTAGTTTTCAGAGTTGATGCCACGTCTTTGAGCTTGCGGGTACGTAATACTTCGTCAACATGGACACCTTCTTGTTGTAGCCAAAATGTTTCTAACTTCTCAAGCATGTTTACAGCTTCTTGAAGGAGCTCGGTTAATCGTTTAAATGTCTTAAATATTGTTGCTTGTGATACCTTAATACCATGGCTATCCTCTAACCACCTCACAAGATCTTTTTCCTTCCAGTTGGGGTTTGATGCTTTTTTTTTTTTTGCACAACTCAATACGAATCATTTCAGTTAAGGTATCACAAGTAAAGAATGTACATATGTGCCTTGGGAATCAAGGAACAACACCTTGGATACAAGTAAAGAATGTACATATGTGCAAGAAATAAAATAATTGGCACCCAAAGAATCCTGTTTAGGAAATACAACATTCATTAAGGATAAATAAGGGAAAAATCTTGGGTGGTACGTACCATTCAATGGTACGGCTATTGAATGGCCCAGATTAATTTGCGGTGGGTATCAAATGAATCTTAAACCATTCAACAGTAAGTACCATTCAATGGTACGTACCATTGAAGTTTGATCCATAAATAAGTCAATAAATAATATTTTTTAACTACACCTCTATTAAGTAACTCAAAATCCTCATCACAGCTGTCATATGATCCTCACTAGGAGCATGCATAAATTGACTTACAACACTAGCAGCATATGCAATGTCAAGATGAGTAAGAGACAAATAAATCAACCGACCAACCAACCTTTGATATCTCTTTTAATCCGTTGGAACTTGGTCTGGATATATAGCTAGGTGATGATTCCAAAAGATGGGAGTTTCTGCAGGCTTACACACTAACATACTAGTTTCTGAAAGCAAATCCAGCACATACTTGCATTGAGATAAATAAATTCCTCCCTTCGATCAAGCCACCTTAATCCCCAGAAAGTATTTAAGCGCACCCAAATCCCTCATCTGAAACTCAGAAGCCAAATACCCTTGTAGCTTGTCAATCTCATATGTATCATCTCCTGTAATAACTACCATATCATCAACATAGATAATCAACAAGGTCACCTTACTACCTCTGCATTTGATAAACAAGATGTGTTCCATATTCCCTTGTCGATACCCAAACTTTTTCATAGCTTGAGTAAATCTCCCAAACCAAGCTCTCGATGACTGCTTCAGACCATGCAACGCGTTTTAGAGTTGACATACCTTTCCGAACGCTTTTTTTGTTTCATATCCAGGAGGAAGATCCATGTATACTTCTTCTTCTAGGTCACTATGCAAAAACACATTTTTGACATCAAACTACTTCAAGGGCCAATCAAAGTTAGCCGCTAAGGACAACAACACACGTATTATGTTTATCTTAGCGACTGGAGCAAATGTCTCATGATAGTCAACTCTAAAGGTCTTAGTACATCCATTTACAACTAACCGAGCTTTATACTGATCAATGGTCATGTCGGCTTTATGCTTAATAGTATACATTCATTTGCACCCAACCGGCCTCTTCCCATGTGGTAATGAAACTATCTCCCATATACCATTCTTCTGGAGTGCCTCCATCTCTGTCTCCATTGCCTCTGTCCACTTTGGTCAGAGCTTCTTCTACTTTTGTTGGAAGTTTAACTCCAGCCATTTGATTCCCCATACCTTGATACTTTGGTGGCAGTCGAGGATAGGACAAATAGTTTGCGATAGCATACTTGACCTTCCCTTCGGGAGAAAATCTTACTAGCGGTTTCTCGCGATTTCGTCTTAGGGGCAACTGATAAGCACGCTCAACAACATTAGGATTAGATAATGTATTAGGTTCTGAAACATTTACCTCGAGGATATCCACGGACTCGTGAGCGGGTACAAGAGAAGAAGGGGTTGATTCAAGAGTACTAGCAAATTCCGTCTTTAAGTCAAGTGTTGTTTCCTCTCTAGGTTCGATTGACTGTTCAACAGATACAGGTGAGTACTCGGCAAACACAAGTAATTGCTCAGCTAGCTATTCAGCAGACACAAGTGAGTGCTCGGCTAGCAGTTTCGGCGGACACAAGTGAGTGTTCGACCAGCTCTTTGAAGATTGGTTGTTCGACATATGTTCCTTCTACCACTAGAGATGTATACCAAATCGGTCAGATACATGTGGGTGCTCGGTAAGTTGTTCAACAAACATAAGTGAGTGCTCGGCTAGCTGTTCAGCTGACACAAGTGAGTGCTCGGTCGGCTGTTCGGCTGACACAAGTGAGTGTTCGGCCGGCTCTTTGGTGGCCAGTTGTTTGGTAGTTGTTCCTTCTACCACCGAAGATGTACTCCAAATCAACCGTTAATAAGTTGTCTTCTCTTGGAAGACATGATTGGGTTCATTAGAAAAGAATAAAATCTCGTATTCATAGAAGGTTGCATCCATTGTCACGTAAAGATGACATGTAAACTCTTTTGTTGTGGATCGAAGCCCAAAAACACGCATTTTATAGCACAATGATCGAGCTTAGAACGTTGAGTCTTTTGAAGATGAACATACGTCACGCACCCAAAAACAAAAGGAGTAAGGGCGAGTGAAGAAGGCTATGACACATAATCGGCAAGTGCAACCAGAGGGGTGCGAAAATCGAGCATCTTGGAAGGCATCCGATTGATCAAGTAAATCACATAAGTGACCGCATCGATCCAAAGATTGTGGTGTCGATGCTTCAAGAAGAAGTGCCCTTGCGGTCTTGAGAACATGACGATTTTTCTGTTCAGCCACCCCATTCTGTTAAGGTGTTTGGGGACACGTGGTCTCATGCAAGATGCCTTGCTCTAGAAAGAATTGAGACAATTCGGCCTTGACATATTCACCTTCATTATCCAAGCGAAGCACTTTAATAAGGACTGAAAATTGAGTCCGAACCAGTTGGTGGAATTTTTGACAATCCCAGTGACATCACTCTTGTCCTTTATGGTATAGAGCCAAGTCATCTACTACAATCATCCACAAATAACACAAACTAACAAATTTTATGTCGAGTAAAAACAGGGGAAGGGCCTCACACATCAGAGTGTACTTTCCAACGGAATAATTCTTTTAGTGAAGCTTAATGGATAGGAAGCACGATGACTTTTTTCTAGAGTACAAACATTATACTTTAAATCAGAATCCAAAACACCACTAAAAATAGACGAAACCAATTTCCTCAAATAGCCAAAACATGCATGTCCAAGTCGGCGATGCCACAACATAATTTTCTACCATGAACATTATTAACTCTGCCTGTTACCACATCGTCGACATAGTACAACCCCCTTCTCTTAGTGTCACTCCCAATAATCGCTTGATTTCAGTGACTTGACCAACAGATAAAAGATGGTTTGATAAAACGGGAATAAGCAGAGTATTATGCAACGATAAAGATGGGGTGAGAGGAATAGAACCAACCACGACTATAGAAACAACATCCCCACTTGCAGTGACCACTAATGCTTTTGGAGGTGGCATTATAGACTGGAATAGAGTCTTGTCGTATGTCATATAATCAGTGGTGCCAAAGTCAATAATCTAGCTAGTATCACGCTCCGTAAAAGCAACCAAGACCTTACTAGAATGATTTGAATTATCTTATGTATCGGAAAGTGACATCTTCGCAATAAGAGGCAGAGTAAACTTGCATTGCAATTCATCGTAGAACATCTGAGACACACTATCCAGACATCCCTTCACAATTGCATCATCAATACTCCACTTTGAAAAATTGGGACTGATCTCCTTCGATTGTGGTGATTTTCCATTCAAATATGAAAACTTTCCCAACCCAGCCACATGGTATTCCATCATCTGAAACCAAATTGAAAAATTGGTGTTATTGAGTTTGAATCCAAACTGCAGGGTGTTAACATCGGGTGAATCGCTTAAGGTAGAGACTGATAGCGCTAGGTTTTTGTTATTCTCCCATAGTCGACTGATATGGTAGATTTAGGTTTAGGGTTTGGGTAGGGTTGATTGTTTAAAATACAAGACAACCAACAAAAAATTGGAGTCAGCAACTGGGAACAAATTGCACAGCAAGTAAGGATTACAACCGACTAATATAGTAGCACGTCAAGGGTTTCGATTTGGTGACGATCTTAAAAAAATGAAATCATACAACGATCGGTGCAGGCAAATAGCAATTGTCAGCAATAGAGTTTTTTAGGGACTGAGACGGGCCGAAACCTGCTCTGATGCCAAGATAAACTTGTAAGAATATAGTATGAAAATTGTTTTAATCGTTATGTGTATTCTTCTCTCAAGGAGGCAATATATATACAAACTACATAGTTGACTAGGGTTACAAGGAAATCACAACTAATAAGAAAATTACAATAATAATTACAATAGTTGACCCTTGACTCACACCAACAACATACTTTTGGTCCCCGGGTCAAATGGTACATCAAAACAAATGTGATGGCCCCAAGGAATGCGTATGTGGGAGTTCGAACTCAAGTTGTGGGTTCCAAACCTTTGCTCGATTTCCACTAGATCGATTAACCCCTTGGGGTTGTTGGGAAATTTATCCTAGCTCAAAAGTTTTTTTGCAAGTTGCCACTACCACTATAGACTACACTATAGCAATATTCTATTCTACTTGTAAGCGGTAAGCCTCAAATTATACTTTTAAGGATGACGAGTTCAATACTAATTATGAATAGTCATTGTAGAGCTTAGCCTAAATCTCTATCCTCCAATGTAAAAACGATGGTCTCTAGTGAATCATCTCTTTATTTTCTAATTATGTGATGGGACGTGACGAATCATCCTCAATAAACCAACTAAATTACAAACCATCAACACCTCCGCTTTGTTTGTGATGCTTTTGAAAAAAAGAAAATACATATATATGTGTGTGTGTGTGTGTGTGTGTGTGAGACAACTACCGTCATTACTGTCGTATTGAGGTTATGTTTGAATGAAAAATTTGCAAGTACCAAGGAATTTAGGGTTACATATAGTTAAAAAATGGACTACAAAAAGTTAGATAGAGAGATTTGAAATGAGCAGATACAATGCATAAGGAGAGATTTGCAAATAACTACTTGAAATGAGTAATTTGTAAATGTCTTTTGTATATATTTACAATGATCATGTAATGCATTTCTAATCCCTTTTAAAAAAATTTAGGCTTTTTAGTCAAAATGGTCCTTGAAATTGGTGTAACTCCTCAATTTATAAAAATCGATAAAAGTGGCCCCTGACTTTGAATGTCGAACATCATTGTGGTCCTTCTGATAGGTTTTCGTTAATAATTTTATTAGTGTGCTGATGTGGCATATATGTGAGACCCATAAGCCTATTAAAATAGTGCCACGTGGATTATACGAAGCAAGTAATTCTTTTAAAATATTTAGAGCCCATAAAAACAAAATGAATAAACAAAAAAAAAACTGAAAACCCAGAATAGTCGAGAGCTGGAGAAGAAAGATGGAGCAGAGGAAGAGGGAAACGGCGTGGCACCATGACTCCCGACTTTGGATCGAGCTTCACCTATGGACTTGACGAGATCAAACTGCACAGCAGCGATATCCACAGCTTCTGCTCGATCCGAATCAGACTCGGGTCGGATATCTTATCCACGTAACGAGGCGTAGCCTCTTTGTTCCTCTTTCCCTTGGTCTTCTTGCTGCTCTCTTTCCTCCATGTCAAAATTTCACATATGAAAAACTGAACCAGCACGAGGAGTATACAAATCAAACACTAGTATAGTGGCTATGATGGAAGTGTAATATGCCCCCTTCCCAAGGGGTCTCCCTTGATTTGGGGCAAGATCTGTGGTTTGGGGTTGGTTTATTGGTTGTTGGTGGGTCAGATCCACCTCCCACGGTTGATTCTAATGGTGGTGTTTTTTTCCTTAACTGATTCCCAGCAGTGCCGCCTTTTCCTGGCCAGATCCATGGAGGCTTTGCCTTTCTTGGTTTGCAGTAGTGGCGGATCTTACAGATGTGGTATCGTCTTAGATGGACATGAACCGACGGTGGACTCCGCTCTCGAATTAGTGTTTATTTCATATGTACCGCGTCTAGCAGGTGATGTCTTGCCTAGCAAGTGATGTGGCCTCACTTGTCAGCGATGGTTTTTGTGGTCTCGCTTGCCGGCGATCACATTGTGTGTGTTTCGGTATAAGTTTGCTGCGTCTGCCGTCTTTGTGGAGGTGCTTGTGTTGGTACGGAGGTGCTTGTGCTTATGGTAGCTGTTAGGAGTTTATTGGTATGCTTATTTGTGCGGATTATCTCCAGATCAATGTTTTGGTCACCGGAGAATGTACTTATACGGCAACCCTTGTAATTGTGTTCTCCTGTGTTACAACCCAATTTTTTAATTTTTGTTTTAATTTCTTGAATGGTAGAGATTGCCATGTTAGGTTCTTCTTTTCTGGTCAAAACCCCGGGTTCGAGCGAGAGGAAATGGAGGTTTTTTCAGCCATGGTGGTGAATTAGAAAGCGTGGGTCAGTGGCTTCGCGCCGCTGGTCGTCGGAGCCGATGTGGCAGTCTGAGTTCTACAACGATTTGAGGGGGGTTTTGGGGCTGAATGACCACTTGGGCGGCCGGAACACATGGTGCTCAAGCTCAAGACGGAGGAGCATTCCATTTGGGAGAGAAGAAGAGCAGGAGAGAGAGAGAGTGAGTGAAAAGAGGAAGAAATACATGTGGCTGCTTATGGTTGGATTGGTGGGACCATTCATGTACCACATCAGCACACTAACAGAATTATTAACAGAAAGCTAACAGAAGGACCACAATGATGTTTGACATTCAAAGTCAGGAACGATACCAATCTCATAAACCATTCTGGCTAAAAATCCATTTTCTTATAGTATATTCGAACT
Source organism: Gillenia trifoliata (assembly GCA_018257905.1). Classification (NCBI taxonomy): domain Eukaryota; kingdom Viridiplantae; phylum Streptophyta; class Magnoliopsida; order Rosales; family Rosaceae; genus Gillenia; species Gillenia trifoliata. The sequence goes on from CM031086.1 coordinate 13,666,080, forward strand.
ATATTTAGAATGAATAGCTTGGTACATGCAAATCCCTCACCCAAACATAACCTAAAAGTCTTTCTCATCCTTAAAAAAAGAATTGAAAAAACCTTAATTATCACGAAAGTATTACTTCACCCCCTACTTTTGCAACCGTATCACTTTCTCGCCTCTAGACTTTCAACTAGTGTTTTACATTAGCACAATTTGTCAATTTCATCCATTGATATTTTATTTTCACCACAATATCAACATGATATCAATAATATGGATGACGCATTAACGACATATCAAGTATCTCATAATCATGGTTCTAAAAGGCGCTAGGCGCTAGTCGGGAGGTGGGTAGGGGCCTAGGCGGGTTTTTTATTTTAATTAAATTTATTATATAGCATATAAATAAGTCTTTAATTAAACTTAGACACATAATTGTATTGAGAAACATAAATTGCTAAATAGAATGATATATAAATTATAAAATACTAGAACATATTGAAAACATGGGGAACAAATATATAATGAGTGTTCATCCATGTATCAAGTATCTTACAATTTATTGAAAACATAAATGCAAAATGAAAGTTATCTATTTTTTTTCCTAAATGAGAGTAGCAACCCTAAGTCATTTTCTTAAATAAATAAAAAAAATAAGCAAAAATAGTAACAAAACCACCCAGCCCGCCTAGACCCACCTAGGTCCGCTAGCGCTTATGCCAACCTAGGCGGGCACCTAAAAGGGTCTAGGCGGCCTTTCTTATTTTTTAAACGCCTAGGGATTAATCGAGGCGGTGGCCAGCTGCCTAGCGCCTAGGCGGGGCCTTTTCCAACACTGCCCATAATTAAAAGATAACGAGTCAATAAACAGAATTGATGAACTAGAGTAATGTGAAAGACAAAAGTCTAGGGGTTCAGTTGCTTAGGGGTATAGTTCAAGGGGTAGTCAGATAAATAAACCAAAAAACGAAAACGAAAAAGAAAAACAAGAATCAACTGTAGGAGCAGATAAAATTGTTAAAATTTGCATGATGAAATCCTATATTAGTCGGTAATTTGGCACTCAAAGAAACTAAATCTACGTTGAAATTCTACGTGAAACCGAAAGGGGCCGAGAAAGTAAACAGAAAGCCAAGAGACAAGAACAATCCTCCAAACCTCTTTTTTTTTTCCTATATCAACAAATACAAAGAATATGTAAAGGTCAATGTACAGGAGATCAACTTACAACCGATCCATACATCCCTAAACATAAACTCGAGAGAATGTACACCTTTTTTTTTTCTAAAAGAATTGGTTTACTACTAATACTAGAACTGGCCATTTTCTACATGTCAAAGCCCACCACTATCTGCTACAAACCACCAGTAAAGCAAACCTCGGTATCGTTCCTCTTCAAGTACAGCGATAACAATACCGCCACCACACCAAAAAAAAGTCTGTATTGCATCTTCCAGTAACACCAGCCCGAGAACTTCACAAAATTTGCTTCCTTATGTTTCCCCAGTAGAGTATCCATTTTTTTTTACAGCTAGACGTATGCAGCAAAATATTCTTCTAAAATCTTCTGGACGTACAATTCATAGTTACTTCAAGCGAAAATCACGCCTGAATACCGTCAGGTTTTGGGCGAACTTGTCCCTGTTCTTTGTATCCAAGCTTCTAGTAACATCCACCATAAGCTTGTCAAAACACTGGGAAAGCCGTTGATGTTGATCCGCTTGCTGCAGGCCAATATCAAAAGTGTCAAGTGCATGTACTCATGACAATAACAATTTAAAACAGCTAAACAATAAATTCAGCGCTGCTCAAACTCAAAAGTTGAGGTTTGACCCGTCATATTAGCTTAGTCTTTTAATATTCCATTATATAACTCAAACAACCAAGAGTGGAAGGCACAACTAACCTGTGAAGCCAAGATATGAACTTTCAAATCGGAGAATATCTGCAAGTCAGAGACCATCTTTCAGTCAAATACAGACATCAGAAGTGAAAAGGTTAAAGATCAATACAGAATCCCCTTCCAGAAAACGCAAGCTTGAAATTTTTAGCAAAGAAATCCAACAGTTCAGTAAGGTTTTCGTTTTGTTTCTATCTACTCTCCCTTCTCTCTACCTCACTTATTTCTCTCTCATTAAAAAATAAAAAGCAGTATAAGACACAGCCTAAATAATCTGTATTGTCAGCTAAATTGAAGACGCTGATAAAAGAAGAAAAAACCAAGTTGGCCCATCACAATGAGTTGAACAAAAGACATAAAGCACTGAATTCAAAGATGCAACTTCTTTACTGAAACACAAAAGAGAGCAGTGTTCTTCTAAATAGCCCCGCCTAGGCGCTAGGCGGCTGGCCACCGCCGCAATTAATCCCTAGGCTTTTAAAAAATAAGGGCGCCTAGACCTACCTAGACGCCCTCCTAGCCCACCTAGACCCGCCTAGACCGCCTAGATCGCGACTATCACTTAGACAGAAAATAGATAACTTCCATTTTGCATTTTATTTTTTCAATAAATTGTAAGAGACTTGTTGGATACTTGGATGAACACTCATTATCTGCTTGTTCCCCATGTTTTCAATATGTTCTAGTACTTTATAATTTATATGTCATTCTATTTTGCAATTTATGTATCCCAACACAATTATGTATTGTTTTTAAGTATAAGTAGACATTTATTTATATGTTATATAATAAATTTAATTAGAATTAAAAAAAGGCCTAGGCCCCTGCCTAGACACTAGGCCCCTGCATGCCACCCGACTAGCGCCTAGCACCTTTTAGAACCTTGAAGGAGAGTAAAGGACGGTATAAATACTGTTAAGACAGGACGCAAACATACAATATTCTAATGTCTTACATTATAAAAGACAAACACTGGAAGAGATGGAACCAAGATTTACAGAGAGAATAGAGAGACAGCTGCATTGTTTCCAAATATTTTATAAAAGCTAAAAACTAAAAACCATAAAGAAAAATGAAAAATTTCTTTTAAAATTGGCAGAGGATAAGCATAAACTCTCATTGAAAGATTAGTACTGGCAAGAAAGTGTTTACTTTTCCTGCAGGTAAGATGATTTAAAACAAAAATGGCTTCAGGAAGCAGGTAACACAAACACATGCACGTACACACTGAACAGGAAATTTAATAGTGTAATTATGTGAAGGTGGAACTGATTAATAAGAGGCATTTAAAAAACAATGTTGCAGATGAACATTTTGTGTATGTGGCTAAAGAAAAGACTTGAACAAGTTACAATATACATGCACTCAAATAAAAATACTACCTGCTCATTAATAAGTATCAAGCTCAGCATTGGTCTGCTAAAATTCCACTGGTTGTTACTTTCCTCGAATAAAACAATCTCAAACAGCGTCTTCAGTACCTTTACATATAAAATAACTCAGATTAGTCACATAACCAAAAGAATTTAGTAACTATGGAGAATAACAAAAAAAAATTTATCAAAGTTTGGCAACATAAAGAAAGCGTAAGCAAGTTCAATTCACCGCATGAATGGAGTATGATTTCTTACATAAATTTGACACTTAAACATATAAACATTTTTTTCCCAATAGCTTTACATATCTTCAAGCAAAACCCAAACCGAAGTCCCCAAGAGCATATATAAATCTCGACCTAATCCTCCCAAGGGTTAGGCACGCAAACACTTTTTTTTTATATACAACAATATATTTACACTAAGCGGTCGGGAAAAAAATCGTATTAAACTCGCCATCCACGAGATTCGAACCTAAGACCTCTCACTTACAAGTCCAGGCATGGGACTAGTTGAACTAAAACAACGCACAACACATGTTTACAATTGGTTTGGGCTGATGGATTTCCCCAAGTTATTATGTGATTATAGGAGTTCAATGCCATTAAAACTATAAGTATAACACACGTCACTTGTCATAGTTTCAGTTTAATTGATTACATAAAATCACTGACAAGGTTCTGAAGTGTCACCTTATATAGCTGACTGAAAAAGAAAAAGAAATACTACTAGAGCTGCATCGTTTTTTTTGGGTGAACAAAAATCCATGCATCTTCAATTTATAAACATCACAGAAGATAGACCTTGACAGTGTTTAGAGCTGAGTCTGACTTACAATGGAATAACAGTAAACAAACATTACAAAGATAACCCTAAGGCACAATAACATAATCTAATGGATAAAGATAGTACCATGTTAATATTTAATAAAAATATAATTACTCAACCACAAGAAATGCACATCTTAGCAAAGAGTCTAAGACAGATAAAAAAAGAGTAATACAGCATAAACATCCTTACTTCTGGAAACAAGTTGGGGCAGTCTGAAATGTGACGAGCAAGATTGACCGCAGTAGGTGATGTGGGTGCCTCACCCATGGTTATGTTGTTGAAGTAGAAAGCAGCCAAATTTTCAACAGCAGATGCACACTGGAGCAAAAAGTAAAGTTTGGGATTGAATAGTGAAAAAAAAAATGTAAAATTAATGTGGCAGATGCAGACAGAAAACTGGTCAGTTGGTTATACAGGATCATGTCGCCAAAAACCTTCTCCAGTGCAACAACTTTTTCAAAAAATTTTAACATTTGTCTTCTATAAAACTTCTACAGTGTTCAATGTTTGGAAGTTTAACACTTTGGCACTTAGCAGCGGTCAACTGTTGATCATTTGGGGTTTTTCCACTACCTGACTGGTAACCTCTTGAAAGTTTCCAAAGACTGATGACGGTTGGGTGAAAAATTGGACTGGAGGGAGTACAAATGCTAGCAACGGAAGGTTTAAGCTTATTCCAAAACACGACTTGTGCCCTTGATAGCACAAGATGATTTCTACATTTCAGGTTAGTTTTATTTTTGCTTGTACACATTTTTCTATCTGGCCTTCTAGTTCTGAACTAAATCGAGGAAAACAAATGCAAAAAAAGTTCAGTAATAAGTTATTCTTTGAAAGTGGAGCCTTAAATTTGAGACACGCAGATGATGAAAGAAGAATGATTTCGTTCATAGAATAGAGGCATAACACATACCTGTGATGCGATACCTGTATCAAAACCTTTAATCCCAGATTCAAGGGACCCAACTATATGCATAAAAGTACTGGTATCCAGATTCAGTATATAAACCATATGGCTGTTGAATAAAACCTCCAAGAATGCAAAATAGGCCTTTGTCAGCTGCACATAGTAAGAATCCAAATAAAGACCACCTTCCAAATTTCAGGCAAGAGGAAAAACTTAAAGAAAGATAAAATTAAAGAGCCTTATGTCTGCAATTTATTTGAATCAAGTAAACAGAGTAAGAGTTTAAAGCGTCAAAAAGCATCAGCATGATAGAAATTTTTAGCAAGGACAAACAAAAGAATAGGATAGCATAAATTTCAAACTTCATAAATTGCATACTCGGTGTTCAGAGCCATACTGTTTTCCCATTTCCCATTGTTTCTTAGAAATTGCGAAGATAACACAGTTTTTAGCCTCTGAAAGCACCGATATGGAATAGTGCACAAAAATGAAAACTACCAAAAAAAAAACAATTTAAGTTGTTTTCAATTTCAAGTTTTTGTTTCATACATTCACCTTCATTTCTCCGTCGAAATCATATCAAACAACTCCAACCAGGTACTCAAACTAATAGATGCAAAGAAGACTAACAAACATAAGTTAATGTACCTTCCGGAATGCCAAGACATCAGCCAAAGGTATTGATAATGTCATCTTCAGTGCAATATCAAGTGCATCAGCAAGCGCTCTATCACCATATAGCTCAAACACCCCAAAGTTGACATAGTTTCCAGCAAGAGCTATCATTTGGAAAACATCCTAAAATCAGCTCATAACATAGCATTTGTACAAGGAGCTATTTATTTATTTTTAATTCAACAAGGAAAGCAGGGGAAGAGCCACTACAGGATTTCTAGTTAAAAACTAGTACCAACAATGCTGTGGTAGAGTAAAAAAATGAATTGAAAGTACAACTTTGCAAAAGAACTTTATTCCTTTATCTGCTGTTTTCAATTTGGGAAGAACAACAATAAAAAGAGAAAAAAAACAACTTGAGGTGCTTTCCTATAACACAGACAAAAAAAAAAGGCAATTGAAAAACACAAAACAAACATCAGCTTCTTTATAGTATTTCCAATTCATTCACTTTGAGCTTGGTTGTTGAACTAAGCAAATTGATGGGTTTCCTCTAATTATTTTAATCAATGATTCATGTTCAGCATCCTTAAGGGGCTGTTTGGTATCCTTCTTGTATCCAATTTTTTATTTTCAAAAATTATTAATGAAGCTAAATTACTTAGTACTCATTACTTCATTAGTTTCAAAAACAAAAAAAATTGGATCCAAGAAGGAGACCAAACAGCCGCTAAACTTTGCACTAAATTCAATCCAATTGCTAAAACCTTACATGATTCCACTAATACTTTCTAGAGCTAAAAGTTTAACCTTTGTTTTAAGCATAAGCATCTTATTATTTTGTCACACTAACCACCATTCTAAACCAACAAACCATAAACAACCTTCATTGCGTACCCACATTAGTCACAAGACTAACAACTTGAGATTGATAAATTTGCAACACCAAGTTTGTAAACAATTTAAGGATTACCAAAAAAGTTAAGAGTCCACTAGCCAACTAATAAATTACGATTTATTCATGCTCTTGACAGACCTTCCTTCATCAGATCTAGGTTGTTTTTACTGCTTACCCTGCACTCAGAAATATGATTGTAACTATTTGCAGACTACAAATTACACCATTTGAGAGCAGCTCAGATGAAATTTTTTTCCAACCAAAGTGAAAAACAAAGGAAAAACCCACAGCTATATGTCAGATGTTCAAGAATATACATGCAAGAAGTGCAATATATAAACAGAGTGATAACTGTCATACAAAGCTAATAAAACATTCTTGAAAAAGTAGCTTACTATTCAGAACTGAAAAAAGATACAAGTATACCTAGTGAATAATCATGCAATTGATGATTCAACAAAGTGATTACTGTTGCAAGAAACAAGAGGTTCATGGACTCACCTCTTGTAAGAATAGTTAAAGAAATCCAAATTCCCTTGTATTTGAAGCCATATATATCCGCAACATTTGGAAGAGACAAAATCCTTGACCCATACGCAACAATCAATTTACTGACTTCTCGAAAAAGAAGTATTCCATTAGGAGAAGATGAATCAAAAGTCAAGCGTTGGGCTTTGTTCAATGCAAACTCAGCCATGAATTTCAACAAAGGGGTGGTCACCTGCAGCATTAATTGGGAAAATATTGAGAAAAGACAACACGATTAACTTTGCAAGAAATAAGAAAGGAATCAAATATAGCCGAAAGAGACCTGCTTCCTGTTTCCATTGTATTTTAATATGCTTTAAAACAATCAAGAAAAATTATCTAACCCTACCTGATCTCTTAGCTAAAAACTATAATGCAAACCAGAAGCACAGACTTATGTTTCAAAAGACATTCATATATTTATTTATTTTAGAAGCTTTCTGAACATGTAGAAATCTTCAACTAGTACTAAAAGTTCAATTTCAAAGTCTAAAATTTTAGATAATGCTTTGTTTGCTTAACCATTTAATGCAGAACTCTGTTGAATTTTTCGACAAAGGAAGAAGTTAACATTATCCTTTACCTCTGGTGTATCGGACCAGTGCAAGATGCCTTTCAAAAGAAGTGGCATGTGTGCAGGATACAACCAATCAAACAGAAAGCCATAAGTTCTGCGACTGAAGATATTCAAAGAAGAGCATAAGAATAAGAAATTGTTAGGCCTTAGAAATTCGATACGGAAAATGAAAAAGTACTTACCTATTTGTGGCCATGGCAATTCCTCTAAGGTCTCTCATCAACCCAATTAATCCATACTTTACAGCATCAGTACGAAACATTGAATCAGGAGTTGATTCCAGATTGATGAAAACCTGAAGTACCATATGTAGTACAAGAGTAACTAAAATGAAATCCATACAATACCAAACTTGACAGTATCTAGTGTGTGTAGTTAAGCATTTTAAAGAACACACAGGAGAGAGAGAGAGAGAGAGAGAGAGAGAGAGAGTACTTGCAAAAGTGGATCCATGGAAGATTTAAATTTGACAGGGCTGTCTTCCATGAATATTAACCAGCCAATTATGTAATAGAAAGTTGTTCTGCTGCGAGAACATCTATACTCTTCCAGAAAAGGGAAATGCTCCCTCTGAAAAGAGATTCAAAATGAGAATTTTTCACACGAGATACAGGATTCTGTTCAAGATATTCAAATCAAACATGTAAATGCAAAAGAAAGATATTTCAGATCTGGATTTACGGTATGATTGGCAAGTATAAATTTGACAGTATCCAACTTCAAGAGTAGCTTGCCACTCATGTATCTGCCAAAATAATTAGTCTTACAATAAGCCAAAATATGATAAAGGAAAATAGGCTCTCTTAAACCAACAAGCACTCCAATGCTCCAAACCATATACAGAAGAAAAAGAACTCACCCAGATGCCAGCTCCAAGAACAAACACAGGGTGTGACCAATGACCTCCTCATTCTGAAAATAGGCAAGAATTAAAATGCAAAATAATATCCAAATGTATTTAATGTGAGTAAAGCATGAAAAAGATTTCACCTCTGTATAACATTTCAGGTTTGTAGCAATCTTGCCAACAATGACATTTAACATTAAAAGATGATCATGAAGTCCAAGAAGCTCAGAAAGGCGGGCATATAACTGCTGCAACAAATGGAGAAGCCTCAAGAAGAATGTTAACATAACTTTAAAAAATGCAAGGAAAAACTTAATTACCCTCGAAGAATGCATGGCCTGATCACCCACATAAGACTTCCGAAAATGTTGAAAGAAGGTAAGAATTGCACGGTCAAGTCTTTGCTTGCTTGTTTCACCATATCTCTGCCAAATGCCAGGGTTGAACAGTTTTCGTTAATCTTGATAGAACCGCCCAATGAAAAAATAAATAAATAGGCAATCTTTAAAGTTGATTATCACTCTTAACACCGAGTAATTTGGTTGAATATATTAACCAAAGTGCTTGAAGCCCAATGCAGCAGAGTTTTAAAGTGCACACTTTCATTTATATCAAACCATGACAAAAACAGTACCATATTAGGTAGAGAAAGATAAGAAAAATCTAGATTTAGAAGGTAAATATTTGATTACTATATTTAATATTCAGAAAGAGGTCATTCCTGCTGCTGTACCTGGCTGTGTACCCCACTGTCAGTGACATTTATTAATTGCAAGATGCGAGCTGAAAGTTCTGCATCAAGTACTTCTTGTGACTCGGCACTGCAAAGGAAAATTATAAAACAATAAAAATCTTCCATGGTAGCAATGAAGGGAAAAGCAAAATGAATGAAAAAGAGGTAAACACAGGTTTTTTTTGTCAATAAAGTTGTTTAGTTTTCTTTTCACCAAAAAAAGTTGTTTTCTTTACCTGCACCCAGTACATTGTTTTATCTTGAGAATTGCAGCAACTATATGAACAATCCAAGCAAGTTTTGCTTCAATAACAGAGAGGTCACTGTTATCACTGGTCTGAACTCGAGCTCTTTCCTATTCAAGTCACAAGAATTGATTAAAAACATGAAGTCTAGAAATTTTTCTTTTCAATTTCCAAGAGGCGTCCTTCATTATAAATACCCATACCGTGTAGACTTGCAAAAGAGGCTCCACTATGTTTATTATATACAAACTACTGCTTTCATACTGCAACCAAAGAGAGAAGGTCACAGAGGCAACTTTAACAAATTCAGATCAGTTCCACGTGTCTAAGTCAAGATATGTATTTTAAATGCATTTTTATCAAATAGAAAATAGTTATTTGACGAACTGTGAAACCGTAACTTCTTCAGACTAAAAAAGAGAAGCACATAACATGTGTAGAGGTAAACCTGGAATTTACAGAGATGTGTAAAACAATCCAACTGATCTTGAAGAAGTTCAACGTTGTCTAATGGGTTCTCAGAAAGATCATCAAGAGATCCATCCTGTAAAATAGTAAGAAAATATAGAGAACTTTCTTAAATTTGAAAATAAAATTACAGTACTGGCCCAGAAAAAGTTTTGGTGTTTACCTGCACGGAGTTAAATCTTGATGTGATGAAACCTTCAGTAATCTTAGGTACAAATTCATCAAGCATGCTGGGTGCATCACCTTTCAAGTATGGTACAGATGCCACCAATCTAGACCATAGCCCTAAAAGGTAGTATACGCTGCTGCTGGCCCACTGAAAAGAAGACAAAGTTTCAGTAATGCAAGATGCAATTTTTCAACCCGGATAATTAGTTCCAGCTACCAGGCACTATAAGATACCATAGATAATGATATTCATGTAAAACGGCAGTAACTGTCATTAGGACAACTATTCGTTGTTGGATGCAATTTTGGACTTTATAACAAAAGCAAGAGAGATAGTCTGTGTGTTAGAGAAACAGTGGGAGTGACAACTGGAAACAATAAGATAAGAGTAACTACAACTAAAAACTATAAACGACTAGATGCACCTAAGCAAATGAAGATTAATGTAAATAGAAGGTAAGGGATTGCAAGCCCGATCAAGACTCACATGGGGTGAAGCAAAACCCAAAAATCTACAAAACTAAGATTTAGGAGATTGTATGATATAAAATAATGGAAGATCAGTGGCCGACCCAAAGGAAAGGGTGAGACTGACTTATCGTGGAAGTGTTTTCATTTAACAGCTTAGTATACAATATTCTTTTCCTAATGCTTAGAAAAAAGTGATGAAAGCCATTCAACCTTCCAGGAGTGCAAAGACTTTAACGTGAATTCTGCTACTGAACGTATCCAGTCACTATAGCCTTCCACAGTCACAAGCTCTGACAACTGCGACAAATTTAGAAGTTCAATAAGCATAAGCAGTAAACTAGATCAACTCACGGAAAGATTACATACCAAAAAATAAATTTCATAATCACCACAAAGAAATTACAAACTATGTATTTAAAATCTCACATCAAAATCAAAACTACAAGCGTAAAGCGTAAGTTTCATCTTTTCAAGGTACAAATCAATGTCATATAAATATAAACCCAAAACGAAAATGTAGGTATATTTACAGAGTAATTTACAACCATGCAACATTCATTAAGCTCACTTCATTTGAATGAGTGACCCAAGATACCAAAAATGACTAGGGTATTTCTCACTAAAGAAAAAGCCTGATGTCAAAATTACCAAAAAGAAGAAAGATTACCTGAAAATTCACTCGGAATCGTCCAAGAAGACGACAATATTCATGGTAATTATCATGATCAGCAAGACCTGATTTCCAGTCCAAACAAATCATTATGAAAACCCAACAGATTAAAGAAAACACACACTAGTAAATTATAAATTTAGGGCCGTTGATTAAGTATTAGACAGTGACTGACAAGTGTCTAAAACTCGGATAATATCCACCTTAAGTATAATATAGATACGAATCCTAGGACCAACCAATAAATGACAACTACAATCTAGAATAAGTACTGGTACCTTTGTTGCACCGATACTTGAAATTTGGGCCAGGGCGAGTATCTACTGATACCCCCACGATACAGTCTGACACATAGCAGATATGCAAAACAGAGTATTGTCGACTTTTCCTATTTTGCAGACTGATAAACGGTAACGATATTCAAAGGACACGGTCAAGATACGGCTAGGGGTTATTAAGTTTTTGTAAATTTTGGGGATTTTTTGAAATTTAGAACAAGGCAAGGCCAAAGTGTAATTTCAAAAGTTTATTTTAAAACCATTCCTCTCTTCTCTTCTATATGGTGAAAGATTAACTTATGATGTATGAACTTATGATGGAATCAGCATGCTTTTTTAATGTCTTGTATTTTTTTCGTGTGGTAATATGACATCTATTATATATTATTTTAGAATATATATTATTTAATTGCCATCGTATCAGGTACCCGTACCCATGTCTCTGTAGCATAGACAAGTACAAATCTGTCCATAGTTGTTCATGCAAGAGTGAGAAAAAGCACAAAGGGAAAACAATCATATTTAGGAAGTTCTTTTAAAAAAAAATATCTAGGAAGTTAATAACTATCAAAAATACACAAATGCAGGAACCCACACATTCCAGCACACAAACAAATGATTCCACATTCAGCACAATTAGAGTAAGATACATGACAATCAAAAGCAAAAAAGGGCCAAGCCAACGACACCTTGCCCAGTTTGTATGATTTCTTTGGTTCCTGTGATTAAATGGGACAGATACTTTGAACGGACAGGATCACTTGTAAACAAAGAACGTCTAACAGAAGCTAGTCGAGTCAAGCACTCCAGTGCCTATAATAAACAATGGTAAAAACTCGATTAAGATGTTAAACAGTAAACATACATGAACAATAACAACATAAAATTTCAAATGGTAGAAAAAGAAACTTTTTACTCCAACAAACAAAGAAGATACATTTTAGATATTAAAGGACAGAACTTCCACCGCTGTACACTTGCACATACGTGACTGTATGTGGTTGCAGTAATCCAGAACTAATAAAAAAAATATTGCACCAGCAATAAATTAGCCATTATGACAAGGATCCGATTCACAATACATGTAGCATCAGCAATAAATTATCCCACGAGAGACAGTTTTCTTTTCTTATTCTTTTTCTAATTAGAGAAGGTCCTAGAAATCATCAGCAATTAATTAAGAAGAAAAATCACATATACTAACCTCCTTTGAAAGAGGGGGCTTTGTATTGGCATAGTAATCGAAGAAGACTTGAAGTGTGGCAGGATCCTCCAATGTTGACTTCCAACCCGATGGAATCTGTAAGATTACCAGTTACATTCTTATTTATGATTCACTGCATAAGAGGCTCATCAACAGACCTTCAAATGGTTAACAATCCAAAAAAAACGAGGATAATACCTGAACAGTACCAAATTCTTCAGAACTTTCATCAATTGAGGTCCCAACAAAATCAAAAGATAGGCATTTAAGTGAAAGCGAAAGAGCCAACTCTTGCAATCGACTTGCAACTGTGCATCACAAAAATCAAACAGCATTAATACCAATAAACCAAGAATTACAATAATTAAAAAGTAGTGGTAAGGGGGTAATCCAAACAGGTTAAGAACGACTGCCAACATATTACCATTACTTTCCAATTGACGCAATGAAGTCAAGGATATTTGGAATATTTGAAAGAGAGACTGGTCCCTGAAGGAGCACGCAACCCTCCGATGATGTGTTGAGGGTAACCCAGGATTAGGCTGATCATTTATCAATTAATGAAAAAACAAGCAAATGTTAGTCAAATAAAAAATAAACAAGCATATTGATGTTAATAGCCAATTTAAAATTTCAATAAATGCAATGTAGTCTGCAAGTTAATTGTCTATCTCTCTCTATGTTACAGTTTTAATGTATTAGGTGTCATAAATTAGTCTTTAGAATTCCTAAGCATATTAATGCGGACCTTTCCAGATTCATGTACCAATTAAGCCTGTAAAGGGGATACTTTGTAAGCTTTTGAAATCAGGTTGTTAGTGAAAAAGAAATTCTGGATTTCTCAGCTTGTTTGTGAGGCACAACAACCTTGAAGTGATTCCAAGGCACCTTTGGTGTGATGCCAGAATTTTTTTAATTTCTCTATTGGAGTGATTCCAATACACCTTTGGTGTAATGCCAAAGGCCGGAGTGAGTCCGGATCGCTTCTATTTCTCTATCCCTTCCTATTGTCCAACATCACACATTTTAAAAGGAAAGGCCATTTCAAGGAAACAAACAAAATTAAGATTAATTCTTATAAAAAAAATTGAAAAGTTAAATATAACTCCAAAATAATAGTGAAACTAATCAAATAACAACATGCCTATAGATATTCGACCAAGGGCAAAATTTGAGTGCTGAAACTAGCCTCTATCAGTGTTCTTGAACAAGAAAATAAATTAATATATTCACACCGTACACTATCATCTATCCATGTAACGATGCCCTGAAGAAACTTCAGGATGATATGTGGTTCAACTCACTCAGACACAAGTTGCAATAAGATAAGAGAAATCATGGAAACGGAGTGGAAATCTTCTGTAACCAAAAAGTAATCTCTTGTATTAATGATGATATAAAGGGGCACAAATTAAATTTAACCTGACTCATCTCAGACACGAGTTGGTTCAATATCTTCAAACCAATGGCATAGTGATCAGATGTTGCCTGGTAAAACAAATTGTTTATGAGTTACACTTGTCTGAAAGATAGCATGACGAAGAACATATAAAAAAATAAGTAACACAACCACTTGAATCACTCAGTAGTAGCAGTTAAATCTACTCATTTATCTATAATCTCTGATCCCTCTACAGTTCTAAGAGAGCAATATTACAATGCAAATGGAGCACACGAACTTCAAGATGGTAAGATGGAGACTCTGGGGATTTTGTGAGATAAAGTTTCATTTTAGACCTCTTTTATGGTTATCGGTTTCTACTGAGTTTTAGGATGTACCGTTGTTCTTTATCTATGAGAACTGGAAGGATGCTGTCGATTGAGATTCTGTTCAGCTTAGTTTCAATGTAATATGATTTTGTTGTCTGGTTTCTGGTTGATAGTGTTTTCTTACAGTACTTTCATTCAGCGGCCAGTTTGTTCACAGTCATCGTTACCTACTCTAGCTTTACTTGGGAATACTGCTCATAACGCAACAGAAGTGCCACAGTATCATAAAATTTAGTTCGAGATCAAAGACATTACGGTTAGAAACAGAAAGTCATATAACCTGATTCAAGAAGTTCATCGACTCTTTCACCACATCCCGGAATCGATCGTCATCAAACCACCCAAACTTGGTGAGTCGACATAAGAGTTGGATTAAAGAGGCAGTCACGAATGGCTGCAACTCGCGTCCTCGAGTGGCCAAATAGTTAATAAGGTAATTCCCTACAACAAATTTTCCACATTGTTCAATTCCAACAAGATGCAAACAACGCGCAGACGAGCTAAACGAATACAAGTAAAGGGAGATTCTTACGGATGTCGAGACGAAGCTGTAGAGCAAGTTTTTGCTCAGTGACTTGCTTCAACAAGCTAGAACTAGCCAGCATCAACGCGTAGGGAGTCATGGCATTGTCGAGAATGTACTGGCACTGCGAAATGTATTCGATGTTCACCGAAAAGCATTTGAGCGTGTTCTCGGCGTGAGCCCTTTCGACCGAGTCCTGCGAATTGTACAGCCTCTCACACAACGCCTCCAGTTGCCTTAAACCCTCCATCGCTTCGAAATCTCCTATGATTCATCAATCACCAATAGCCATAGCCTCAGATTCTTAAACCCAACCAAACAAAAATGTAATCTTTACTAAAAACGCAACTGAAAAGTTCAAATGTCAGACACAGACTATCACAATCACAGGTTTTTCCGAGTTGCATGGTTCATCGATTTACCTTCCGACCCCGAACCGTGGCGGTTCGCGACCTAGGTTTGCCGGAAGCTGCTGCCGCCGATTCGATCTCCGATTGCAGCCAACGATGCTTCACAGCCCCTATTCGTTTGGCGGCTTTGGAATTGGAATTTCTGGTGTGCCTTGTGAAGGAGTCTACAATGGCGAGCAAGCGAGCGAGAGAGAGAGAGCGAGAGAGAGCGAGAGAGCGAGAGAGAGAGAGCACAAAATGAGTTTTTCTCTCTCTTTGTATAGAAGATGGGCCCGTTAAGTTTAGACACGGCAGGCAACGAATTTACATGTGTCTAAAATTTCATTTTTTTTGGGTCGGACTCAAATCCTTTACGACTCGATTTTAGAAAATTGTTGAATATGTTTTCTAACAATTGGATTTGTGAGTAGTAATGTATTTTACCGGGAAAAATGGTAGGACGATCATTTTTTTAGACTATATTTTGTAAATTATATGATGTAGTGGTTAATAGTTAGATTCTATTTTTAATGATTTAAAAAAGAAATTTAATCACCAACCACCACATTATGTAGTTTACAAAATAAGGTCTAAAATGATAGTCTCCCTAACATCACCCTTTTACCAAGTATACATTTATGTTATTACTATATTTTCTAGTTGCCTAAATAAAGATGGCGTGTTTCAAAAAAAAATCATGTTTGGTAATACAGCTTCTAAATCTTAGGTTTTTATTGTTAACAAATGTATTAGCTAAATTTTGACGTAATATTCTATTCTGTAAATATTTTGTGGAGTGGCTATAATACTTAAATGTATCTAATACAATCATCATTTGACGATTATATATAATTCATGTGAATATATGTATTTAATACAATCATCATCTTACCGTCAAAATGGTGACTGTATTAAATACATGTAAGTATTGTAGTGAAATCCAATATTTTTACCTAATTTTCGTTCCATGAAACCATTTTCTCAATAGACAGATTTACAATCATTATATCATTCGTCTCCAATATAATGGCCTTAGAAACTAGTATTATCAATATGAAGCCATATTTTTGTTGAATACATTTATTTGCATTATTGACAATATAACCTTTGGATAATACTTGTGCTATTAAATTTCTCATGTCGTTGATTTCTTGCTTGTTTCAAACCATACACAAATGGGAGTTTGACATACAAGTCCTTTACAACTTTTACTTCACTCAAAATTTGTATGATGTGATGGCTAGATTAGTAATTGTATCAAGTAAAAGTCAAGAGTACTATATTATAGTTATAATCCTTTTCACTTGTAAATAAGAGTTTTTAGATTTGACTCTTGTAAATGACGGTTTCAATACCACATTATTATGACAGACTCATTGAATGGCTTAGCTTAATTTTCCTTCACCCTAGTGTAAACTATTTTTGTATAAAAAAATGTATCAAGTAATACAATATTTAATGTATAGTTGTGAATTTTGTACAAGGGTAACAAATTCACTCAATTCTCACAATGAAGAAAAATAGCTTCGATCATTACACTGTCCACTTTTTCTCATGATTATGGATCTACATCAAAGAACGAGAGGAGTCAAAATTCTAACAATTGGTATCAAGAGTTTGGTTCAAGGTGTTATGCAATGATAAAAAGAAAGGAGTCTACGGACCTAGGAAGCATAAGGTGTGCGTTAAAACCTTTTGATGGCAAGGATAACTTCACGAACTGGCACAGGATGATGAAGAACATATTGATACAGTAGGACTTGGATGATGCACTCCTTGGTGAGAGGCCTAGCGAACTTTTTCTTACAACCAAGAACAAACCCCGCTGAAACAATCCCACCCGCAATTCAAAACACAAAAACTCATAAAAACAACAGTTTATATGTAACTTAATACTATCTTAACCCCTAAAAGTATTATTCTATACAAAGATTTGATTAATTTACAAAATTTATTTTCTTGACTTGGAAAACCTATTACAGCCCGTCCCGAAATTTATAGTTATTTTTCGAAAGTGTGAATTGACCAAAATGCCCCTAGAAGGCAATGGTTGACTTTTGTTGACTTTTGTGTCGTGACACTTCCTTAGTATTTTCTTGTTGTGCTCGTCGTTACGAGCGTGTGGATGCAAACAAAACGGAATTCGGAGTTGAAACGAAGATTCTGCATAACGTTAATTTCAAGGGCATTCTCATAATTTCACGAGAATTGTACTGTTGTTTGGGTTTAGGGTCCACTAGGACCCACCCATTCCCTTCACCGTGCACCTTCACTCTGTCTTAACTTTCTCATTTTCCCTCTCTCTCTCTATCTCTCATGTGCCTCCTCCCCCAAGCTACACACACACCCAATTGTTGTCGAGACCACCCAACCACCATCATCGTCGTCACCTCGACACTCTAATCACCACTATACTCACTGTTTTGAGAGATTCACACCAGAGAGGCAAGAATCCAAAAGTCCAGAAACGATGAATCAACTCCCTATCGTCCCAAGATCCAGATTTGAGCTTTGCATGTTCGAATCTGTCTTGAAACTGAAGATCCCCAAAGTTCATTTTTCAGGCCGAGGCTTTCGAGCCATTTTTCGGCCATCTCCGGCCACCATTCAGGCTCACTTTTGGTAAAATCAAATCCCTCGTCTCCTAAGCTTCATTTTGACATATTATACGTGGCAAATTAATGGTTGAGTTTTGAGCTTGATATAACCTTGTGAAGTTTTCCCACAAAAAACCCAGTTTCTAGCCAAACTCCGGTCAACGGACGGCGGACGACGGCGACGATGCGGCAGACAAAAGTTGCAGCGGAGAGCCAGTCTAAACCAGCCTGAACCTAGTCTAGGCCCGGTTTTGACATCAGCAAACTCGGTCCAAATCTGGTTGGACCAGGAATATTCCAAGGTATATTCCTTCCTCTAACTAATGGCGTTAATGAAATACTCTCTAACGCCTTTAGAATATTTCGTTAAAGTTAACGGCACACCATTAACTTTAACGGCGCGTACAGGCGCGCAACCGCGAGTGGCGGCGCGTGCAGCAGTGCACGGCTGGCCGCAGCAGTGTATTTGGATTTTCGGACACCGAAACTCTTAATTTGAGTTCCGTTTTCTGTATTCTTCGTAGTTTTTTATTAGTTCACTAAGTGTTGTTGTTTTACTTTAGGAGTGACAACCCGATGACTACGGACAACGTACAAGCAAGGGTTTACGACTACGGTCACTGTGAGTGGGCTTTTCTTTCTAAATTATATCTTACGTATGATTACTTGGAAATGGTTTATGACTTGTTTTGTCATCTTATCTTGTTTTGGAAAAAGGCAAATGTTTTATGTGTTGACGTTGTTGTAAATCTCTATTTGGCCACTCTGTAAAGTTAGTTACTATGGTATTCTTTTATTGGTTTACACACACTTCTGCGCACTCAGTTCTTATTTTATTCAAACTTTCTTTTTCTTATTTTAAATTACACTTCTTCTTTCAAATGGCTCTCGTCACTCCTTTGGAGTGTCGGCTAGCACACCTTGATTTTTTGGGTGTCCACCTGAATATCCGGGTCGGGGCGTGTCAAAACCTATACAAATCAAATTAACTAACACAATGTTTGGATGGAGAATTTCTAAATTTTCATAGAATTCCAAATGACGAGAATTACAATTTACAGTAATTAAAATTCTGTTAATTAATTGAAATTTCATTGTTTGGATGTTGGATACATAGAAATTCCAAAATGACAGAAATTACAAATTTTATTGTTTGGATAATCCCTAGAATTTATATTCTATACAATAATACAAATTTAAAAAAAGAAAAAATGTTAAACTGGTCATATGCAATTTTTAGTGTACCTTTTCTACAACGTTGCAAACTATTTAACCATTTATCATTCATCTAAAACCATACCAGACTTTTTTTTTTCTTTTTAAAGAGACAGTAGATATATATTTCAGTGTAAAGAAAACAGTACAAAGAAGCAGCATGAGCGTGAAAACCTAGCTACAGATTAGTGCAATCCTCAATGAGTACTTTAGTGATAAAGCCAGCACATTAAACCAAAAATTGGGGCTGCTAAAGTTTAGTATATAAAGGAACACACTCTAAATTTTCAACAATTAAAAACTTCTCAAAGCAATAGTTTATGAAAAATAAGTCTACAATAATACGATAGAGTTGATTGAAGTAAGAAAATTCCAATAAAGTACACTTGCAAATGTCAACGAACTTTCATGACATGCAAGGTTTTTATTCTAACTAATGTCTTACTAAAAAACACTAAAATGAGAAATATAATAAAAATGATTCTATGCGCCTCGTGAAGTAAGCACTAATACCATATTATTTTTCTTCTCAATTGGGAGTGTCTTCAACAGAGAAATTGCTTGTCATTTTTGATCAACCAAGCACATGCTTTGATTTGTTCTTCTTCACTGTGACCTGGTATTGCACTTACTTCATCATATACCTCTGTTGAATCAAGCTTCTTTGTGTCTCCACAAATATAGTCTTGAAAGGACGAAGCTATCTTGGCAAGTGAATCTGTAATCACATCTTTAGGGGTGGCTGGTTTTCTTTTTGCATGAGGCACATCAACAAAACTTGCTGGTTTTCTCTTGTTCTGAGACTGTTAACCATTGGCTGAATTAGGTTAAATCTCATTAATAATTTCAATATCTTCTAAACCTTGCGTATCACGAACCAAATCAATATGATCAGGTTCATTATGCGGAGGAGTCATAATCTTAACGCCTTTTACACCTATTTCAGCACTCTTACTTGTGGCTCTATCTTTGCCACACAAATCCACTATATCATCCCAATTTGGAATGACCTTCCAGCGAAAGCTTTTAGCACCACCATGTGACTACCAATCCAAAACATAAAAATTAATAAACAAACCATAAGTATAATAAGAATTAAAAGGATATCATACACACAAAAGGAAAAAAAATAAATTTATCATACCTTCACATACTCTTGCCAGACATGGTCTTCATCTACACTTATCATCTTTTTGGTTGCATCCTAACTAAATCCACTTTGACTTAGTATATCACTCACTACTAAATAGAACTTTTTTCAGGACTTTACCCGATTCCGAATGTTATTAGCAAGTTATAGGAATGTCAAATTTAGCAAATAATATGGCTAAAACAGAATTATATGCAGTTGTCTTCCAACCACCATCTCCTTTGTTTCCCAATCTTCGTTATTTTGCGAAGTATGTCAACCAAGACACAATCCATATCTATATTCCATCTAAAATAATTATTTTCTTCTCCTTCATTTTCAATTTCTTGGTTCTCTTTCTTTCTCCTTGGCTTTTGTTTGCATACCGGTTTGCTATTGGATCCGTTCATTGCTCCTAACATTAAAAATATATTAATTGAGACATTAAGTCACATCGTCAAAATTATATTAACATAACAAGAAATAATTCTTAAACACAATAACAAATTATGAGGGAAACTAGAATCAAACAACCTTGGGACCAATGGCGAATCCATGAAATATTATTGGAGGGGTCAGTAAGAATAATGCGCACAGTGCACAAAACTTTGTGGACGGAATATCATGCAAATTGGCATTTCATCGGGCCTTGGTACGCCTGAGGGTTTTTTTTTTTTAAAGTGACCTAGCCCAAAACGACGTCGTTTTGGCCAAGTCTTATTATTAAAAAATAAAAAAAAGGGAAAAAGTTGCTGCGCTCAAAGTATGACTAAGCTATACCCTATTGGCAAACTTTTTCAAGCATTTTATCAAGCACTTGGAGGGCATATATGAAACACAACTCCAACCTTCAAAGGGGCAGCACCCAAGTCATCATGGAGTTTCACCGAAGTTCAGAGGGTCAACTGACCCCCCTTGCCCCTCTCAATAACATTCATTGCCCTTGAATGACGCAAATTATATAATTCTTTGTAGTTTTCAGGTCAACGGTTTCCAACTCATTCTTTTAAGTGATATCTTGTTCCATGATAGGGTGCTAAAAAACCCGGTCCGTTAGGATTTTTATCTACAATAAAAAATTTATAGAACAAAATTAGATATATACTTGATTTTAAAAGTTTTTTTTTTCTAATATAAAACTAATTTTGGTATCATTCATTACCATTTGGAACATGAAACCGGTTACTTATCACGCAAAACACGAGCATCAGATACAGAGCCTTTCCATCTAGATAAAACATAAAAAAATCTTAAATCTGGACCACAAACTCCTAACATATTAGTGGATATATCACCATTTCGATCTTGATATCTTGGTTTTTCCTCAGCCGTTACTATTACTAGAATGAGCGTTCCATCAAGTGCTCCAAGACAATTCTATATAAAAATGTCATAAAAAAGAAAAAAAAAAGATAAGTCTAAGAAAACTAATGAAAATATCAAACAAAGACATAGTTTTTTCGTTTAGTTGTTGATTAATTGCCTCAAACCATCGCCACTTCACTCTTTCAGAATTACCAATATCGCACGGCTGATATTTCACATATTCTTGACTTAATTTCATCATTGCATGCAACACATTGTAAAATTGTTGACTAATTGTGACCTTAGAATGATAATAATGTAAACCGATGACTCTAAACTTCAAGTTCTGGGCAAGTATATTAAAAAAATTGCAATAGATTCTTCAATAAACACATTTATCATGCGAACTAATCCACCAATTCCTTGTAAAATTCCACATAATTGCTTAAATGCACTCTTGCTAACTCATAATTGTTCAATGCAAGTTGAATCTTTTCCATCAAACAATCGGTTGAGGAAAGATTGTCTTTCTTGATCCCAATCATGTAAAGGTTCTTTGACAAGAAAACTCTTACTATACCAATGCATGACCATGACATGTACTGACAATAATTTTCCTTTTTTCCCTATTTTCCTCTTCATTTATTGCACGTTTTCGTTTTAACCTCATTAGTATGTCTATAACATCAGTATTTGCCAAATCTGTTTGAATGTATGAACAAGATATATTGTGATATGAAACAATATGTGACTTTCTGTTTTAACCAAAAGTTATATATATACATGTAGACGCACAAGGTTTTTGAGGCAAGAATGAGGCGATGCAACCAAAAACAAATGAGGCAAAAGTGAATTGAAAAAATGAGAACATAATCAAGTATTGGTGCTCTAAATTGCATCCTACTTTAACTACAAACCTCATTAAACCCAATCCTTGGAAATCATTCACATTAGGAGCACAATATTATCAATCATGTTTTCTCTTGTACATTTTCTTTTGTCTCAACAAACGAACTGATACACTAAATCAGTAGCAATACAAGTCATAATTTGAAGAAAAAAAAAAGTCATCTAAATACTACATTTCTACAAGCAACAGTTGGTTACATTTAAATGCAAAGAGAGAACAATCTGGCATTAGTATCATGAGAAAGTAATTAACATCAAAATCATCATATTCAGTCTTGGCTATTGTTAACTGTCAAAAGCACAACATCTATAACAAGGAACTAACACCAAAAGCAATCAAAAACTAAAAAAATTATGTTGCAGATCCAACCAATACACAATTCAATCGGAAAAAAAATAATAATAATAATAAGCACAACAAACATATGACTATCAGAAAATTAAAAAAAAAACTAGCAAAATTCACAATTGGCATAAAGAGTATACTTAGAAAGCTAAAAATAATTCAAGAAAGAAGAGAATAGAGGTTCTGACCTAGAACAAAGCAAGAAGATGATGCATGAGCTGAAAACCTCGTCGAAGATTAAAGGGTTAACAAAGTGAATGATGCAGCCCTAAACCCTTATCAGGTTTTATCGTGAAACTTGGCGGCCTAATCATGAAATTTGGCACGCACAAGATTTTCCTGCTTATGGAATTGTGATTATCGTCGTAGTTGGAATTATGAAATTCAACCTATTTAGACGGAAATTATACTCGGGAACCTTCATCCCCAATTTCCACTTTTTTCCCGTAGAATTTATTTTTTTTCTCTCGCTACAAGTTGCCAAACGAGGGAAAATTGCTTTCCCATCCTAAATTTTCTAGTTTAAAGCAAATTCCGTATTTTTTTACCCTATCCAAACAGAGTGTAAATGAAATCTAATTCATTAGATTTACACACTAACAAACTTAACTTTTTTTTATCTATATAGTTCAAAAGGTCATGAGAATATTTAAAAGAGATTCAAGATATATAGTATATTATTCAAATTTTAGAATCAAAGTAATAGAAAAATTCTATACGAGGTAGACATGATTGTGAGAAATGGAGATTATGAAAGCATAAATAAGTGAAAGGGCACTTAGAAATTTAACAGAAATAAACGTTGTCAATATATTAAGGCATCAATTTAGCTCTACAAAATTTGAGAGGGGGCACATACCCCTGACCCTTATCTCTCTTCACACATATTGTCATCCATAAGATTCGAATTTAAACCTCTTATGAGAATGATACCATTAGAACGTAGTACTAACTGACCTACGCCTAATTAAATTCGTAGATAATAACATAAATCACATCGCTAGCTTAAAGATGGACAGTGTCTCATATGTTGTTGACAGTATCATTTAGGTTCTTGAACTCTACATAAGCAAGAAGAATCTGATTTGAGGAAAGAATGGGTGCAAGTTGGAATGGGTTTCCTATTTTCGACAATAAAATTTCCGAATCCGAAAATTCCAAATCCAAATATTTTTCAAAAAATTAGAACGGAAATCGAAATGCATTTAGCAATTTCAATAACTTTGAATTTCCATCTGAATTTTTTCAAAGGGTTTCGACTTATGTCGATAAAAAAATTCCTAAATATTCCGATTTCTTATAGTTATGTACTTAAATTATGCATTTTGTTATCCACTTTTGTATTTTAGTGTCAGTTTTAGATATATTTGTTTATTGTTTTTATATTAAACATACTTCTATATATTAAAATGGATAATCATACTAGTATACCACCAAATAAATTGCATATAATATAAAAAAAAAACCGAGAATTTTCAAAAACTTGTAAAATATATGAATTTCTTAATTATGTTCTGAAATTTTTGAGATTACTCCGATTCCAAAATTTCTGAAAATTCTGAATATGAAAATTGTGTTTCAATATGATCTGACTTTGAAATTTCGAATCGAAAATTAGAAACGTGGTTTCCGATCAGATCCTTCAGAAAAACACCCCTAGCAGAGCCTGACAACTTTATGGCATTAAACTTCAGGGACAAACCTACCCAGACATCAACTCCAGGCCATGCGTTGGCCCTCGACAAACAAAGAAGTCAATGAAGAGACGTAAAGATTGTCAGACCTAGTGCTCGGTAAAGTGCTTTCCAACCACTATTGGGCAAGCGAAGCACTCGGTACGTGTTGGCCTAGGAAACCTTTCAATTAGTTCTAGGCAAATGTCACTTCCTATCCACGTGTCGTGTCGGTAATGGAGGAGTAGCTAGTAGATCGTATATACGTGTTAAGTTCATTAAATGCTAGAGCGGTGAAGGATTCAAAGGCTCAAGACTTTGGGGTCATATAGAGCCTATATAAGAGGGTCCAATACCTTTTATAAGCAGTCAGATCACAAGAGGAAAATTACATCACACCATTGTAGACCACTCTTTGTAATCCACATCAAATATATACGTATCACTACAGTGGACGTAGCCCAATTTTGAGGGTGAACCACTTAAGCCTAGTTGTCTATAATTCAACTTTATATCTCGAGCTTATCAAAGGTTGATCATACTTGTCTTTGTTGACCTCCCAGTTGAAGGGAATTTTGTGGAAAACCAAGTTTATTTGAGCAACATCTATAGCATGCAATTAACTATTAAAGGCGAAATCATGCTTGTATGCACTCAAAAACAAAACTTTACCCATGAAATTCAAAGCCTAGTAGAGAGGTGAACCATGACTCAACTCAATAACAAAGTGAGTTGAGAAATCATATACCTTTGTTGATTCCTCTTTGCATAAGCAAAGGCTAATCACCCAAGGAGAGGGCCTTCAGTCCTTGCTTCTTAGCTCTATGGAATTCTTGGAGGAGGATGGATGAAGAGGATTCTCCAAGTTCCCAAAGTTGAGAACCTCTAATTTTTCCACACCAAGAAGAGCTTTGATGAGGAGATGAGTGACCTAGAGGAAATGAGATTGCTAGCTATTTTCCTCTAGGGTAGCCGGCCTCTTAGAGAGAAAAGAGAGCTTGTGTTCTCATCTTTTCTCCAAAAGAAAACCCCTAATCTTGAAATGTTATAAAGTTGCCTTTATACCACTTCACAATGTAATGGCAAACTTGCAATTAAAGCAAGTTCACCACCCTTTCTCTATATGGCCGGCCTTAAGGGTTCATTGGGCTGTTTGGGCCCTTATGTATCATTAGTCATTAAGTTGTCATACAACTTAAGTCAAGCCCATTGGGCCTTGAGGCCCAAAACCAACCCGAGGTCTATAACGAACTTATTCGTTTGATTAATTAACATATTAATTAATCCTTGCCATAAATAATTAAACCATTTAATTATCCTTACTCATCTCCTTTATTTCTTCAATCTCTACTTTACACGGTGTACGATCCATTAGGTTCTTTTTAGCGAGGCAGTGGATGATTAGAACTCTTTCAAATCGTTTGTGAATTGAAACATACTTTCAATTCTCCCTTTAGTGATTATACACCTTTAGGGCTTCCACAAACCATGAGTGACACCTAGCAGTATGTCATGGCTACCCAAGCTAATCAGAAGAGGTGGAGAACCTATTCAGTTTAGGATTGGAATGCAATACGGTCTTTCTCTAATACAATACTCTCGACCACATTGTTTGGTTTGATAGTTTATTCATGTCTACTATCCAATGTGATTCTTTTACTTATATGATTACATTGAATATGATTTGGAACGACTTCCTAAATCTCATTCATACTCTGGCCAGAGATTCTTAATCATATCATAGAGTATTCTCCATCAAACGGTTTGAAGGTTAGAGATCCCTTGTTGTGCATTCACTTGCCTCCATGGCTAAGTGGCTTAACCCCAACTATGACGTGGACACCCTCTGATGGAGTGACTTTGACATAGTCAAAGATCAAGGACCTAACCACGAGACAACTATGATGCCTCAGGTCAAATGACTACTTTGCATTATCCCAACCATGAGTTCTCATGTGACATGAGTATGAGAACTCCTCGTTGATCGTGTTCAGTGGACTCATTCTATATTGAGCACCTACATGCTTATCTTGGTGTCAGTTACACCAATGACTCGAGACTAGTCACTCTCTCTGAGAGAAGATATAGCATGTACTGATCTTAACGGACTGTCAATGCCCAATTGGCAATCCTATGATCAGGAACGTTTAGGATATGTATATTATCGAGAATGGTCTCATGAACCTAACTTGTTTAGATTACATTCTTTTAAGTACATATTCCTTGGACTTATTGTTTAAGCATATAACATTTATATGAGACTACTTTAAACAATAACATTTGCCCTTTATATTAAACTAAATTAGTTTAACAGTTGAAATGTCCGTAAAGTATCATCATATGATTGGTTTTAGGACACATTTCCAACACCAGTTTCGAGCGTTAACAATATATATTCAGATGAACTATATATGATTGTTAGATGTTGATTGTATTAAATACATATGTAAGTATTGTAGCCAATCCCCACATTTTTACATCATCTTTTGGCTAAATTTATAAGAATCTAAAAATGTGGGTTAAATTTTGTATTGAAAAAATACGGGTTAAATTTCATTGAAAGAGTTGAAAAAAAAAGGTTAGTTTTCAAAATTCTCCATATAATTCAAGTGGTGGAATGAGTCGGTGGATAGGGTATTTCTCTTCAACCTACAACGTTATGGGTTCAAATTCTTCATTTCACTGTAGTTTAAATAAATTAAGTGTAGATACTATTATTTGCAAACAAAAATAAATAAAAATTCCCACATAATGATGTCCATGAAGAAAGTCCGGGGACTATTTTACCTTTATATTCTCACACGCCTCCACAAGTGGTGAATTTTCAAGCCAAACATCTGGACAACACGAATTGGGTGACGTGGAGCACGTGTGACCGTTAGGCTTTACGCGTGGGTCAACTTGCTCTGATACCATGAAGAAGTTGAAGTTTCACCATAATATAGAAAGTAATCTAACCTCTTATAAACCATTGCAAGGTTTCTCCTCTCAGTCCAAGCTTTATCCAAATTGTATTGGCTGCAGAAGAAACCAAATGGTGTAAATCATCACTGATATATAATTGAATTTGTCTCTACCTGTGCTGTCGTCACACAAGGCAACAATTTACCAAAGAATAATGTAAATAAAATTTTATTTTTGGTCAACCGAAGATGTAATAAACCTAGGGCGTTACAATTACTTGCATTTAATGAAAACGTTACTGTGCATGCATGTTTGTACTGCATGGCACGGACCACTCTCAAACATTGCCAAATCAACACAGTATTCACTTGTTTCCTTAACACGTTGTCTCTAGCCCCCTTCTCTGTCGAACACGAATCCTCAACTTCCTAACAAAATTCTCAAGACGAGGAACATCATAAATAGCTAACCCAAATCGATATATAATTGAAGCTAAACATAAATAAAAATTATGATTATAATGCTAATTAACATAGTTGTTCATATGCCCGTAGGTAACTGACCGCTATTAATCAAAACACGTATTTGTTTACATTAAAGAGGTGCACAACATGAATCTTAACATGATTACGAAAATAACTACTAAAAAGACATTAAAGAGGAGGAAATCAGCACAATCAACTAAAAATTCCACCACACTAAGGGCCAGTTTGGGGTTGCTGTGCTTTAAAAAAAACTGTTTATAAAAGCAGCTTTTAAAAGCAACATCCATGCTGCTTTTAAAAGTTGATGTTCTAATTCCATAACTTTTAAAATAAGCAGTATAATTTATTTTTACCGAACACTTTTTATCTGCTTAACTTTAAAGTGAAGTAATTTTTAGTGAAAGTGAAACAATTTTTAGTGAAAGTGAAACAATTTTTAGTGAAAAAAAACAATACCAAACGGGACCTAACAAGGAAGTGTTTTACATACACATTTTCTCTTCCGTTGCCACACCTCTAGTTATTTTATTTATTTATTTATTTTTATTGCATGTGATATTCTTCATTAATTTATACATTAAGAAGAGAGGAGAGGGTTTGAATTTGCGACACAGTGAATTAAAGAGGAAAACTCTAACCACCAAGGCAATCCACCACTTGCTTGCACACCCTTAATTATTGCCGATATTTCGATTAAATAAATCAAAGTAGGATCACTAGTAGGAAAAATAGCTTGGGCGACGAATAATTTTTCGTCGGGCAAGATCACTGTAATATCCGTCATTTAATTAAGGGTTAAATATTATTATTATTGTTTTTATGTAATATTTTGTTTGCTTAATTTTGAATTATTTAGCTAAGCTTTGAGTTTAGTAGATTTTAGTATTATTGTAACATCCCGTAAAAAGTTTGTTATAAAATATTTTCTGCGGAATATTCTCTACACGTGCGTGTTTATTTTGTACACGTGAGCGTGTAAGTTTACTGTTTTGGTGGGTGCACAATACCCCCAAAACCCATTTTTTTCCTTATTCTTTCTTTCCCTTCCTTCTTCCCCGTCACTTTCCTTTCCCCTGATATTTTTGACTTTTTCTCCCTTTTCTCTCCGTGAGTGCACAGTGCACACCGACGGAAACCCGTCGAATCGAAGCGAACGAAAATCACCACCTCCTTCGTCTCGACGCCGTGGACTCAACGGTGCAAACCGTTCGTCCAAACTCTCACCCGTTTGACGGGAAACGCAACCGGAAGAACCGGACCTTCTCGGCCATTTTCCGGCCAATCTAGACCGAGGTGAGGTTTCTAACTACCACCATTGTGTTCCTCTCGGTGAGTAGATGAATTTTCATAGGTCGTTTGCCTGATTTGGTTGAGTTTTGATGTAGATCGACTTTGCTACAGTGAACCGCAACCTTCGGGGCAATTTCAGGCCATTTCCCGAGCTTGTACGACCAATCCAAAGGTACACCGTGATTCTACTCTTCTCCAGCTTCATTTTGATATATGGCACGTAATTTTTGGACTTGAAATGAAGAAGATACGAAGTTTTAAAAATTACCCAGAAACTGGCCAAAATTCCGGCGACGGCGACGGCGGCCGGCGACCGGAAAAAGACCAGAGAACCGGCGCTGACGTCAGCGATGACGTCAGCAAACCGGGTCAGACCGGGCTTGATGACGTCAGCGGCTTAAACCGGCTTGAGCCGAGCCGCGTTGACCGGCTCAGCCGAGCCGTGTTGACCGGCTTGAGCCGAGCCGCGTTGACCGGCTCAGCGGCTCCGTTGACCAGCTCGCGCGTGAGCCGCGCGTGGAGCTGCGCGTGGAGCCATAGGCTCCGCACCTTCCAGCCGCGCGTGAGGGCGCGTGGGAGGTCCTTTTTCGAATCTGTTTTCACGGGGCGACTCGTGACGACGTGTACTACCTCGGGGTAGTATGCATGTTAATTTTTGAGGTGTTTTGGACCTCCTGGTTGAGCAAACAAGGGATAGGTGTAATTAATTAGTTATTTAGTAACCTTAATGAGTTTAATCATTATTACAGTGATATCTCATATAGGTGAGACCTATCCAGAGGACTACCGGGGCTACCCAGGACCGGGGGGCTACGACCCGGCTACCTACAGGTGAGTGAGTGGGTCTTTGTTTTGATAAATGTATATATGTATGGTTTTCAATGCTTTCTTCAAACTGTTAGCATACTTCATATCATATACGTTTGTTGGAGGTAGAACATTCGTATTATATTGCCATGCATGTTTTCATACTGTTGCTCATCAGTAGATGTATACACCCCAGGTATTAGTACTCAGTCTTGTGGCCAGGACTAGCCTTGACGTTAGGAGTAGTCACTATCAGTACCGCTACGCAGCTTTGGATCCATTGTAGGTACTAGCCTGTCTTAGGTTGCACTAGGCAACTCGGACTTGTGTGACTGCACTTTGTGCACCAGCGCTTAGCGTTAGACTCGCGTCATTGTAGTACTCAGCGTATTACTTTTATACCTAGCCTGTTCATTGTGGTTTAGCCACGTGGACTTGTGTGTTTACATATGGGTGAGCATGTCAGTACATTATATATCGGGGAGTACCCGAATGTTTTCATGTTAGTATTTTGAGGTTCATACCTACGGGTATGACGTATTTTCTCAATTATACATGTTTTCCAGTGAGGGGTTAGTAAACTCTTGAAAACAACGGTTTTATCAAACTTTGCTTTTTGACCCACTCACCGTTTTATGTTTTGCGCCCCTCCAGGACCTAGTGACGGTTCACTTAGCGGTGATTCGAGGGCTCTCTACGGCGGTGGTCGGCGGTTCTGACATATCTTCGAACTATGTAGGATTCACTCCTACTTGTAGTTAACTTTTAATTATCCATCCTCACGGGGATGTGAATGTTTTTATATTCCTGCACTATTTACTTAGCTCTGACTGTTATGCATCCTGTATTATGGGTTTTTAACCCTCACCACACTTCTACTTCCGCACTCAACTATTAATTTTCCTACTTTTCACCTTTTCTTGCATAATTGGCTTTCGTCACATTACACGTGTCGGCCAGCACTTCCCGACACCTGGCGTGTCCGGGATCGGGATGTGTCAATTATTATTATTGTTATTTTATTTATTAAATTTAAGGAATTTTTTTTAGCAGTTTAAAAAAAAGAAAAAAAAAAGAAGAAAGAATTGAGAATAGATGCTCGTTTTGTCTCTTTGAAGAAAGCAAGCAGCCAAGTAGGAGGTGGCGAACGATTAAGGAAGAAGAGCCACAGAAGTCTATAAGCACGAGGTGGAAGGTCTAGAAACCTAGATTATCGTCATGGTAGCCATAGGATGGAGTAGAAAGGGGGAAACTATAAAAGGGGTTGAAGAGGTTGCAGGGAGAGATATCAGAAATAGAGAGAAAGGGGTTAACATCAGGGGCAGAGAAATTGAGAGTTAGAGAACTTGATTTTGGAGGAAAGATTCAGAGATTTGAAGGGTAAATTCTTTGTTCCCTGTTTATTGTGATTTTCGAATTTAATTTCTTTAAGTTGAATTGAAATTCCCTTGATGTATATTTGGAGTTCTGAGTTTTATTTAGGGTTATCTATCACTCAATTATTTCAATTTGAAAAAGATTAGAGTTGGGTAATTTTCGAATTGGGTGTGTTGATCAAATTTCTTATTCTTGGGTTTGGTTCAAAAGGTCAATTTCTTGTTAATCTTTCAATCATATTTGATGTAGAAGTTATAAACATGATTTCTGGATTGTATGTAAGCGTTTTGAAGTTGTAAGTTAGTTTAAAAGTGTCTGGGTTTTAAATTGCAGAAACTGAAATTTCTGTAGAGAAAAACCAAGTTTCAAGTAGCCTATTTGGCTATTGTTTTCCAGGTCCTTGTGGATTCTTTTTAAGTAAATTTGTTTTTAAACTAGATATATCGAGGATCAAAACCCAACAGTTTTCACTCAATTCCATTGAGTTTTAAATGATCAAAACTTCATTCAAACTTGAGCCGCGAGCTACCAGACAGCAGCTGAAAACTGGGTTTCCAGTTTTGAGACTCAATTTTCTTTCTAGCATAACTTCCAATTTATAGCTCCGTTTTCTACAAATTTTATATGCTTTTAAAGTACACAACACAAGCTTCAAAACCCACATAAGTTTGCACCATTTAGTTCAGTTTTGAGTATTAAAAAATAAGCCTAAACTTGGTTCATCAAAGCTGATTTTCTGCAGCTTTTGTGGGGATACAGGGTACTGTTTTTACATTATTCCATTTCTTTTCCAGTTTTCTTTCTAAATTTGTTTACTACTATTTGAATGACATTATTTGAGTTATCATATTTATAAATTAGTGTATTTGCTTTATATAATATTAATTTGTAATTAAACACTTAGTTTGGTTACTAGTGTGTGTTACTTGTGCTTATATCACTTGTTTATATTTTCTGTTTCGGATTAGGTTGTTTGGAGGACAAAACTAATCGAATACAAGGTAGGGGGTTCTGGGAAACCTTCTACTAACTAATTTGATTATTGCTTATATATATATATATATGTGATTGAATCTTATTAATGTTTCAGATTGTTATTTGAGTATAATTGTTCTTA
This sequence comes from Gillenia trifoliata, assembly GCA_018257905.1. Lineage (NCBI taxonomy): Eukaryota > Viridiplantae > Streptophyta > Magnoliopsida > Rosales > Rosaceae > Gillenia > Gillenia trifoliata. The sequence continues at coordinate 13,698,608 of CM031086.1, forward strand.
ATGTGATTTGGTTTAAAGGTTGGTATGCTGATTATCTGTGTTGTGTGGAAAAATAAATGGAACTTGATAATTGTTCATGCTGTGAGAGTGAAGTTGGAATTATTGGAAATAAATTTGGGAATCTAAAGTAGTGGCTATTAGCTTTTGTGTAGTTGAGCCAAACTCTTAGTAGGTACCAAGTCTCAGGCGAGCCCACAGTACACAGTTCTATTAGGGTAATTCGGGATTGGCGACGAAGAGTTTAGGCAAGATGACTAACAAAAGGGGAGTTCTAGGATGTTTGGAATGGGGGTTAGTTCATATAATTAAGCGCTCGGGATCAAGTGGTATAAGTACGGAATGGGACGTACGAGGTCTGGGTGTTTAGTTATATGGATTAACGGGTATTGTTAAGGTGTTTGCATTGCATCATTCTCCACCATTTTAATTGTGATTTTATTTTTGCCATTTTAAGCAAACTCTTTTATTTAATTGTAAAGGTATATGTCCCTACTGAGCTTTTTAAGCTCACCCTAACTAAATTTTGCAGGTATGGAATCGGAAACCTAGAAGTTTACTTAAATTGTTGTCTATTATATGACTATGTACTTAGAAAATAAAAAGATGAGCTTGCTGACTTTTGCTCTTTTGTTTGAATAAAGAGCTACTCATGTGTGAACTTTGAGTAGTTTCTAAGTTGTAATCTTGTTTGTAATGTTTAATAAATGATTATGTTGTTCACTTGAATTTATTTCCAGTGAATTATATATGTTCTTATTTTCTATTTCATTTCACATTTTAATTATATTAGCTAAGCTTTATAGTTAAGGTGTGAATCACGTTCTAAATCAAGGTCTACGTTAATCCTTGAGTTGGGGCGTGACAATCACTTTGGGAGACGAAATACCTATTTCGTCGCCTAAACATAACTTTAGGCGACGAAACTTTAGGCGACACCCTATTTCGTCGTCTAAACAGAACTTAAGGCAACAAAACTTTAGGCGATCAAGTAATTCGTCGCTTAAAATTTCAATGGGCGACGAATAAATACATTTGTCACCCAAAAGATGGAAAAAGTGGCGGCAAATAGAGAATGTGGCGCCAAACTTTTGCGCAACAAAATAATTCGTCGCCTAAAATTTCTTGCGCGACGAATGGTTCATTGCTCAAAGTGGCCCAAAATTCGTCGCCCAAAACCTAGCAGATTTAATCCCCTACCTTTAACCCAAGAGGCAGTTTTTGCAGAAAAATTCTGCAAATCTGCCTCTCAAGCTCTCCCTCTCGGATTTCTCCCTCCAAATCTCTCTCCCTATCTCACTCATCTCCATCTTTCTCTCCCTATCTCACTCATCTCCCTCACCATCTCACTCTCTATCCCTCACCATCTCACTCTCTATCCCTCTAGATCTCTCTCTCTCTCTCTCCCCCAAGCTAGGTTCTATTTCCTCCTCCACCACCATTTCCTGTCCTCCTCCTCCTCCTCCTCCTCCACCACCACCATCGGGAATCGTTAACAGTAATTTTTATTTTTTAATATTATTTTATTATTTATTATTTTTGAATTCTAATTAACATTAATTAATTAATTTTGTATAGGTTTGTTGCATAGGATTTTTGTTGGAGCACCAATTTGAAGGTATTTTCTTGATCATTTTATGTTGTTGACGTACGAATTTATTATATATGGTTTGGTATGCAAATAATTTGTATATGTTGAATGACTTTATGTTGCGTTGTACGTATGAAGTTAATAGTAATTAACTTTTTACAAATTTATTTTGTGTTGTACGTACGAAGTTAATACTATGCATTTTTTTAATAAAAACTTAGTTTGCCGTTTGAGAATTAATTGGATTTCGCGCATGGATGCGAAAGCGTGACTGCGATCCAATTGATTCTTGAATTGTCCCATTTTTGGACAGTTTGGGAGTGCACATTTGTGTGTTGTAGTTTGCAGTTCACGGATTAGGTTTCGATTGTGGGTTTTTGGTAACATCTTCTTACGTTCTTCAAGTGCATAGTAGGTATTTGATATCTACGTCGTGCACTTGGAGAACTGTAGGGAGATGCTGCCAAAATTTGCCCACGTCGAAATCTAATCTTGGTGGATCCGTAAACTATGAGACACAAATGTGCACTCCCGAATGGGATAGGGCCTTTACTGGAGGCATAAGGTGACGAGACATAGTTGAAGTTATTCTAATGCTCCCTTCTCTCTCTCTTTAATGTGGTAACAGGAAAAATGGACAGACAGTGGATACATAATCCGAACAGATGTGCTGCTGAATATTTGGAAGGAGTAGATAATTTTATTGAATTTGCAACAAGACACAACCGGGGGCCTTCTCATATCAAGTGTCCGTGTAGGTCGTGTAAAAATCATATGTGGGAGACCCCTGACAATGTTCGCCATCATTTGGTAAGAAATGGGATGACACAGACCTATACGAGATGGAATCATCACGGGGAACCATTACATTATGCTTCGTCTTCATACCAGTCACGAGTGGAGATTGGTGAAGGAAATTTATCTGGTAATGACCAAATCATAGGTATTGTAAATGATTGTTATCCATACGCCTCGAGTAATGACAATGAGGTAGTGGGGGATGACGTGCCTCCCACCATGGACAAGGACGCATTCGATAAGTATGAAAGGTTATTGAAAAATGCCAAGCAAGAATTATACCCGGGTTGTGAAGACTATTCGGTTCTTACGGCGATTGTGGAGTTTATGCAAGGCAAGATGAAGTTCCGTATGTCAAACCGGTGTTATGACTACTTTATTGGTATTGTGTGTAGGATGCTTCCAAAATACAATTGTTTGCCTAAAGATCATAAAAGTGCTCAAAAGGTGCTGAACGGTCTGGGCTTAGGGTATGAAAAAATCCATGCATGTGTAAATAACTGTATATTGTTCTACAAGGAAAACAAAGAGTTGGATAAATGCCCTGTTTGTAATGAGCCGAGATATAAAATCACACCTAAAAAAAGAAGGACAAAGATTCCAAAAAAAGTGTTGCGTTATCTTCCATTAACGCCTAGGTTGCAGCGCTTGTACATGTCAACGCACACATCAACCGACAGGAGATGGCATAAGGAAGAACAGGTTGATGATGATGTTATGAGGCATCCTACAGATGGACATGCATGGAAAGAATTCGATCAAATGTATCCTGAATTTGCAGTAGACCCACGCAATGTCAGACTAGAACTTGCCACCGACAGATTTAATCCGTTCGGAGTTCTGAACCAAACCCACAGCACTTGGCCGATCGTCATAGTTCCTTATAATTTGCCGCCTTAGAAATGCATGAAAAAGGAATTTATGATGATGAGTCTATTAATCACCGAAGATCCAGGAAAGTCCATCGATGTCTATTTGCACCCGTTGGTTGATGAGTTAAAGAATTTATGAGAAAACGGTGTGCGTATATTTGATAGGTCCACTGGGAAGAGGTTCACCTTGCGAGTGGCAGTGATGTGGACGATACATGATTTTCCCGCTTATGCAATGATTTCTGGTTGGAGTACTAAGGGTTATATGGCATGCCCAGTCTGCAAGGAGGACGTAACATCTGGTTGGCACGCCGAAAAGGTATGTTATATGGGTCATCATAAATGGTTGTTGTGGGATCACGAGTGGCGTACGAACGATACATCTTTCAATGGCAACACAGAGACCCACCTCAAACCCAGAGAATGGTCAGGAGATGACATTCTAGCTAAGTTGAAGAATATAGAATTTGGTCCATATGGCAAAGGTGTTACTGGGCCCAAACCAGCTTCGCATCATAACTGGACGCATAAGAGTATTTTGTTTGAACTCCCGTACTGGTCCAAGTTAAAGCTTAGACACAACCTCGATGTGATGCATATTAAGAAGAATGTATGTGATACATTAGTGGGGACAATTCTAGACATTGAGGGGAAATCGAAGGACACGATAAAAGCTCGGCTAGATTTGGAACGAATAGGCATAAGGCGACCCTTGTGGATGAAGAAAGTCGGCGGTGTACTCAGAAAGGGTCATCCTTTTTTCACTGTGAAACCGGAGGGGAAGAAACAAGTTTTCAAGTTTCTTTCTTCCGTACAATTTCCAGATGGGTATGCTTCAAATATCTCACGTTGCGTGAACGTGGAGACAAATCGATTTTCGGGATTAAAGAGCCATGATTGTCATGTGCTAATCCAACGCCTTCTCCCAGTTGGTATTCGAAGTCTGTTGCCTTCTAATGCTTAGCGTGATGACAACTTGTTAACTCAAAATAGTGGGGTCTTTGTCCCGGGCAGTGGCGACAGTGCCGATATTGAGTTTTATGGCAAACTAACAAGTGTTGTACAAGTGCTTTACAAAGACCAATGCCAAGTAATTTTGTTTAAGTGTCATTGGTTTGATACAAATCCAAATATAAACGAGAGTATTAAGCGAGACGAAGGGTTAGTATCAGTGAACACTAACACACGTTGGTACGATGAAGACCCTTACATTTTAGCAACTATGGCGAAACAAATCTTCTATCTTGATGATTCGAAGGCGGGGAATGGTTGGAAAGTTGTTCAAAAAATTCATCACAGAAACATATATGACATTTCTGAAGGAGATAATAATGAAGATGACAGCGTCGCTGACCAGCAGCTTTCATCTTCGATAGATTTTGGTTTGGCAACACCGTTGGATACAAATGTAATCCAAGAACTGCTTGAGGTAGCTGGAATGCCTGAAATCGAAATATTGATTGATTCCATTACAATTGACCTCGGTGATCTGAGACACTACAATCCACCTAACCCCGCACAGACCAAGGATAATGATGATGAAGAGTCGTATGCAAGTAGCGAATCTGAACTACCAAGCGAAAATGATGACAGTGACGACGACGATGTGTATTGTATTTCTGATTCAGACTAAGTTCGGAAGTGCTGAAATTGTATTTCAATAAACATTGAAACATACATTGAAGTTGTAACTTGTAACGTTGTCAAATTATTAAGAAGAGACATTGAAACATAAATTAATTACTTCATTTACCAAGGAAAAAAAAAACACCTGATTTGTAATTACAGGGAAGGCAATTACAAATATATCTTAGGCGACGAACCGTTATTTGTTGCCCAAAGAAACTTTCGGCGACGACAGATACTTCGTCGCCCCAAATATTTGTCCCCCAAAGTAAATTATTCGTCGCCCAAACTGTTACCTCAGCTACAAAAACAAATTAAAAATTGCAAATATATCTTAGGCGACAAACTTATATTCGTCGCTCAAAGTCACTTAAGGCGACCAATCATACTTCGTCGCCCAAAATATTCGTCACCCAAAGTAAATTCTTTGTCGCCCAAACTGTTAATAATAATTTTTAAACCTGCCAATATTTGGGGCAGAATTTTTAAGGGTTTGGGTGACGAATGAGTGTTTGTCGCCTTAACCTAATAATTAATTTACACCAAAAAATCTCGTAATAAGTAATTGAAAAGGGGGAAAAATTTGTAAAAAGTATACAAACGCTCGTAACAAGCAGGCCTACAACTTTCGTTTAGGTGTCATCTCCAAAAGATGAACACTAGAAACCATGAAGCCTATATTATTTTTTAACCGCCCATTAACGTTTACATTTACGCTTGGTTATTATATCTGTAATTTATTTTTTTCATGCCGCTTCTTTTTCGAAAACATGATCTTTTACTAAATTCAATAAGATGAACGGTTCAGATCGTTTATATTATGTCCCCATCTTTACAATTTAGTCAAATTTGTATAAGACGTTATATAGTTTATAGAAACTATATAACATCATCACACTTTTCAATAAACTATCAATATGGGGACAATCTATGAACGATCGGAACCCTTCATCTTATTACATTCAGTAAAAGATCATGTTTTCAAAAAATAATCGGGATGAAAAATAAAACTACGGATATAATAACGGAGTGTAAACGTAAACGTTGATCGACGGTTAAAAAATAATATAGGCTTCATGGTTTCTAATGGGCATCTTTTGGAGATGACACCTTAACGAAAGTTGTACACCTTTTCGTTACAAGCGTTTGTGTATTTTTTACATATGTTTCCCACTTCTCAATTACTTATTATGAATTTCCCACTGTAAGTTAAATTTTCGTACTACTGTTAATTTGTAAACACACATACATATTTATTTCTTTAAATCTGAACCGTTGAATATGTAGACCTTTTCTTCAAGATCATTATGTACAAACATTACTTCAATACGAAATGAATAAGTCATTATTTAGGAAATCCGAATAACAACGGTGGGTGATAAATTTCTTATCTTTAGGCGACCAACAACTGGTTCGTCGCCTCAAGTGGTTTTGAGCGACGAATTATTCGTCGCTCAAAACCTACAAATTTTGCGCGACGAATCAGTTTCGTCGCCTAAACCTTAAAGTTTGCTCCAGCCGCCCAAAATTTTGGGTCGTTTTCAAAATTTTAATAAAAGTTTGGGCAGCGACTATTAGGACTTTGGGCGACGAAATGGGTTTGTCGCCCAAAGGGCTCTGGGTTAATTTCAACCCGTGCCTTTTCTTTTTTCTTTCTTCTTCCTTCTTCCTCCACTTGCAACTACTTAGTCCCTCTGCACACTTCAGCCGCCCAACGTACCAGTCACGGCCATCCTTCCCTTACCCTCTCTCTCACTCTCACATTGAATCTCTCAGCCTCGGTGAATCTCGCAGCTTCCCTTACCCTCTCTCGAGGTAGGTTTCCAATTTCTTACATTTTCTCTTGATTTTGTTAGATTTTTGAGGAATTTTATTTGGGATTTAGATTTGAAATTTAAGATACAATTGAACTGGTTAAGTGATAGATGTGGATTTGGGATTTTGTAGGAATTGGATTTTGGATTTTGGATTTTGGATTTCTCTTTAATAATTGCTCTGTAGGAATTGGATGTATATTGCTTTGTACGAATTTGGATTTCTTGGCTGTATATTGCTCTAGTTTGTTTTTTTCATGGGATTATGAATTTGTTGTTGGATAATATTTTAAGAATAGGAGAAAGAAAATGAGAGGTGCCCATATGAACCAGTACTAAATTGACATCCTCTTGGAATATGGCTGAATCTTGGTATGTGAATTGAACTGTCAAATGTGTATGTGAAATGAAATGTATATATGTTATGTGAATATGAAATTAAATGTTTATGTGTGGTGTGAATGTGAGCTCATATGTCAAAAGTGGTTAACATATTAAGAAAACGCATTAACTCTACAGTGGTTAACATATCAAAAGGCAAGGGACCACTCAGCTTGCTGCATATTGATGACCCTTGCCGTGAAATAGGACCATTAGTCGGATCAGGTGGCGTTATGGTGCCAATGGGAGGCGCTACAACCAAGGGTTCTTCAGGGGCATCTGAGGAGAGTGGATCAACAATCTTGAAACAGAAGAATGGATCAACAATCTGTGAATGGCACTGGTCCTAAGTATTTTAAAAAGCCTGAGAAATTCAAAGGCCTGGTGTTACATCCCGTCCCTAAAAATATTGTATTTTATTCTCCGATTGTGTAAATTGACGAAAATGCCCTTAGTGGCCACGTATTTCCTGTGTGAAAATTTAATTCTTCTTGACTTGAATTCGTACTTTTTGAGTAGTACTTTTTACCACGAACCCGTAGGCGCGAACGGAATAATTTTCGGACTTGTAACGGACAAGTTACGATTATTTTCGGGTAAAATACATGTGCGGTATTTTACATTTCTGTGGGCTTTACGCCTGTGGTTTTCAACAAAACCGGGTGCTCTGCACCCTTACTGTTTCTCACTGCGCGCATGCATGCAAGTTTGACGGCCTGTTCATTTGTTGAAAATTTTCTGCATTAAATGGAGCAGCTGCGTTGTGATTTTTCCATCACATTGCAGCTACCACTCCAGCTGTCTCTCTCTGTCTTTGTCCCCCTGCTTTTCCCCATTTGGAGCCGTGATTTGTGGTTGCTTGTCGAGGTCACACACATTCAACCCCCTTTCCTTGGTTCTGCAAACCTTTCAACCAAACCGTGGTCTTCTTCTTCTTCCTTCATTCTTGGCATCACCATCATCAAGAACTCAGCAGCAATCCAACGTGGGTGTCCAGAACCTGGGCAAACTGAAACCCAGAAACTGGTAAAATCTTCTCAAGCCACCCCGTGACATTTCTCACAATTTCCTTTGGTTTTCTTCGTGCAAAATGTAACCATTTGTCATCCTTATGGTAACCCAAGTCACTGAGAGTAATTTTTGGAACCCAGGAAGCCCAGAAGGAAAGCCCAGAATTTCTGGAAAAATCTCCGTTGGTGTTCGAAAAATTGTCCGACTTCGAACACGACGATTTGGAGCTCGAGGTAGCTCAAATTCATCACCAAACATCTTCTGGAGACCTTGGGAACCTAACCCAAGGTCTGGAAGTGGAGAAGTCGACGAGAACGGAGGAGTTGAGTTTTGGCCGGTTCTTTTGAGCCATTTTCCGGCCACTTCCGACCACCTTTTGAGGTGTTGGTAAGCATTTTTGAACTTTACTCGTCTCTAGCTTCATTATGATATATAGATCGTAAAATTTGGCTTAGAATTGAAGTAGTTAGGAAGCTTTGATAAATACCCTGAATTTCCGGCCAAAAAACCCAGATTTCGGCGACCGGCGCGGCGGCTAGCGGCGACCGGCGCTGACGTCAGCAAACCCGGTTCAGACCGGCCTGCTGATGTCAGCACCGGTTCAGACTGACCAGCTGACGTCAGCAAACCGGTTCAGACCGGCCTTGCTGACGTCAGCGATGACGTCAGCGTTGACTTTGACTTTGACCGGCGCGCGTGAGCTGCGCGTGGAGCCGCGCGTGGGCCGCGGCTCCGATCCTTCAAGCCGCGCATGAGGGCGCGTGAGCCACTATTTTTTTATGCCGTCTTCGCGAGGCGACTAGTGACGACGCGTACTACCTAGGGGTGGCACGTTTGGTAATTTTTGAGGTGTTTTAGACCTCCAATTTGAGCAAACAGTGGAGAATTCCTGTCTTTTCCTTAATTATTTTGGATTAGACTTGGTTAATGATTAGTATAGTAACTTCCCATATAGGTGAGACCTATCCCGAGGAACTCTGTGGTCAGGCTAGGTACGGCGGCTACGACCCGACGACATACCAGTGAGTGGGCCCTTTCTTATTAAAATATTATTATTTCTCAAATGTGTTCAATTATGGTTTTATGAACTTGTATAGCATGCCATGATTTATGAAACTCGTTAAATGCTTTACTTATGTTATTATGATGTATTCATCATGCTTTTTAGCGTATTTTGGTTAAATGTTGGCATGTCTATACGTATTTGAGATTCTTTACTTATTACGCATATTGCACGGTGTTAGCACTGTCTGAGAGTAGACCAGCTTCACGTGTATGTTCACACGCACCGACACGCTCACTTTGGATCCATCGTAGGTGCCAGCTTGTTCTAGGTCGCCTTGGCGACTCGAACTCGTTGTGATGCGCTTAGCGCCAGCTTCACGTGTATGTAGTGCTAGAGCGTTTATTTGTGAAACACCCAGCCTGTCATGTAGCTACTTTCTGCATGACTTGTGTGCTATGTTTATGCGATAAGTAATGTGTTGTTTTTACTGCTGTTGATTTTTTTATCTCACCCGTATCCTTGTGGGCATTGTCCCAAGTATTTATAATTGTTGTTTATTGTTATTAAACTTATTTTGGCAAATTACGGGTTTTACAGCGAGGGGTTACATCCACACTTTTGAAAAGGTTTTATAAAATTGTACTTGGCCCACTCACCTTTGTTTTTCGCCCCTCCAGGTCCTAGATTTTAGTTGGCAGACGAGTTCGGTGGCTGTTGCTGATATTACCGTTTTACCCTCCGAGGAAGTATGTATTTGCACTTCAGTTGTGTTTATGTCCTTCTTACAAGAATGGATTATTCTTTTAATTTTACTGCATCCTAGCTCTGATATTTGTGTAATAATGGGTCTTATCCCACACTACGCACTTCCGCACTCTTTTGTTCAAATTATCTCAGCATTCATTTTATTCCACTGTTTAATTTCTCAATTATTTCATCATGACTTCGTCGTCCCTCCGGGATGACGGTCAGCACGCCTCGATATCCGGTGTTCTCTTGGATATTCGGGTCGGGGTGTGTCACTTGGATTTCAAGAGGTGGCAACAGAAGATGTTGTTCTTCCTGACGACCATGAATCTTGCTCATGTTGTCAAGGAAGAAGCTCCGAAGTCTAATGAGAATCCAATGTCGAAGGAGACTGTCATGGCAATTGAAGCTTGGAATCATTCTGAGTTTTGTTGTCGGAACTATATTCTAAACAGTTTGGATGACAATCTCTATGACATTTATTCTTTGTGCAAGACTGCAAAGGAGTTGTGGGAATTCCTGGAGAAAAAGAATAAGATTGATGATGCTGGTTCAAAGAAATTTGTGATCGGTAAGTTTCTCAAATATACTATGTTGGATTCTAAATCTGTTGATCTATGAATTACACTCTGAGGGATGTGAGATCAATGAACATTTTCAAGTTGGGGCCATAATCGAGAAATTGCCAACTTCTTGGAATGACTTCAAAATTTATCTCAAGCACAAACGTCGTGAGATGAATATGGAGGACTTGATTCTGAGGCTACGAGTGGAAGAGGATCACAGAAAGGCAGACCGTCCTAGCGGGGTTGCTGCCATTGAAGCCAATGCTAATTATGTTGAGGGAGGAAACTCCAAGGCTAAGACGAAGAAGAAGGCTCAGAAACCCAAGCAGTTTGTACAATCTGCCCTTGCTCCTAAAGGCAAGAATCTGAAGAAGATTAAGGGCGCCTGCTATGTGTGTGGCAAATCTGGTCACAAGGCACAAGATTGTTATCATCGCAAGGATGGGAATCATGGCAACGAAAGCAACAACGACCAAGCAAACATGACTATTACTGATGAAGAATTGGCTGCTGTTGTGTCCAAGGTCAACATGGTCTCAAATGTGAGTGAATGGTTGATGGATATGGGTGCTACTAAGCACATATGTGCTGACCGAAATCTGTTCACTGAATATCATCCTGCTGCCCCTGGAGAAAAGCTGTATATGGGCAATGCTGCATCTTCTGCAGTGGAGGGAAAAGGCAAAGTGGTACTCAAATTCACATCTGGGAAGAGCCTAACCTTGTTGAATGTGTTGCATGTTCCTAAAATTAGGAGGAACTTGGTTTCTGGACCTATTCTGATTGCTAAGGGATTTAAGCTTGTATTTGAATCCAACAAATTTGTACTTACCAAGGGTGGGATGTTTGTTGGAAAGGGATATGTGGCCGATGGCCTTGTGAAACTCAATGTAATTGTTATTGATGATGCTAATAAATTAAATGCTTCTACTTATATTGTTGAGTCTTCTAATATTTGGCATGCTAGATTAGGACATATTAATTTTCGTTCCATACAAAGAATGGTTAAATTAGATTTATTACCTAAATTCGAAATTGATTTTAATCATAAGTGTCAAACATGTACTGAATCAAAATTTGCTAGGCAAACTAGAAAGTCAATTTTGGAAAGATCAAATGAATTACTTGGATTAATTCATAGTGATCTTTGTGACTTTAAATCCACACCAACTAGTGGAGGAAAGAATTATTATGTCACTTTTATTGATGATTGCAGTACGTACTGCTATGTTTATTTGATTCATAGTAAGGACGAAGCTTTGAATATGTTTAAGACATATAAAGCTGAAGTTGAAAATCAACTTGAGAGAAAAATCAAAGCACTTAGATCCAATAGAGGAGGAGAGTATGAGTCTACTTTCTTCTCAGATTTTTGTGAACAACATGGAATTATACATCAAACAACGGCTCCATACACACCACAACAAAATGGTGTTGCCGAAAGGAAAAATAGAACGTTCAAAGATATGATTAATTCCATGTTAAATAGTTCAGGGCTTCCACACAATTTGTGGGGTGAAGCTTTACTTACTGCAAATACCATATTAAACAAGGTTCCTCAAAAGAAATTTGATGAGTCGCCTTATGAATTATGGAAAGGACATAAACCCACATATAAAACCCTCAAAGTGTGGGGTTGCTTAGCAAAAGTGCAAGTTCCTTTACCAAAAAGAACGAAACTAGGACCTAAAACTATTGATTGTGCATTCATTGGATATGCAAACAATAGTGCTGCTTATAGGTTCCTTGTTGTGAAATCTTCGATTTCAGACAAACATGTTAACACTATATTAGAATCAGCTGATGCAGAATTCTTTGAGGATATATTTCCTTATAAAGAAAAGAAATCCGGTTCTATTAAAAGGAGAATTCATGATCATAGTCATGATGAAGCCTCTTCCTCAGGTGTCCAACAAAATGATATGGAACCAAGAAAAGGAAAAAGGAATAGAGTTTCCAAAAACTTTGGACCAGATTTCATTGCTTACTTGTCCGAAAATGAACCTAGAACTTTTAAAGAAGCCATGTCTTCTTCCGAGGCTCCTTTATGGAAGGAAGCAATTAAAAGTGAAATGGAATCCATTATGGAAAATAACACATGGGAATTGGTTGATTTACCTCCTGGTAGTAAACCAATTGGTCATAAATGGATTTTCAAAAAGAAACTTAAGGCGGATGGAACCATTGACAAGTTCAAGGCTCGTTTAGTAGCCAAAGGTTATCGCCAAAAAGAAGGGTTGGATTTTTTCGACACTTATTCTCCAGTTTCTCGCATAACGTCCATAAGGACATTAATAGCAATTGCGGCTGTATAGAACTTTGATATACATCAAATGGATGTAAAAACAACATTTTTAAATGGAGAACTAGATGAAGAAATATACATGGAGCAACCTGAAGGGTTCGTGCTTAAAGGACAAGAAAGCAAAGTGTGCAAATTAGTTAAGTCATTATATGGACTTAAACAAGCACCAAAACAATGGCACGAGAAATTTGATCATACTTTGTTAACACATGGATTCAAAATAAATGAATCCGATAAATGTGTCTACATTAAGAGTTATGATAAATCTTGTGTTATTGTGTGCTTATATGTGGATGATATGCTCATTATGGGAACTGACAAAGATGTAATAAATAAAACCAAGAAAATGTTGAATTCAAATTTTGACATGAAAGACTTAGGTCAAGCCGATGTCATTCTAGGAATTCAAATTAAGAGAAATAGTGAAGGATATATCCTTACTCAGTCCCATTACGCGGAAAAAATATTGAGAAGGTTTGGTCATTTTGACTGCAAACCTGCTGCAACTCCCTTTGATGCTTCATGCAAGTTGGAGAAAAATAAAGGCAATGCCATATCTCAACTTGAATATTCCCAAGTAATTGGAAGTCTAATGTACTTAATGAATTCCACTAGGCCTGACTTAGCTTATGCAGTAAGTAGGCTTAGTAGATATACTAGTAATTCGGCAAAAGAGCATTGGGATGCTTTGGTAAGAGTGTTAAGGTATTTGAAAAATACGCTTAACTACGGATTAAACTACACAAGATATCCACCTGTTGCAGAAGGCTTCAGTGATGCCAATTGGATTTCTGACACTACAGAATCCAAGTCAACTAGTGGATATGTTTTCACTTTGGGAGGTGTAGCAATATCTTGGAAATCCTCCAAACAGAAATGTATTGCTCGTTCCACCATGGAGTCGGAGTTTATAGCCTTGGACTTGGCTGCAGAAGAAGCCGAGTGGCTCAAAAACTTTCTGGAGGATATTCCAGTATGGCCAAAGCCTGTGACTGCTATATGTATACATTGTGACAGCATGGTTGCGCAATCAAGAGCCAAAAGTCATGTATACAATGGAAAGTCAAGACACATCAGGCGTCGACATAATACTCTTAAGAAGTTGCTCTCCAATGGAATTATATCCATTGATTATGTAAAGTCGAAGGAAAATATTGCTGATCCCTTGACAAAAGGCCTACCAAGAGAGCAAATATTATTTACATCGAGGGGAATGGGTCTTAAGCCAATTCAATGAATCAAACTGGGCGGAAACCTAACCTAGCTGATTGGAGATCCCATGGTCTAGGTTCAATAGGCAAACTGGTTGAGTTTGATTCAATAGTTGAACACACTAATACCTATTCTTATGATGAATGTGTGTTGTCTGCTGATGCTAGAAGGGTTATGTTTTATACATTTAATGACATTAATATCTTGTTATCAAGAGGAATATGGCAGACTATTCTTAATTAATGTCACCTATATAGGAGTAAATGGGGTCGCATTTATGAGAATTGATATGGCTTAAATTCTCTAAAGCTCCTACGAAATCCGGGATCTGTTCAGGACAAAAATGAACACAACCGTATGAATAAACGTGTGGCAGACATGATGTGTGTGTAACATATTGTCTCGATTTACTGCTGCGGTGAACAGTTCAAGATCTTCTACATCCACTGCGTCACCAAGTAAACCCGATATGCTTTCACTAGGGTAAGTTCAAGTCCAAAAGACACTTCTCCCGATGCACATCATGTCTATTCTCTCTCATTTTTGATAGACAGTCTAGTAGCTACATTTGCATTAACATATGCATTTAAATGTGGGGTGTGATAAGTGAAGTGGGGTTTGAATGATATTTCAACTTGTACCTCTTACAAAGTGATTGGAGTAATGGAACCATGGAGAGGAAAATTGAGCTCAATCTTGGATTTGGGCTTTGGGGATGTGAAAATTAATTAATAATTAATATATATAATTAATATTAATCAATTGTCAAAAGATGGGCCTTGGGTCTTGCAGCTCTTGGGCTCGGGCTCTAATAATTAAATCCGTTAATTAATTATTATTTTTTAAATTTCGGATTTAATATTTTATTCTTCCAACAGACTCATCTTTTCAGATGAAGTCTGGGTTGAAGAAGAAGCACCAGAGAGCAAAGCATCCTTTCCAACAGATACCTCCCAACAGTCACATCCCATTCTCATACCTGTTGCGAACAGGTATCCATACTCTATATATTCATCCATTTGCATGGCATTTAGGCATCCAGAAATTCGCATTCAAATCTCTTGTAAACCAAAACCATCCAACTGAGAGAACCACATTCTATATTCGCCAGAAGTCAATTTTCCGGTGCTGGAATTTTGACTTAGATCGTTAAATCCTGGTGAAGCAGACGTCCAACGAACTACAAGCACAGAGTAGGGACTAAATTCTGTTTCAAGGACATTGCGGTACGCAAGCCTTAATCTTCATTTTTCTTAAATTTATTTCGTATTGTTTATATACTGCCATTGTTCTTTATATTTAATTATTAGCATAGATAAAATTATCATTGATTGTTGTTCTATTTCCAACATTAGTTCTCTATGTCCCGTTCTTGGCTTCTTGATATTGGGCTAGGCCACGAAAGCAGATGCGTACGTACAAGATTTGAGTGCAGCAGCAGCTTGCTGCCTTTTGGTTGAGTTGGATTTGGATTGCAGGCAGTGCAGCAGCTTGCTGCTTGCTGTCTTTTTATTTTATTTTTATTTTTAAACAAATTGGACTCGTGTATATCTATGTGTCTGTGTTCCTAAGGTGTCTGTGTTACTAAGGTTCCTCATAATAGGAATGGTATGTGTGTGCATTTCTGTTTTGTGTGTTTAATATCAGCAAGCCAAGATGAATATTTTGTAAGTGGTGGAGTGATACAACCCCTAATTACTTGAGTTTGTTTCTTTGTCAGACAAAGCCCCTAATTTCATTTTTTATACCTTAATTACATTGGTTTTCTAAGTTTTGATTACCAATGACAGCATGGAAAAAGAAAATTCAGTTGAAATATAGCAAAAAAAGATTTGGGTTTTAGGGATTGTTTCCAATTTTGTGAAGAAACTGTCATTAAAAAACTACAACCATATTATTTTGAATGAAAGCCTACAACTTACATTTGACTAACATAAGCAGAGAATATCATCATCATTAGCCCATTTTGAATGAAACCATATATAATTACTCCAAACCTCGAATTCACGTTAATTACGTTCTTTTGATTGAATCGCATTTGCTTTTATTTGGTCATCCACCCTAGAGAGCCTTTGTCTACCTAGTTTAATGTAGTAACTCATTGTTTAACAGAAAATGATTGTGAGTACGTGTGGTTTGTGTATGATTGCACGTATTTGGAGTTGGTCCTAAGACCTCAAACTCAACAAGATAGTAGGTCATTGGGCGTTTTTCTCACTGCTGGAAGTATTTAGATATAGTATGTAGATATAGTATTTAGATATAGTTTCTTTGCTTGCATTAAAGAGGATGAGGGAGAGCGAGAGGGAGGGTGTGCCGAATTGGGCCTATACTCTCACATAGGTGTGTGGGGTGAGTATGAGTAGTTCATTTAGATGAATTGTTCATGTTGTGAAGTGAGAGAAATACAACAAAGTTGACGCATATTCTTTGGTATTATTGCTGCTACTATAGTACTAGATTGTATGATTTTGTTGTCTTTGATAGAAGTGGTATTGTAAATACATTCAATGTTTATTTACAATTTATTTAATATGCATAAGTCCTTTTATTTAACAATTTGTAACTGACTCAATTTACAGATGTCGGGTTTGATTTCTACACGCCGCCGCTCTAGTCCTAGTTCAGCTCCATCACAGTCGGCTGCTCAGGATGTCTCCAAGTCGCCTGTCTACTCCACTGCCTCAGTGACATTCCCTGTACTGAGTGCTCATCAGGCTCACCGGCAACAACGTCCCGAGGACGAACGCCCTCAGGCACCCGGGAGTTCCACAGTCGACGGCGAGGGCTCGCAGACAGGTAATATACCCTTACCCTTAATGTTTTTCCTTTTTGGTCGATTGTTTAATACCGTCTAGTTCCTTTCTTGATTGCATGTTCAAACATTTGCTACGATTGTCAAATATGTTGGAAATGTTGTGTGGATGTGGATATGTTGGAATATGTTGCAATTGTCAAATGTAAGGATAGTTGGAATTGTCAAATATGTTAGAATATGTTGAAATTTAAGGATATGTTGGAATATGTTGGAATTGTCAAATATGTTGGATATGTTGGAATTGTGTGGATGTGGATATGTTAGATTTATTGTTTGCAGGTTATGGGAAATGTTAGACTTTTAGGGGAGGTTCTGTCGAATTTTCTGTAGAGTTTTAAGATGACGTTTTAACCTTGGTGAATTTCTTCTTTGGTTTGGCAGGGAATAAAAAGACTCGGAGCCCTTGCAGAGGGTTGAAGTCTGCGGGGATCACACGGGCGACTAATGAAAAGATCGTCATCACCTTTTCTGAAGATCACCAGGGTTCTGTCACATCTGACCAACACAGCACTCTAGTCTCGGAGATAGGGGCGATACTGCGTGCCCATTGCCCTATGCGATAGGAGTCATGGAGATCGGTCTCAGCTCAAACAAAGGCGGCGATGTGGCACGAGCTGTCGGTGAGTGTATTCCATACTTTCAACTACTTTTTTTAATTAAGTCCAATATTTTGTATATTTTAATAATATTGTTTTATATTTGCAGGTCAACTTTAATACTACGGACCTTGATGCCAAACAGACAAACTACATATAGGGGCTCTTCAAAGATCGGTACAAAGAGTGGAAAGCCGACATCCACAAAGTGTTCAAGTCGTATCTGGACG